>ONZH01018237.1:0-336486 GCA_900303285.1 Rhinella marina | reverse complement strand
CAGAAATGAAACTTGGACATGAGATCACCAGACCACTGCTTGATCCATAAGGATCTTCTGGACGCATTCACAAGTGCCAAGGAGCGGGAGGCATATCTTAAAGCATCCAAAGAGGAATCACACAGGAATTCAGATGCATATTTCATGACGGGAATACTCTTTAATATCTCCTCTCTTGAGACTCCTTCTTCTAAGTCATGGGATAACTGAGACAGCCAGATACGTAAAGACCTTGCTATAGGTATAGAAGCTAACACAGGTTGGCAGGAAGCCGACGTGGAAGCATATGCTTTTTTGGACAATCTAGCGACAGGCAGGTCCACTTTAGGGACTGACATCCACTCATTATAATTGTCATCAGACAGCTTATACATATGTTTGAATCTAGCATTTGGGTCTGGTGTCTTGTCTGCTCTGTCCCAGTCCTGCTTCAGCCACTCATTTATCAGAGGATGACCAGGGAATGCTTTAGCCCCCGTTTTAGGAAAATAAAACAATTTGTCACAACCTGGTTTGTCAGAAATATCTCTATCAGATTCAATGGTTTCTTTGACAGCTTTAAGAAGACCGCTTAATTTTTCCTTGCGGAAAAGTAAAAAGTCCTCCAAATCCTCAGAGTTTGAGTCTAATTCCCCATCAGACAGAGAGCTATCGGATGAAGACACATATAGAGGCACGGCAGCCTTATGAGATGTTTTAGTTTTCTTATTTGCAGCTCTGAATTCGTCAAATATGGAGGACATTTGTTCTTTGAACCAGCCCAGGAAGCCACTGTTCTGAGAGGGAGGAGACTCAGGTTCTACAGAGGAGCAGCACTGACATAAATCAGAGGGGGCATCATCTGGCATAGGTTGATGGCAATTTCCGCAGGAGCGGTGTCTGGACTTCCTCTTCCTTTTACGTAACTCCTCTTGAGAGGCCGACATCTAATAACATATAAGGTATGCATTAGCGGGGGTATAGTACTTCCCCGAACACCAACACCAAGAAGTGTGCTAGAAGAGGAAAACCGCGTCCCCACACCTTATGCCAGTATAGCCAGAAACAGATTATCCCCCATGTTCTCCTTACTTACCTTGGCAAGCAGCGGGAGAAACGTCCTGGCGAGCGCAACCAGCGCTTGATCCACCGGCATTTTAAATGCAGCCGGAGCGCGCCAGCGTCAGTGCACACGCGCGAGATCTCGCGATTCCCCAGTATCATCTCGCGCATGCGCCGTCCGCTATAGCGCGCGTCTCTGCTACCTTAAAACCTCAACCCACATCCATAGAGGGAGGTAAGCAGAGACATGGAGCGGTGCGCTGCAATACTGCACTGGGGACAACACCTCGCTCCATCTTCAGGGTGAGGGACAATGTATCAACCCTGGGGGGGGGATAACGTGGGTGATGGTCTCTTCACGTGAACCTAGACAAAAAGTAAAATACATGGCTCTGTGTTTTCTATGAGGTTTTATACTGGGAGGAACTAAACTAATTAATCAATCAATCTATTGCTTGCTAATTGGTCTCTATTCTGGTTGTACCTAGGGGACTTAAACCTTTGGTGTGTGCTGCCAAGGACGATCAGGAAACACAGTATTATTGGTGACCAGAGAGGAGAGATCCCTGTATATACTGTATTATACAGCACATATTACATGTAGAATATAAAGGAGGAGACATAATAATAATATACACAGTATTACTGGTGACCAGAGAGGTGAGACCCTGTATATACTGTAGTATACAGCACATATTACATGTAGAATATAAAGGAGGAGACATAATAATAATATACATAGTATCACTGGTGACCGGAGAGGTGAGACCCCTGTATATACTGTATTATACAGCACATATTACATGTAGAATATAAAGGAGGAGACATAATAATAATATACACAGTATCACTGGTGACCGGAGAGGTGAGACCCCTGTATATACTGTATTATACAGCACATATTACATGTAGAATATAAAGGAGGAGACATAATAATAATATACACAGTATTACTGGTGACCAGAGAGGTGAGACGCTGTATATACTGTATTATACAGCACATATTACATGTAGAATATAAAGGAGGAGACATAATAATAATATACACAGTATCACTGGTGACTGGAGAGGTGAGACCCTGTATATACTGTGCTATACAGCACATATTACATGTAGAATATAAAGGAGACATAATAATAATATGCACAGTATCACTGGTGACAAGAGAGGTGAGACCCTGTATATACTGTATTATACAGCACATATTACATGTAGAATATAAAGGAGGAGACATAATAATATACACAGTATCACTGGTGACCGGAGAGGTAAGACCCTGTATATACTGTATTATACAGCACATATTACATGTAGAATATAAAGGAGGAGACATAATAATAATATACACAGTATCACTGGTGACTGGAGATGTGAGACCCTGTATATACTGTATTATACAGCCCATATTACATGTAGAATATAAAGGAGAAGACATAATAATAATATACACAGTATCACTGGTGACCGGAGAGGTGAGACCCTGTATATACTGTATTATACAGCACATATTACATGTAGAATATAAAGGAGGATACATAATAATAATATACACAGTATCACTGGTGACCGGAGATGTGAGACCCCTGTATATACTGTATTATACAGCACATATTACATGTAGAATATAAAGGAGGATACATAATAATAATATACACAGTATCATTGGTGACCGGAGATGTGAGACCCCTGTATATACTGTATTATACAGCACATATTACATGTAGAATATAAAGGAGGATACATAATAATAATATACACAGTATCACTGGTGACCGGAGAGGTGAGACCCTGTATATACTGTATTATACAGCCCATATTACATGTAGAATATAAAGGAGAAGACATAATAATAATATACACAGTATCACTGGTGACCGGAGAGGTGAGACCCTGTATATACTGTATTATACAGCACATATTACATGTAGAATATAAAGGAGGATACATAATAATAATATACACAGTATCACTGGTGACCGGAGATGTGAGACCCCTGTATATACTGTATTATACAGCACATATTACATGTAGAATATAAAGGAGGATACATAATAATAATATACACAGTATCATTGGTGACCGGAGATGTGAGACCCCTGTATATACTGTATTATACAGCACATATTACATGTAGAATATAAAGGAGGATACATAATAATAATATACACAGTATCACTGGTGACCGGAGATGTGAGACCCCTGTATATACTGTATTATACAGCACATATTACATGTAGAATATAAAGGAGGATACATAATAATAATATACACAGTATCATTGGTGACCGGAGATGTGAGACCCCTGTATATACTGTATTATACAGCACATATTACATGTAGAATATAAAGGAGGATACATAATAATAATATACACAGTATCACTGGTGACTGGAGAGATGAGACCCTGTATATACTGTATTATACAGCCCATATTACATGTAGAATATAAAGGAGAAGACATAATAATAATATACACAGTATCACTGGTGACCGGAGAGATGAGACCTTGTATATACTGTATTATACAGCACATATTACATGTAGAATATAAAGGAGGAGACATAATAATAATTTCCTGAACGTCCTACGGCAGCACAAATACATATGGGGTTTTATTCCCCTAGGTACAACCAGAAGAGACAGGTTAACAAGCTTAATTAAAACTAAATTAATCAACCAATCACACGCCATGTCCACCCATGAAACCCTGACACCAGTGAAGCCTCCTTGTATTTTTTCTTTCTCTTAGGTTCAGAAGAGACAGATGTCGTATCCTGGAAGGAGATATAATTTTCCAAGCTGTATACAGGGAGCGCTCTCTGTCCCTCAGCTTGAAGGTGTACTGAGATGGTGCCTTTCTCCTGGGTGGTAATCCACCGCACATCTTTTACACAGGCCATGTCCCTTGCCGCACTATAAGGTCACTATCCTCTACCTCGGTGTATGAGGCGCCATAGTTTGAGCAAACATGCCAGACTGAGAGCGGGCATTACCCGGCAAGTGCATGGACACTGGTGCATGCGCTGTTTGGCTGTGGGGAGTTAGGACTAATGCAGCTTGCATAGAAGCCCAGCATGAAGGCCTGGCATGGAAGCCCAGCGGTCATGTGACAGGAAGTGTGGAGTAAATCGTCCCGGCAGATTCAAGCTGCAGGTGCAGTGTGCCAGACAGCTCAAGCCTCTGCATGTCAGAGTAAGCATGGCTTGCCGGCCTGTGATGGCTTATCTCAAGTCTTATTGCCCTGCTGTCGTGACTGCTGGAGCTCACAGGTACTTCTCAGGGGTTAACCCTTTGCAAAATGCTGTTATCTGCTCCTTACTGAGCCTTTCTGCTGGATTTAAAGGATCTGTCCTGTAAGTATTTATAGCTGCATAATGATCTCAGGCTCCAGTGCGGTCTGTGGAGGTAACACTTACTGTCCTGTCAGTATTATATGGCTTTAGTGTGGTCTGCAGAGGTAACACTTGCCGGTTTCTGAAGGTTTAAATTCCTGTCAGTATTAGACTATACAACCATGATTGTTTGCAGAGTTAACCCTTTCTGGTTTGAAGGCTTAAACTCCTTTATGTTAGTATTATGTCTGTCTATAGAGCTCAATCAGAGTTATACCTGAAGTATTAACTCCTTCCTGTCTGTATTATATGTCTGCTTATAGAGCTCAAACACCATTGCTGTTTGCAGAGTTAACCTTTTCTGATGTTTTTTGAAAGATTAACTCCTTCCTGTCCATATTATATGTATGCTTATAAAGCTCAAACACCAAGGCTGTTTGCAGAATGAAGGTGTATGCAGACTTAACCACTACATATCTTTGAAGGATTAACTCCTTGATGATGTGGGATCTTCTGGAAGCTTCCACTGTGGCCCAATCTTCTATCCCAGAGGGGAATCCTTCATCCCAATCTGAAGATGCTCCATCTAATGGCCTGGAGGCTAAGCTGCAAACCTTATTAGATTTAGGCCTCTCCTCTGAGGTTATCAGCACAAGTCTAGCCTCCAGAAGACCTGCAACTATTAAAACCTATAATAGAGTCCGGAATATCTTCAAGTCATGGTGTACCAGGCAATCTTGGCATCCTAAAGCTACAACCACTATTCTTCAGTTCTTGCAGGAGGGTGTCAGTAAAGGTCTTAAACTCAATACTCTGAAATTACAGTTTATAGCCATAAACACTCAGCTTCAGGGATTATTCTCCAATAACTGCCTGGCTAAAGATCGCTAACCCAGCGGTTCATCCTTGGCTTCCTTCCTAGGATCTTTTTCTTCTTTTGTTGGTGCTCTCCAACTCGCCATTTGAGCCTTTACAGCAAGCATCTCTGCACTTGATGATCTTAAAGACATTCTTTCTTATGGCCATAACATCAGCCAGAAGAATAAGTGAGCTCCAAGCTCTGTCTATCCGGGACCAATATGTCAGAGACCTGAGTCACTGTCTAGTTCTTCAAACAATGCCTGGATCCCTTCCAAAGGTGGCTTCCAGCAATAATATTATAAATCAAGAAATCACCTTACCTGTGCTATGTCTAGATCCTGTTGGAGATGAACAGACATCACTTCATCTTTCAGATGTAAGAAGAGCTGTCTTGTGTTATCTAGAGAAGAGTTTCGATCAGCGGAGGATCTGTTCATACAGCATCATGGTCCGAATACGGGTAACAGAGCGAGCAAGACCACTCTTGCTGGATGGACACACAGTACAGTAGAAAGATGCTATTCTCTGAAGGAAGTTCAGTGTCACCTTAATGTTATGGCGCCCTCAGACAGATCAATGGAAACTTTATGGCCAGAGCTAGCGCAGGTGTCCCTTCACCATATCTGCTTGGCGCTAACCTGATCCTTGAATTCCACCTTTATGAAACATTATCAACTGGATCTGATGCAGGCAGAAGGCTCTATTTTTGGCAAGAGTGTTGCAGTTAGCATTTACTATACCCTCCCATTAATTTTTTGCTTTTCAAATCCCATATGTATTTGTGCTGCCGTAGGACGTCCAGGAAAGTGAAAATTTACCCACCTGAAATTTTCGTTTCCTGTAGACCTTAGGCAGCACAACTTTCCTGCCCTTAATATTTTTTGCTTCATTATAATACAAGGAGGCTTTACTGGTGTCAGTGTTTTATGGGTGGACCTGGCATGTGATTGGTTGATTAATTTAGTTTTAATTAAGCTTGTTAACCTGTTTCTTCTGGTTGTACCTAGGGGAATAAAACCCCATATGTATTTGTGCTGCCTAAGGACTACAGGAAACGAAATTTCAGGTGGGTAAATTTTCACTATACACAGTATCACTGGTGACCGGAGAAGTGAGACCCTGTATATACTGTATTATACAGCACATATTACATGTAGAATATAAAGGAGGAGACATAATAATAATATACACAGTATCACTGGTGACCGGAGAGGTGAGACCCTGTATATACTGTATTATACAGCACATATTACATGTAGAATATAAAGGAGGAGACATAATAATATATACACAGTATCACTGGTGACCGGAGAGGTGAGACCCTGTATATACTGTATTATACAGCACATATTACATGTAGAATATAAAGGAGGAGACATAATAATATATACACAGTATCACTGGTGACCGGAGAGGTGAGACCCTGTATATACTGTATTATACAGCACATATTACATGTAGAATATAAAGGAGGAGATATAATAATAATAATATACACAGTATCACTGGTGACCGGAGAGGTGAGACCCTGTATATACTGTATTATACAGCACATATTACATGTAGAATATAAAGGAGGAGACATAATAGTAATATACACAGTATCACTTTTGACCAGAGAGATGAAACCCTGTATATATTGTATAATACAGCAAATATTACATGTAGAATATAAAGGAGGAGATATAATAATAATACACCCAGTATCATTGGTGACCGGAGAGGTGAGACCCCTGTATATTCTGTATTATACAACACATATTACATGTACAATATAAAGGAGGAGACATAATAATATACACAGTATCACTGGTGATCGAGAGGTGAGTCCCTGTATATACTATATTATACAGCGCATATTACATGTAAAATATAATGGAGGAGACATAATAATATATACAGAGTATCAATGGTGACCGGAGAGGTGAGACCCCTGTATATACTGTATTATACTGCACATATTACATGTAGAATATAACGGAGGAGACATAATAATAAATTACACAGTATCACTGGTGAACTGGGAGGTGAGATCCTGTATATACTATTTTATACAGCACATATTACATGTAGAATATAAAGGAGGAGACATAATAATAATACACCCAGTATCACTGGTGACCGGAGAGGTGAGACCCCTGTATATACTGTATTATACAGCACATATTACATGTAAAATATAAAGGAGGACACATAATAATAATATACACAGCACCATTGGTGACTGGAGAAGTGAGACCCTTTATATACTGTATTATACAGCACATATTACATGTAGAATATAAAGGAGGAGACATAATAATAATAATAATATACACAGTATCACTGGTAACCGGAGAGGTGAGACCCTGTATAAACTGTATTATACAGCACATATTACATGTAGTATATAAAGGAGGAGACATAATAATATACACAGTATCACTGGTGACTGGAGAGGTTAGACCCCTTTATATACTGTATTATACAGCACATATTACATGTAGAATATAAAGGAGGAGACATAGAGAAAATTGGGTTTACCTGGTATTTTGCTTTCCTTGAGTCCGAAGGCAGCACCGAAGGGTTAAATCCCCGTCTCTTTTCAATACTAGGACCAGCCCACCTAGAGCAACAAACTAATCAACATAATTAGTATACATCCTATAAGTACCTTACTAACCCATAATGCATTGTGTAATAAATAGATCCGAGTTACCAAGAAACTTTCTTCAATAGGGAGGGTATCCTGTGCTGCCTTCGGACTCAAGGAAAGCAAAATACCAGGTAAACCCAATTTTCTCTTTCCTAGTCGTCCTGCGGCAGCACCGAAGGGATATGTGTAGCATGCAAAGGGAGGGATTACTTCACCACAGTACTGAGGACTGCTGTGCCAAAGGCCAAACCCTTAGAATGGACATCAAGCCTGTAATGTTTTGCAAAGGTAGAAGATGACGACCAAGATGCAGCATTGCATATATCCGACATGGAGACTTGACTATCTTCTGCCCAAGAGGTAGCTGTTGAACGAGTAGAGTGAGCTCGTACAGAAGTTGGTATTGGCAACTCTTCTCGCTTGTAAGCTTCCACAATAGTATTCTTAATCCACCTGGCTAAGGTGTCCTTTGATGCTTTATAACCTTTTTTCTGACCGGAAAATAGGACAAACAGATTCTCCTCTTTCCTGAAATCTTCAGTTTTGAGTAAATAGATTTCGATAGCTCTCTTGACATCTAATGTTTGAAGACGTACTTGCTCTTCATCTTGTGGTTCTGGATAGAACACGGGCAGAAATGACTCTCTGTTAATATTCTGAGAAGATGATACTTTTGGAAGGAAAGAAGGCAAAGTTCTGAGGAGGACCCCATCAGGAAGAAAGCGTAAATATGGAGATCTGGAGGAGAGCGACTGCAATTCTCCTAGTCTTTTAGCAGACGTAATTGCCACTAGAAACAATACCTTGTGAGACAACCACTTAAGGTCAGCTTGCTGTAATGGCTCAAATGGTTGGGCAGTCAAACTGTTTAAGACCAAGGCGAGATCCCATACAGGAACTGGAGGCCTGACTTCAGGTCTTAATTTCTTCAGAGCTTTAAAGAATCTGATAATAAGACTGTCACCAGCAAATTTTCCATCTGTCATAGCATTTATGGCTATAACGTGGACCCTGAGAGAATTCGTCTTCAGTCCCTTTTGGAAACCCTCTTGAAGAAACTGAAGAATACACGGGACATCTATAGAACGGATACCTGAATCGCGCATCCAGGATGAAAATTTTTTCCAAATCTTCTCATATGTCTTTATGGTAGAATCTTTTCGAGCAGCCAGAAGCATGTCTATAACTGCTGATGACAAACCTTTCTCCTCTAATCTTCTCCTCTCAGGAACCACGCTGCCAAGTGTAACCTGGCCAGGTCCGGATGATAGAGTCCTTCCTGAAGGAGCAGGTCTTGAGGTAACAGAATGTGCTCTTTCCTTGAAAGCTGAAATAAGAGAGGGAACCAGGCCCTTCTGGGCCAAAAAGGCGCTATCAGAATTACCACTGGTTTCTCCAACAGAATCTTTTGAAGCACTTTCTGCAACAACGGAACCGGAGGGAAAATGTATAGAAACCTCCTTCTCCAACTGATAGAAAACGCATTTATTGCGAACGGTCGATCTTGAGGATTCAGGGAGCAAAACTGAGTCAGCTTCCGATTGCTCCTTGTCGCCATCAAATCCATTTCTGGAAACCCCCACTTGTTTGTAAGAATATGAAAATACTTCATGTTCAGTTGCCACTCTGCTGGGTGAAGCTTCTTCCTGCTCAGAAGATCCGCTCTGATATTCAAGGATCCCTTTATATGCACTGCTTTCAAATCCTGCACTATTGATTGTGCCCACTGAAAGATCTTCCTGGATTCTGACAGCAGAGTCTTGCTTCGGGTTCCCCCCTGCTTGTTCAGGTAGAAAACTGCTGCTAAGTTGTCTGTTTGTATCATAACTGACTTTCCCATCAGCAGAGGCTGAAAATTCTGCAGTGCCAAACGAATAGCCTTCAGTTCTTTGACATTGGATGAAAGAAGTCTGTCTTGACTTGACCAAACATTCTGCACCCAAAGGTGCTGGAAATGAGCTCCCCAGCCTGTCAAAGATGCATCGGTAGTTAGTGTTAGATATTCTTGAAACTGGAAACTCTTCCCCTGGATGAGATTTTCTTTGTATAGCCACCAGGTTAGATTCTTTCTGGTTAGAGCAGAGAGTGAAAAAACCTTCTATAGCCTGTTTGGATTTCTGTCCCAGGCCATCAACATCTCTTGTTGGAGCTCTCTTATATGCACCTTCGCCCAAGGCACTGCATCTATGGCAGTAGTCAACAGGCCCAACACTCTCATGGCTGTGTGAACCGTGAGTTTTGGAGCTTGAATGATGGATCTTACCGCATTCTGTATTTTCAAGACCTTTTCCTGAGGAAGAAAAAGTGTTTGACTTACGGTGTCTATTACAAACCCGAGAAAGGTTTTCCTGGATGTGGGTACCAGTTGTGACTATTCCCAGTTGATGATGAATCCCAGTTCCTCCAACAGGGTTATAACAACTTTCTGATGTTTCAGCAGTAGGGATGCACTTGGTGCCACCATCAGCCAATCGTCTAAGTAAGGATAGATCTGGATTGCTTGAAGACGAAGGGCTGCAATGATCACGATTACTACTTTCGTGAAGATTCTTGGAGAAGATGTCAGGCCGAAAGGGAGTGCTCTGAATTGGTAGTGCTTGACACCGCCTTGATAATCTATGGCTACTCTGAGGAACTTTCTGCAAGTAGGATTGATTGGAATGTGCAGGTACGCGTCTCTCAGATCCACTGACGTCAAGACATGATCTTTTTGAATCGCAGCCAAAATCATTCTTATATTTTCCATCTTGAAGTGAATCTTTTTTATGAAGCCATTTAAATAGCGCAAATCTATTATGAGACGCCAAGCTCCTCCCGGTTTTGGTACTGGGAACAGTCTTGAGTACACTCCCTGACCTCTTTCTGTTACAG
Source organism: Rhinella marina (assembly GCA_900303285.1). Lineage (NCBI taxonomy): Eukaryota > Metazoa > Chordata > Amphibia > Anura > Bufonidae > Rhinella > Rhinella marina. The sequence goes on along the minus strand of ONZH01018237.1, from coordinate 325,746 downwards.
GAACTTCTTCCAAGACTTTCTTCTCCAAGAATTCTTCTATCAGGGCAAGGAACCATTGATTTTTTAGGTTGCTTAATAAAAATCTGTTTCTCGGTCTTTTTCGGAACTCTCTAGAATATCCCTCTTTTATTATCTGCAGGACCCATCTGTCTATAGTAATGCGCTCCCAGACAGAAGCAAATTCTGTTAGACATCCCCCTACCAGGAATTTTGGATCTTCCTGCTTCTTTTTCTTTTCAAAGAAAGATGACCTATATTTAGGCGTCTGTCTTCCCTTCTCTCCTCTTCTACGCATTCCTCTACGAAAGGAATCTCCCCCTCTCTGCCAGCGAAAACGTGAGCGGGTCTTTCTGTTTGCTTGAGGAAATATAAAAGTGTTACCTTTTTTGTTTGCTTCCAGAAGTTCATCTAGCTTGACTCCAAACATTCTGCCCTGCTGGAAAGGAATGGTACACAGATTATTTTTTTAACTGAAATCTTCCGCCCATGGCTTTAGCCAAATAGCCCTTCTTGCTGAGTTGGAAATTGCAAGATTTCTGGCAGAGACTTTTAATACATCTAAAGGAAAATCACAAGTGTAATCTGCTGCTAATTTGATAGAAGACAATTGCTCTAATAAATCATCTCGGGGTATTCCATCCTGGATGTCTCTACTTCACTGGCTCAACCAGATTCTCAAGGCCCTAGAAACTGGTACTGTGGCCATAGCTGCTTTAGAGAGAGACGCCAGACTGGAATAGGACTTTTTCAGAAAGGTATCCACCCTTCTGTCCATAGGGTCTTTTAATAAAGAGGAATCATCTGCAGGAAAAAAGGTTTTTTTGGACAGGTTAGCCACAGCCGGATCTACTTTATCTGGGGATTCCCAGATTTCAGACTCTTCAGGATCTAGCTTATACACAGATTTGAATCTTGGCCCCAAATCTAAACGCTTGGCCGGGTATTTCCACTCCTTTTCCATAATGGTTTTAAGAACCGGGTGACTGGGTAACACTGAAGCCTTCTTTTTGGGAAAATAAAATAAACTTTCCTTATCCTGATCAGCAGAGCTGGGTTTTTTAATCTCCATAATTTTTTTGACCTCTTTTATCAGTTTGTCTGTATTTTCTCTTTTGAACAAATAATTATCTTCAGAGATAGGAGCGTCTGAGTCAGAGTCAGATACCAGGGAGTCATTACTGGATGTAGAGGATTCATGTACATGTAAATCCCTCTTATGGACAGGTTTACTGCAGCTTCTGCCGTTTAGCAGATTTTTTATCAAGGATATAAACTTTTTAGCATCTTTATCAGTAATTTCCACCTCAGATTGAGGTGAGCACCGCAGACATATATTGGAAGTACATTCATCAGGTAATGGTTGCAAACAACTTATACACAGCCTATGCTTAGCTTTTTTACTTCTCTTAGAGGGAGGGGGAGACGAGACGCTCTGCAGAGAGGAGGCTGACAGGTGCTGTGACTGCTCAGTACAGACAGGACATTTCCCTTGGCTAGCATCATGAGGCAGAGGCTGCTGACAGTCCTGACAATAGTGGTGCATAGACTTGCTCCTTCTTTTAGAGTGGCTTGACATCTAAGAAGAAACACACACACATAAGATAAACCCCAGCAGGAAAAAAACAAATGGGAGGCACAGGACACGGCTGAATAGACCGTGTAATACCTTATATTCCAGGGTCCGGCTGCCAGGCACAGCGGCAATGGCTACACCGTGTGGACTAGTCTTATACTATTCCAGATAGGAGCGTCTGAGCCCGTAACGCCGCCGACGAGGGGGCGTGGCTACAGAAGGCGGGAAAATTAATCTGGCCAATCGTTTACCTGCTAACAAGCTGTTAGCATCAGATGACGCGCGCCGGCCTCCACGGTGACGTCATCATATTATATTACATGTAGAATATAAAGGAGAAGACATAATAATATACACAGTATTACTGGTGACCGGAGAGGTGAGACCCTGTATATACTGTATTATATAGCACATATTACATGTAGAATATAAAGGAGGAGACATAATAATAATATACACAGTATAACTGGTGACCGGAGAGATGAGACCCTGTATATACTGTATTATACAGCACATATTACATGTAGAATATAAAGGAGGAGACATAATAATAATATACACAGTATCACTGGTGACCGGAGAGATGAGACCCTGTATATACTGTATTATACAGCACATATTACATGTAGAATATAAAGGAGGAGACATAGTAATAATATATACAGTATCACTGGTGACCAGAGAGATGAGACCCCTGTATATACTGTATTATACAGCACATATTACATGTAGAATATAAAGGAGGAGACATAGTAATAATATATACAGTATCCCTGGTGACCGGAGAGGTTAGACCAAGTAGCCTAACAACATCTAAATACTTGTCCATGCGCTTGGACAAGTATAGGACATGCTTCAAAAGAGCCATGGCACGGATCTAGCTCCGTGCCGCGGCTCCCTGCCCCATAGAGGTGAATGGGGCCGCATTTATTCCCGCAATTTTGCGGATAGATACGGCCCCATTCACACAGTTGTGTGAATGGGGCCTTATTCTTGAGAAAAAGTATGTTTAATCCATATGCAAATGAACAGTTAAGTGCAACAAGGACAGGCCTAAGCTACTCAGCCCACCCCTGCCCCCTTTCTACTTCTTGATTGATAGGACCAGGTGAGATGACTATGCAGCAACCTCTCCCTGCCAATCAGACCCTGGCAGAGGAAGCACGGGGAGCAACGGTGCACAGGGTGACTTGGGCCCACCCTCAGTGCACCTAACTGCTCATTTGCTTGTAGATTACATGAATTTTTTCTACAGAACGAAACAATGGATCACAGTGTTAAAGGTATTATTACACGCAGCTGAGCTCATTGTCAAACAATAGAATAAAAAAGTAATCTTTGTCACAATTAAACATGATACCTCAAATAGTAATAAATTCAGTGATTCGCCCATTACTGGTAACAGGAATCGGGTGCTCAATTTCTCAGGCCTGTTTCACATTTGTATTAAACGGATTGATTTTGCACATCAGGATGTATCCATTCTGTTAGGATGCCGTTGTGTGAAATCAAAACAGAAAAAAAAACCGATCCATTCCTAAATACATTGAAAGTCAATGGGTGAAGGACCGTTTTTTAAGGCTCCTAAAAAAATGGATCAGTCACTAGTGACTTACATTCTTTTTAGTGACAGATCAGTTCCCCCCCCCAGCAGCTGTTGGAACAGAAGACGTCCTGATGGATCCTAAACGGATTTCTTTCCAGTCAGAATGCATGTGGAGTAAAAGGAACCGTTTTCCACTGCCGGATCTCAATACCTGGTTTTAGACAAAATGTGGCCCTGGGCAAAAATCATACATTCTGTTGATTCCGGCCCTCCCTCACAGATTTACACCCAATAAAGCTCCTCAAACAGTTCTTCACCCTTATGGCCCCAGAATACGCCACATGCCCCTTCCCCTCACAGCAACGAGTGTTAAAATAAGGAAGTGTCGGATTCATCTTTGGGCGTGAAGATTGGGGAAAAGCACCCTGTTCTATAAATAAGCCACAGCCTGTACTAGGCTTCCAGGCTGTTAGTATATCACAGTTCAGGCCACTAGATGGCAGCACTGACCTGTGATATAGTGATTTCTATACAGATTAATGGAGCAATTTACATATGATGCTTGTAAGTTGTGATCCACTGGGGGACTTAACGGAAAAAAAAAAAGTTTAACAAAAAAAATAGCATTAGGGGCATCACCACATGCAAAAACGCCTATACCATTAAAATATTTAAAAAAAAAAAAAAAGTTAGCCCATATGGTGAATGGCATAACAGAAAAATTTTTTAAAAAGGCTGATAAACTTGAGATATCTGAAATAGAGTTCATATATAATAGCACTTCCGAAAATGAGAATAAATGGTTAGACTCACAGGTAGAATATAATAAATATCTTATGGAAAAGGCAAGGAGTAAGGCAATTTTCAGAGGAAAAGAAAGTTTTATACAGGAGGGGACGCCTAATAGATACCTGATGACTCTGATAGAAAATCAAAAAGCAGATAATGGGATTATGGCAGTTAGAAATCAATTAGGAAGGATAGTGTCCTGTCAGAAAGAGATTAAAAAAGAATTTGTAAAGTTCTATTCAGAACTATATAAGACAGAATCCGTTAAATCAGTTGCAGAGATTGAGGCGTATTTAGAAGAGATAAAAAATGTCCCAAAGCTAACAAATAAAGAAAGAGAAAAATTAGATGCCCCTATTACAATGCAGGAATTAGAACTGGCCTTGAAGCAAATAAAAGGTAATTCATCACCAGGTATAGATGGGCTCCCATACGAAATATATAGGTCGTATCGGGATACCCTTTTACCTGCTCTACTGAGGGTAATAAACTCCTCAGTTAAGGATGGACAATTCCCAGATACAATGAAAGAAGCAAGGATAATTCTGGTGTTAAAAGGAGGGAGGGACCCATTGGAGGTACAATCATATCGCCCTATTTCCCTTATCAACACGGATGCAAAGTTTTAGCAAAAACTCTAGCAAACAGACTTATTGAATTTACCCCGAAGCTCATTCATAAAGATCAAAATGGGTTCGTCCCAGGAAGATCCACAAGACTGAGTATTCAGAGAGTGTTGGGCAATATTCAGCTGGTTGAGAGGGGGGGGTCCCACTCCATCCTGTCACTGGATGCTGAAAAAGCTTTTGACAGGGTGGAGTGGGAGTACCTTTGGGCAGTAATGAAGAAATTCGGTATAGGGGACGGTTTTATTAATATGATCAAGTCTTTATACAGGGGTGCTGGGGCGTCCGTGTTGGTAGGGGATACAACTTCTGAGTCCTTCCCTCTGAGTAGAGGGACAAGGCAGGGTTGTCCTCTCTCCCCCTTGGTTTTTTCCCTAGTGATCGAACCTTTGGCTATTAAGATTAGATCAGATGATAGGATTTCTGGGTTCGGAGCGGGGGGGAGAGAGGACAAGATAACTATGTATGCAGACGATGTCCTGCTATTTTTGGAAAACCCAGAAGAGGGGATTAATCCATTAATGGAAACTATTAAAGAATATGGGAAAGTTTCAGGATATGCGGTAAACTGGGGGAAATCTGTCCTTCTTCCAGTTGGAAATAGAATGGTTGGGGAATGTGGTAATGTTAAAATACTAGAAAGGAATGATAGTTTGAAGTATTTGGGAATTAATCTCTCTACTGATATATCCGAATATCATAATATTAACACACATTTGATAATAAAAGAAATAGAGCAGAAGGTCAGGATTTGGACTGGATTACCCCTCTCGAGGGCTGACAGGATTTGTTTGGTTAAATCCGTTATCCAACCTAAGTTGTTGTACTCGTTTATATCTGCACCAATATGGCCCGATGAAAGGACATTTAAAAAAATAAAAACATTATTAAATAAGTTAATTTGGGGCTGTAGACGAGTCAGAATAAAGTTAGAAAATGTATCCCTTCCTAAAGAGAGAGGAGGGCTGGCAGTCCCAGATTTCAGGTTGTATTTTTTGGCTAGTCAATTATATTTATTGATGAATTGGGAAGAAGACCCCCTCTGGAGAGAAATTTTGAGAAGAGGAAACAGATGGTTTCATGACATATGGGAGTTATTGGAAGCTGGGTGGTTAGAGATCTCAGAAGTGGGAAAATTAATGAGTGTTAAGGCTATGGTAAAAACATGGAAGGAGATAAAGAGGGTAATGGCTCAAAATAAAATTTATAATTTTGCTCCAATATGGAATAATATTAACCTCCCTGAGATAAATAAAATCAAAGTATTAAGGAAATTAGAAGAAAAAGGGATAAGGAAAATAAGTGATGTCCTCTCAAAAGGTCAGGTGATTAGTTGGGAAGAGATAAAAAAAAAAGATATGGGGTCTTGGAAAGATATAAATTTGAGTATATACAGCTTAAATATGCTATTAGAAAGGAGAAGCCAATTGAGTATATGACCCCTAAAGGTTTCTCAGATTTCACTCAGGGTCACATGACCTGTGATGTCAGCTTCCCTGCCTGCTAATCTTGTATTCGTGCACAAGCAGTCTGTACAGGAGATGTCACTGTGCTGGCCACGCCCCCTTGTCTGCCAGGCTGCTGGCTGCTCTCTCCATGGATTTTTTTCAGGTAAAACATTAAACCCTTCAGCCAGAACACACTCAAGGCTTTACAACAGCAGCTGCAGATGTAAAGAGACACAGGATCTGCCCTTCTCACCCTACAGACACAGAGCTGTCTGGAGCTGATCTGGAGGAGATCTGCAAAGGTAGGGGGAAGATCCTGTGTGTATCAGCAGTGTCACTGTACAGCTGGGACTTGTAGCCCTACACATACAGCATGCTGCTGAGTATTCCTGCAGACATGTCACTCAGAACAGCTCTTGTATTCACTCCCTTTGCAGAGTGTGGGGGGGGGGGCAGAGATTGTTATTGCAGATAAACTAAGGCCAGATGAGAACCAGGGAAATTTTGTTTCCGTGTCCGTTCAGTTTTTTTTTGCGGATAGGATGTGGACCCGTTCATTTCAATGGGTCAGCAAAAAATGTGAACAGCAAACTGTGTGCTATCCGCATCAGTATGTACGTTCCATAGCTCCTAAAAAAGCTGTTTTTTTTTGTGGATACACAATTTGCGGACCACAATACACATATAGTCCTGTGCATGTAACCTTAGGCTACTTTCACACGAGCCTTGTGTTTTGTCGTCCGCAAAAAAAACGGATGACGTCCGTATGGCATTCGTTTTTTTTGAGGATCCATTGTGTGTTCTATTTTTTGGGGGGGGGCTACGGAACGGACATATGGATGCGGACAGCACACAGTGTGCTGTCAGTATTTTTTTCTGGCCCATTAAAATGAATGGATCTGCATCCTATCCGCAAAATATACTGTCGTGTGAAAGAAGACTTACACATACATGGCGTGTGAAACAGGCTTCAGCCATAAATAAATAACTAAAATAAAATAAAAAAATTAACTGGCACGTCCACTCTTCGGCAATTATGCTCAATCCATGGCGCGAACGCGCCGGCTAATGCCATTATAGTACCGGGAGATGCACTCTACAGTGTACTTGCTCTATACCTCGTTAGTGTGTGGCTATTATGTCACAGTGCTGGCGGATGCGCTCCTGATGAAGTGTGAGAGATTATCTCCATGCAGAAACGCGTTGAGCGCGGAGGTTTAGTGCAGGCAGGATAGGGGCATATATACATCATATTAGGACACGCTGGATACTCCACTAAGCCTTGGTGTCTGATTTTATTAGGAGTAAATCAGCTCTACCTGTTCTGTGTGGTCGTGTCCCACCCCCAGACGATAGGCGAATATTATGTTTGGTGTGGTTACAAGAGGACACTTACCACGAATTGTGTCATCATTGGCACAATAGGGTACAATAGATACAGGACTGTATACTCAAACGCTATACTAAAACAGTCTGTATAGGCATACCTGTTTGTTTGACCGTACGAAGCCATATGTGCATATGGTCTATAACTCTAAAAACCCGCTGTGCACATTTTTGTCTTCTAATGGCCTGAGTTTGATTTAGGAAATAAATCCCAATTTTTATCTAAACATTCTTTATTATTAAATATTTATTATTTTTATTTTAGAACGTTCTTGTCAGGCTGAGATTTCATTATCCTACGTTTTGAACGTATACCTCATACCTTTTTTGTGTGTACTAGCAATTATGCTACAGCACTAATTCCTCTACAGTATTTCATAATAAACACAAAATCAGTGCTGTCAGATAATTGCCCGTGAGTGGAAGTGCCAATCATAATTCATTTTTTTGATACCCCAAATACCAGCACAATATAATCACAATAAATCTTGCTATAGTTGACCAATCTGGGTCCAAACAGAGTCAGTCTTGGGGCCCTCACAATCAACACTATGCTGCTAAATAATGCAGAAGACAATGGATTTCCATCAGCAATATGGCAAAAAAAGTCAAGTCCAAGTCCTGGCACAGTTTCAATGTAAATTAGTATAACGGTCCCTGTTATAATTGGCCTGTCCCTGAATAGTGATGTACCGTAGTTTATGGTCTGCACTGGTACTCACAGAGAGAGGTGCTTACTCAGTACTACACAGTATAATGTATGTCGTAACAAATACCACATGAATGTTGTGCTGTTTGGCACTTCTCACCCACCCTGGATCTATCAGTGTTAGAGATGAGCGAACGTGCTCGTAACGAGCACTGTACCGCTCGGCTCCCCTGCGCTCGCATGGGCGCAGGCAGCCGCTTCTGTCGGGTGAGGAGCGCAGGGGAGCCGAGCGGTACAGTGCTCGTTACGAGCACATTCACTCATCTCTAATCAGTGTCTGACTTGATGCTCTAAATGAACAATAATGAATGTCTATGTTCTATTTTTTTGCTGTGCAAAGGCAGGGACCGAAATACCACAAAAACACTTCATAATGCTTCTGTGGCCTTTCTCTCCATATCTTCTTGACTGCGGACCCATTGATATGATACGGTGTACACACGGCCAGTGCCTGTATATTGTGGAACCGCTGTTTGCAGGATGCAATACGGGCATGGGCTGACAATGGCCATGTGTATCAGCCCTTAACCATAAATATAGTGACAAATATAGTGTTACATCATTTTCAATGGCATACAAGATAATTAACCCCCTTCCTGGCCAGGCACATTTTTTAAGTACATGCCTTTTACAGTGATACATCATAGTTACAGTGATATATTTCTGTGTCTTTTTTTATTTTATTTATTTATTTTATTTTTTTTAAAGGATAAAAATAGTTTGGTTTTTTATACTGTTACATTTTTTTGGTTAATCCTTAGGGGCCTTAGGCACAGGTTTCACGTGCAGCAGAGAGCAAGGGTTGAGTTCTCACGTGCGTGCTAAGCTTCTACTCTAAGGCCGCTTTCAGATGAGCGTATTTGGAATGCGTATATAGTCCGGATGTTATGTTCCGGAATCCACTGCTAATGTTAATGAATAGAGCGAATCACATGGGCATAGAAAAACGTAACATAAGTGAAATAAGGGAAGAGAGCAGTTCAGTATTCACGAACAATCCGCTAACTCCTGCAACGCTGATATTATGTATATAGGTCACGGTATGCGTGCACATTAGCATCCCATGTACTGCAAATTGATGGGGACAGCTATCGTGTGAGCCATCTCCGAGCTCCAACACTACAGAGAGATGTTCATCACTGCCTATGTGGAGCCACCACATGAATATTGCACTTCTCACCCACTACAGATCAACCGGCAGATCTGGAGTCGGTGAGAAGTGCCAAAAAGTGCAACATGTATATATATATTATATAGTAATGAGTAAGCACCTCTGTGAGTATGAATGCAGACCATAAACTACATAACTACATAGAGACAGGCAAACTATAACAGTGACCATTGTAAGGGATCAGGGGGTCGCACTCACAAATCTTCCAACATGAAGGGGGTTTTAGTGTCCAGATGCTGTTTTATTTTTGCTCCTTAGCACCAACACACATGAAAAACATGCAAATAAACACCTGCTCGTCTGGACTCTACCTAATACACGTGATGTCTCTATCTCACCTATAGAGCACCATTCACACCCGGCATTAGATCCAGCTTCCTCAGCCGTATGGTCCAGCAGCCTCCTGGCTGTGACCTCACCAGCACCTTTGTGGGGAGATGGTCCAGTAGTCCTCCTGACTCTGACCGTGTGACTCTCTATCCATAGGTGTTGCTGGGCCCCCCCCAAACTTCAGGCTATACTAAGTCTTGTGGACCCTCAGCCCTCCTGGCTGGGACCACACACAGCCTCTGCAGGCTCCTGTCTCTCAGGCTTCCTCAGCCTTGTGGCCCCTCAGCCCTCCTGGCTGGGACCACACGGGCCCTCTCCAGGTATGTTCCCTGGGACCCTCTCTCTTTGCACTCTCATACACAGAGGGACATTTTATCCCTCCATGATTACACAGCAGGCCTCACCTGCAATCTCCTCAGCTAACCGCAATACCTGTAGTGGAAGGGTGTGGACTGGCAGATCCCATTACCAACTTATCTCCAAGTCCAAGAAATCTGGCCTATGTGACTTTAAACAAAAATCTCCAGCAAGCTATGCCTTGCTGAAGCAGCAGCATTTCTGGATTTCAGTTACGCGGCTAAACTGACGGGTCAGATACACACGCCTTCCAGCACTTATACCATACACATCACCACTCCATTATACTAATTTACATTGAAACTGTGCCAGGACTTGGACTTGACATTTTTGGCATATTTAGCCGTTAAAACAGCTGGTGGATATAAATACATTCTCTTCTGCAATATTTAGCAGCACATACGTTTTCAGAATTTTTATCATGAGGACCCCAAGACCGACTCTGTTTGGATCCGGATTGTGCAGCTATAGAAAGATTTCATGTGATTTGTGCATTTGAGATATAATTTTTCATTTTGACTAAGATTACTTTTATATTCTATTATCTGACACTGAGCTGTTGGCCAAATCCCCTATCCCCTCTGCTTAGCCACCTTTCCTATATTTCTTTTTATTTTAAGCTCACACCTAGCGAATTTGCTCAAAATTGTATGTGTCACCTATTCTTGTACAATCACTGCCTATAAGGCTCACTAAAAAACAAAAAAAATATTTATTACACCTCCAATAATTAATAATAAGGCAAATACACTAACTACAATAAAGAGATCAGAGATGCCACTGCAAAAAACAAACCAACCCACAAACGGTTGCAATAATGCTCTGATGTAGGGTTATCTTAGGATCAATGGGTGAATCAGGTGCAACACTGAAATAAGGCCAGATATAGTGCCAAATTTCACCTACATACTGGGGGTGTCCTCTCTGTATATCGGAAACAGGACAGATCTGTTATGCAGGCCATAGACGTCTATTATGATGGAATGAATGCCTCTAAAGGCAAAGTTCGTGGTAACCCATCATCACCTTTTACCACTAAATGAAGCGTGAACGAATTTCATAACATTAAATTCGCTCATCTCTTAATCTGGCCTAAGGGTTCATGCACACGACCGTAGTTCTAGTCTGCATCTGATCTGCATTTTTTGTGGGTCGGATGCAGACCCATTCACTTTAATTGGGCACCAAAAAATGCTTACAGCACACGGCGTGCCGTCCGTACCCGTATGTCCGTTCTGTGGCCCCGCAAAATATAGAATATGTCCTATCCTTGTGCGCATTGCGGCTGTTCTATTCCTCAAAATGAAGAATGCACACGGCTGGTATCTGTGTTTTGCGGATCAGTGTTTTGCGGATTGTGTGCATGAGCATTTTCCCCATGCCCATACTGGGGCCCGCAAACAGTGGGTCGGCAGTATACGGGCTCTGGCCATGTGGGCTCTGTATCATGGATGCTGAACCATTGACTTGAATCCGGTGCAGAGTGGAGGCACGAAGCAGAAGCACTACAAAGCCTATGTCTTTTTTTTTTGCAGGGCGAACAACCTTTTGCAGATTGTGGACCCATTCGAGACAATTTCCATTCAGTATTGGCTCATTATACATGAAATTACCAGCAGTTTATTCTGTTTCTATCTCTAGCTTCTCTCTTGTATTTCAGTTCAGCCTGAAATAGTTGTGTCCTTGATGCCTCGACATGAAGAGCCAAGCACTGAGCGCCATATACTGCAGTGTAACGTGTTTGGTTTCTACCCCTCGGAGGTGGAGGTGAAATGGTACCGGAACGGCCAGGAGGAGACCGAGCTGGTTACATCTTCTGTGATTTTTCAGAACGGGGATTGGACTTTCCAGATTCTGGTGATGCTGGAGACAGAGATTCAGAGAAGTGACACTTTTACCTGTGAGGTTCATCACAGCAGTCTGGAGGACCCGCACCGCGTAGACTGGCGTAAGTCTTATATGTGTCTTAAACTTTATCCTATAATTTTTAAAAATCAAACAAATAAAATACAATAAAATGATGCTTCATTCACACGTCAATGATTTCCATCAGTGATTGTGAGACAAAACCAGGATTGGAGCCTCCACAGATTTACACCTGTTCTGCACCTGGTTTTGGCTCAGAATCACTAACCAAAACACTGACGTGTGAACGAGGCATTACTCATAGGCCTTTTTCGCACAAGCAAGTTCCACGCATTGAACTCTCAGCATGTGTCTGCGGCAGCTCCTGTCCCGACCTCCCAGCATTGCCGGGGTCACATAGCATTATATTGATTTATGATGCTATGTAACCCTTAGGCTTCATTCACACGTTCGTAGAGATGAGCGAGCATGCTCGAGTGCCATTTTTGCGTATTTGCATATGCATTTTAAAATTCGTACGCTATTCATACGCATATTTTAATCTATACGCAAATGCGTACGAATAGCGTACGAATTTTAAAATGCGTACGCAAATACGCAAAAATGGCACTCGAGCATGCTCGGCCGAGCATGCTCGCTCATCTCTACACGTCCGTATTTGTGCACATCCTGGAAAACTGTCAGTTTTTTGCGGATCCTTTGTTCCGCAAAAAAATCAGTTTTTCCAGCACATCCGTTCCGTTTTCCGTAAAAACGGAAAGGATGTATCCATATGTCATCCGTTTTTTGTGGATCCGGAAAAAAACGGAAGGCTGAATAACATCTGAATAACAATCATACCTTTTTTTTTCTACCCTCCTGGAACGGAATCCGCAAATGTGTATGACATGCAGATGCCTTTCCGCATGTTTTCCGCATTTACGGATGTCCCATAGACTTTTATTGGGCTACGGACCGCAATTTCGGGATGAAAGTAGGACATGCTGGTTTTTTATTGCGGAACCATTGAAATGAATGGATCCGCATACTATCTGCATTTTAAATCCGTTATTGCGGATCGGACGCGGATAGGATGCGGAGCAAAAATCAGGACCTGTAAATGGGGCCTTACAGTTGTAGAATGTATACAGTAGGATGACACTGGCAGCATTATGTCAATTTTATACAATACTTTCCAGAACTGTAAGAGTTACACAGCATCATAAATCAATATAATGTTATCAGTGCTGGGAGGTCAGGACGGATGCTCTCGCTGACACACGCTGCAAGTCCAATGAGTGGAACTCACTCGTGTGAAAAGGGCCATACTTTTTTTTAAAAAATGCATGTAAAAAAACAATGAGTTTAAAGAAATTTTAATAGCATTTTTTGTGGTTTTGGTAGTATTTTGGAAAAACCCCCATAAAAAACACTATACTAGAGAGTGCTGTATTTTAATTAAAATGCCACTGATCCAAAAACACTATAAAAAGATCAAAAACCAAAATGCTGTATTTGTAGACAATGTTTTACTATAGACTTTAAACTAACTATGTTAAAACTAATAGTTTTAATAAAAATGAAATGCCACCAGTGGTAAATGCTAAGTCTTACTATGTAGTCATACAGCAAATTCCACGGTCGTGTGCTGTACCTGTTCTCCACGGACTGAACACATACCCATTCATTTTAGGGCTCATGCACACAACCATATGTATTTTGCGGTCCACTAAAACGGATCCGCAAAAAAAAATGGATGACGTCTGTGTGCATTCCGTATTTTGCGGAAAGGAACAGCTGGCACCTAATAAAACAGTCCTATCCTTCTCCGTAATGCGGACAATAATAGGACATGTTCTATTTTTTTGCGGAACGAAAATACAGACATAAGGAAACAGAATGCACACGGAGTACCTTCCGTTTTTTTTTTTTTTTATTCTTTCTGTTGAAGTATTTTCATTTATTATGGAACAGAAAGGAAGAAGGGAGGGGGACAAATAATAACATCAAGAGTGCTCAGTAGTTTAAAGTGCATCAGTTGTTTACAACAAATCGGGTCATGCATAAAGGCCGGCATATCAAACATAGGTATAACACATAAAATTTGTAAAAGAAAAAAAAAGGGGGGGGATTGAAAGGGTGGAATTTGAGGGGGAAATGGAATAAAGAGGAATTACACTTGAAGGGCACTTAGAGTGCCTCGTAGTGAGGAGGTGAGGTACCAGGAAGTATATTGAAATGGTTTAACCACTTCCGAAATTTCAGATGCACTAAAGTGGGAAAGGAGAAAGGTTTTCCACTTTCGGAAAAACTTAGCAGCCAAGCCCTCCTTGTGTGTCTCTGCCTCGATTCGATCGTACCTCAGCAATATCTTCAATTGTGAGATCACTGCTGGTCTTGTTGGCATAGAATCTGACAACCAATGGTGTAATAGGACTCTCTTGGCCAGGAATAATATCAAGTGGAGGAAGAGAGGAACATTCTGAGAGCGATTGGATTGAGATGGTGGCAGGCGAATATAATGGAACAACAGTGGCTGAGGTTCTAAGAGGAGGTGAAGAGACCAGTGTGTTTTGATGTATAATATCAAGTTTTTCCAAAACTGTATTACCTCAGGACAAGTCCATATGCCATGCCAAAAATCTGTGGCTGGTTCTTTGCATTTCGGGCAATGGGTAATACGGTCCGGAAAATTTGGAGAGGCTGGGAAGTTGAAGCCATATATCGCTTTATGCATCATCTTGAAATAGGACTCTCGCCATCTCTCATTAATTACACAGGAACGGATTTTCCCCCACCCCTCCAGAATTTTTTCTCTAATCTCGGCATCTAGTGTAATGTCCTCCCACTTGCGAAACAGTGTGGATGGAGAGGCCTAGTAACTTCCATTTTTTTCAGACCCATTGAAATGAATGGTTCCGCGTACGGTCCACCAAAAAAAAGGAACGGACACGGAAAGAAAAAACGGTGTGCATGAGCCCTTAATGTGTGTATTCATGCATCAGGTTTTTTTTACCACGTTCCATGGATCCATGTTTTTAGCACGGATACATACTCTATTTTGTCCATGTTCACGGATCCATCATGCCCATTATAGTCTATGAGTCCATTAAAACCCCAGATGCAACAAGGATGCCTTCCGTGTTTCATCCGTGTTTCACGAATCATTAAGGACAGATGTTTTGAAAATTATGTTTCAGTTGCACAGTGTCTGTGAAACACAGATACACACAAACAGTAAAAAACGGACCACACACGGATCCTTCACGGACATCTTGATGGAGGTATCACTGACCACTTTTTAACGGATTTGAGCACAAACAAGGACATGTAAAAAAGGCTTTACACACAGGTGCCAAAATTGTGCACAATATATCATGTTTGGTCTATATTGAGGCAAAACTATTGGGATCATTTTTCAAACTGGTGTAAAGTAGAAGTGGCTTAGTTGCCCAGAGCAACCAATCAGATTCCACCTTTCATTTCTGACAGCTCCTTTGGAAAATGAAAGGTGGACTCTGATTGGTTGCTATGGACAGATCAAAGCCCCTTTCACACGGACGAGATTTCCGCGCGGGTGTAATGCGTGATGCGAACGCATTGCACCCCCACTGAATCCTGACTGAGCTATGTTTTTCACAAATCAGTTCGCCGTTGCGTGAAAATCGCAGCATGTTCTATATTCTGCGTTTTTCACGCAGCCCTGGCCCCATTGAAGTGAATGGGTCTGCGTGAATCACGCATTGCATCCGCACACAAGTGCGGATGCAATGCGTGATTCACTGATGGTTGCTAAGAGATGTTGTTTGTAAACCTTCAGTTTTTTACCACGCGCGTGAAAAACGCATAAAAACGCATTGCACCCGCGCGGAATAAACTGAACGAACGTACACAATCTGACTGCTATTGTGTGCGGATTGGTGCTAGTTTTCCGGGACGCACCCTGAACACTTTCAGACTGAATCCGTGATGCTCGTGTGAAAGGGGCCTAAGGGCTTGTTTACACGTCAGTTATTTGCTCAGTTATTTCCATCAGTTATTGTGAGCCAAAACCAGCTGTGGGTCAAAAACACTCAACAGGTGCAGATCTTTTCATTATACCTGATCTCTGTGTAGTGTCCATTGCTGGTTTTGGCTCACAATAACTGATGGAAATAACTGATCAAATAACTGATATGTGAACAAGTCCTTAATCATGCCATGAATTGCATGATTTAATCTGCATTGTTTGCTGCTGCCTGATCTCGCTGTCTGCAGTGAGTTCCTGCCTGATCATCATGTAGTACAGTACAGTAGACCCGCAGCCAAATCACTATGATGCAGTGAGTTCATTCAGATGAACAACGGTCCAGTCCGGGAGCTGTGGCCATCACTTAGGCCTCATGCACACGAATGTGTGCCGGCCGTGCCCGTGCTGTGGGCCACATATGGCGGGTCCGCAATAAATGGGCACCGGCCGTGTGCAGCCCGCATCACGGATCGTGGACCCATTCACTTCAATGGGTCCGCGATCCGGGAGATGCGGAGCGGAGGCACGGATCGGAACACCACGGAAGCACTACGGTGTGCTTCCGTGGTGTTTCTGGCCGTGACTCCGCACCGCAAAAAAGTAGCGCAAGCACTACTTTTTTGCGGTGCGGACCCTCAGATGCGGATCGCGGACCCCATTCAAGTGAATGGGTCTTCGATCCGCATGCGGTGGCCTCACGGTCAGTGCCCGTGCATTGCGGACTGCGGCATGAGGCCTTAGACTGTATTTTCTAGACCACACAGCAGCCTAAAATGGCCACTGCACTACCACCAGAGCCATTGGGGGGTAGGAAACTAATAATTAGCGACCAGTGTAGGCAATTTGTATTTTAGGTTCAAGTGCATGAACTGCATGTGATATACCCAGGAATGAGATTCAGACTGTTCCCTCCAGATCTGGTTGTTAAAATGACAGATCCGGCTTACAGCTGGAGATGAGCCATTCCATTCCATAGTTTAGCTCCTTAGGCTTTTTAAAAATTGGGTGGAATGTGTGTAGTGTATATGTGGTGTATTCATGTGTGTGTACTAGAGATGAGCGAACGTGCTCGTAACTTTCAGTCGGGTGAGGAGGACAGATCCGTTTGGTATGAGTGTCATACCAAACGGATCCGTCCCCATTGACTTACATGCAGCTGAGGACGGATCCGCAATGCCTGCGGGCATTGCGCAGGGGAGCCGAGCGCTACGAGCACGTTCGCTCATCTCTAGTGTGTACCATGTATATGGTGTATTTATATGTATGTGTCATGACGCCATGTGTCTGCCATTGAGTAGGGAACCTGTTGTTAAAAATTTGAATCCCACCCCTGGATATAACGCTCGTATTTTTACATAATCAAAGTAATGTTTTGTTTTTGTTTTTTTTACAGACCCACAGATTTCAGATTCCGCAAAAAATAAAATGGCAACTGGAATTGTTGGATTTGTCTTGGGGGCGGTTTTCATCATTGTTGGAATTGTGATCTACATGAGAGGACGAAAAGGTAACAGATAATCCAGTCAATTACACTTAATTTCACTCTCAATTCAGGTGATTTTCAGAATAAGCCATTATGCTGTACATGATTAATAATGCTAATTATGATTTATACTCTGCATCTTTTAGCAGTCGCCTCCTTTCCCCTTCCCTCTCCAGAATATTGACCATTTGTGATTTTTTTTTTTTTTTTTTTTTTAGGCCAAACTCCATTTCGGGGACCACAGAGCGAAAGTAAGTCTAAAGCTTATGAAAGTGACATGTTCTTTTCGTTTCTATAAACGATACATACCAATTTTACTTATCTGTACTCTTTTAAAGGAGGTACGTTTTATCACTAAGGGTACATTCACATGACTGTATGTGGTTTGCGGTCTACAAATTTCCAGCCCTATGATAGAAAAGCCTATTCTTGTACTCAATTGTGGACAAGAATGGAACATGCTCTATAGTTTTTTGCGGGGCAACGAAACAGAAGTGCGGATGACATTATACATTGATAGACTACTAAAATGCGAATGTTGGGTGTCCAACCTCTGAGACCCCAGTGATTAATAGAACAAAAGCAGCACCAGTGCTTCTGTATTTGCCATAGCCCTACATTCTTTATCCAGGCCCTTTTAACTGCGGTCTGCTATATAGACCACAACTTTCTGTGATTTCCAATCCCCCCTTGCTTCTTTAACCCCTTAGTGGCCCTTGACATACTAGTAAGTCATGGCCCTCAGTGTCTTGGTAACCTTTGACGTATTAGTATGTCAAGATGATCTGGCGGGCACTGGAGCAGTGCGCTTGTGATCAATGTAGGGTCCTGGCGGTCACTAATAGCTGGGCCCCTGCTGTATCCATTGACATAGCTGAAAACAGTGGCAGAGAATTAACCACGTGTATGCCACAGTTAAAGCTGACCACAGTATACAGGGAGTTTGCGGGGGGTGAGCGGCTCCATTGAGATCCCATCGGGTCCCCGTGCCGCAGTAATGGGAATCCGATGGCTGAGAAGGCAGCAGTATATCTCGCACAGTCATCAAGGCTTGCCTTCTACAGAAGCCTAGGAGATCTAGCACACTCTGGCACACTGGCAGCTCAGCTTCTTTGGCAGGATAAATACTTTAGAGGCATATCGGGAGTCTTCAAATGTGACATGGTGCCTAAAAACCAGTCCAGCAAAATTTGCCCTGCAAAAATCATATGGTACTCCTTTTTTTTTTGAGCCCTGCCATATGCCTATACAGCAGTTTACGACCACATATGGGGTGTTTCTGTAAACTGCAGATAGATATTGGGGGAAATTTATCATTAGGAGAATATTTGAAGTCAGTTTTGCTTCAGTCTGTGTTGGAGCACTTTGTGCCACATTTATCAAATGGCGCATGTTGTTTGATAAATTTGGCTTGTCCTTAAACCTAACACTTCTGTCTAGAGAAGCTCCTCCACTTTTCCTACTCCACCCTCCTCCTGGAGTGAGATTGCGACTATTTTGCGACTTTTTTAAAAAAGTCGCAATGATAAATCTGGAGTGAAACTCATTAACATAGCTAACCACACCCACTTTACCACCCATATTACAAAACTGGAGTGAGTGGTGTACACATGCAAAAAGTCGCAAAATTTTGCGCAAAAAAGTCGCAAAAACCCTATTTTGCGACTTTTTGATGCCAGAATTCTGGAGTGATGGTATGATAAATCAGGGCCATTGAGTTTTGCTTGGCTGTTAACCCTTGCTGAAAAAATGGATTAAAATGGAAAATCTACCAAAGAAGTGAAATTTCAGCTCCATTTTCCTTTAATTCTTAGGGTTAACAAGGTTTGTAAAATCAGTTTTGAATAATTTGAGGGGTGTACTTTCTAAAGTGGGGTAATTTATGGGTGGTCTCTATTATGTAAGCCCCACAAAGTGACTTCAGAACTGAACTGGTCCTTAAAAGTGGGTTTGGGAAATTTAAGTTTAACTAGGGTTGAGCGAACCTCCCTTTTGGCAGGTGTAAGGGTTCGGGTTTTGACATTCTGATAGGCAACTTGGGCAGGAAGGTGAAAAATGGCTGTATCCTCCTCTGTCATTTCAACTGTATACAAACAAATCTTTATGCTCCAACTATTCACTAATCAACTCTCGTTTTTTTATTTTCAGATTTCATCCGTAATTAACAGGGATTATGTCTGACAAATCATCACTTTCTATTCTACTTTGCAAATTCAGAAATATCCACAATTTACTATTTTCTACAAGGGCCACCGTGTTATCCAAAGTCGAGGATGAAATTGTTAATATAAAAGTGCAGTGAAGTCTGTTGTGCTCTGTATATACATGTATGGATGACGGCAGGATAACAAACAGGAATCCTCCCCTTATCTGACGTCTCTGGATATGAACAATTGTAATACAAATTTATCGCACTTTTTTTTTACAAATATTAGGAAATTTGTTAAATAATCACTTTTAATATATTCGCATTAGCAGAAATCTTTTCTGCAAACAGCCAGGATCAGTGTTATCTCCGATCCTGGGCTATTACAGTGGGATCTGACTGTTACTCGACACCAGGCGCCTCGTTCCCCGGTGATTGTGTGGGCACAGCTCTTGTTTTTGCGCAATCACCATGATGTAACCTTACCTTTTGGTGGCTTAGTGTAAGACAATCCATAGCATACAGATATGTCCTGACCTAGAGGCTTAAAGGGTTTGGCCAGTTTGTAAAAAGATCTGTATGTCACACCATAACTTACCCCCGCCATACACCAACAAGTCTGGGACCCCATCAGTGTGAAATGCAATCTGTTACAATTCTTGGCCACTGCATCCATAGGTCCAAGATGGAAGTGGTGACGTGATTCACTTGTCTTCTGCACTTGGGCCAAATCTGCTCATTTCCTGTGCACTGAAGATATTCTGTAGTCTTGCGCCCCGTGGACGCAGAAGCGGACGATTTTAGCAGTTTACACAGATGGCAACTTGGGGGCCTCCTGCTGCATGAAGGAGATAAGGTATGTCGTGCTATAAATATTAGATAAAGTTTAGAGAGGCTATTGCAAAAAAAACAATGTTTTTACAAATTGGCCATCCCCTTTGAAGGAAACTATGACCCTTTTCTTACCTATTAGGCCTCATGTACATGACCGTATTTTGCAGTCCTCAAACCACAGATCCGTAAAATACTGTACAGACACCATCTGCGTTTGATCTGCTTTTTTTGTGGGCCCGTTGACTTCAGTGGGTCTATGGTTGCAATTTGCTGACCAGAATAGGACATGTTCTGTCTTTTGCAGAACCGACATATGGATGTGACTAGCACACAGTTGACATCTGTATGCTGTCTTCACCTGTATGTCTGTTCCGCAAAAGACAGAACACGCCCTATTATGGCCTGTAAATTGTGTCTTAAAGGCCCATTGAACCCAGTAAAACAAGTCAGGGCTTGCTCTTATCCTCATTATGTGATTGGTATGAGTCCAGCAATAGTGACCGCTACCGGTCCTGTGAGTGCTCCAGCTCACAAAGCACAGTTCCGCAAATTGTATAGTGGCTGTGCATGGTATCGCAGCTCAGGCCTATTCACTTCTATGGGGCTGAGCTGCTCCTAGGCCACGTGACACATGAACGTGTCATTACATGGCTTAGGAAAAACTGAGAGAATACTGTGGGGCTACTGCGAGCTCCGCTGCCTTCTCAAACAGCCGATCACACCACCAATCAGATACTGATGACCTGACCTGACCAGAGGATAGGTCATCAGTATTAAAGTCTCGGAAAAACCCTTTAAATTAACATACTAATGGTTCTAAATTTGTCTATGGGAGATAGATCCAGTCACTGTGCTGAGAAATCTTTCTCTCTGCCTATGTCAATTAAACATATCAAAAAGATCCCTTGTTTACCCAACAGGCCGACACCACACATGCCAAAAGGACTATCTTATGGAGCTCATCTAAAGCTGTTTGCTTGTTTCTTTGGGTATGTTCGTGGATAGCATGGGGAAAGTCTTAAATGGAAACTGTGACCATGGAAATGCAGTGCAATGTGCAGGCAGCATGTGATAGAGCAGGAGGAGCTGAGCAGATTGATGTGTAGTTTTGTAGGAAAGAGTTAGCATAAGGGCGCATTCACATCACCGTTTAGCTTTCTGTCCTTCTGATCCGTCAGAAGAAGAGAGAGAGAGAAAAAAAAACAGGATCCATTAAAAAAAAAAAAAAAAGGATCCTGTTGCACCAGTTTTCATCCGTTTGAGCCATGTCAGTCTTAGATCCGTCTTTTACGGAGACAAAAGTACTGCATGCAGGACTTTTTTCCCATCTAAAAAAACGGATCTCAGATGGACATGGCTCAAAAGGATGAAAACTGGTGCAACAGGATCCGTTTTTTTACAGGGCCCTTTTTGTTTCTCTCTCTCTCTTCTTCTGATGGATCAGAAGAACGGAAAGCAAAACGGTGATGTAACTTGTAATTCATTCGTAACTTGTAATTCATTCGTTTGAGTCCAGTGGGCAGGGTGTCTTCCCTGTATTAACACGTGTACAGACATAACTATCAATCACTAAGTAGGGCCGCCCACTGAACTTCTAAACCAGGGGTGCACAACCTGCGGCCCGGGGGCCACATGCGGCCCTCGATATCATTCTGTGCGGCCCCAAACCATCTGGTAACAGACATGTATGTCCATGTCTTGTGGCTCCTCACATGTATCCTTCACCTATTTTCCCATTAAATGGGAGTATTAAAAGTGTAACTACACATTTATAATATACACTGCATGTTTAATATTCCTTAAAAATAGTATTTCAGTTGGTAATACCCCTTTAAGTTTTATTTTCGGCCCTTGGAATTGGTTCAGGCCGACAATGTGGCCCCCAACCAGAAAAGGTTGTGCACCCCTGGTCTAAACTCAAAACAGTGAATTTAATCCATAATTTACAAGTTCTACTGAATCCTTGTACATAAAACTATATCCTACCAATCTGCTCAGCTCTTCCTGCTCTAAAGTCTGCTGCCTACATGTACAATGTGACAGGTTCTGTTTCAAATTTTCCCAAATTTCAGATTCGGTACTTATGATAGCTTTTTAGCGTATCAAGTAGGGTTATTGATTTATCAGGTAATTCTTTAAACCATTCAACATGTCGTGAAGAACAAGGACCCTTCTGTAGCCTTCTGTAGGCTGGCCTCCAATCAGCTGGAAATATAGAAAAAGAAGTCTGAATATTCTTAGGATTTAAAAAATTCCCTCAAGTGCCTGCCCTCCCCGGCTACAAACATTGGCAGTCAATGTAAAATTGGCAGGCCATTACCAATTGCACATAGCTGGCAGAATAACTTTATCAACTTCCTGGCTCATTGCATTAACATAGCTGCCAATCTTGAAGTGAGCATGTCTAAAGACGGCCATACACATTAGTATATATTTGGCCAATAAACTAACGTGTATAGTGAGCTCCCAACTCTCCCCTCACAGATAATGTTGGGCGAGAGAACGATTGGGAGCTTGCCTAGCTGACATGGAGAGGGGAGGTACAGCCATACCTCCCAACTTTTGAAAATTGCAAAGAGGGACAATGTGTGCGGTGCACATCACGGCAGTTTTTTTCATACTAGGCCACGCCTCTAACTCCACCCAAAGCATAATTACTGGAGCCCCTGTTGTTTCTTGCGTTTCAATGTCCATATAAATATTAACACATAAATCATCAGATTATAGATATTTTAAGCTATAAATTGCACCAAATAATGAAGTTCTGGTCTAATATACAGGTAGAAACCATACAAACACTTTAGTAAGGAGCAATTAAGTAAATTTATTAATGCACATTTATGCATTAATTTAAGGATCAAAGAGAGACGGAGGGACTTGGGTCAAAAGAGGGACTGTCCCTCCAAAAGAGGGACACTTAGGAGGTATAGATACAGGGGACATGCCTAGTGTAGGAAGAACAGTGTGGCCGGTGGGGCAAGCTCTAGAAACATTAGAGAGCAAATCATGCTGGGATTGGTTAGAAACCCCAGCAAGAAGGTGATCAAAACAGGAAGTTCTGCATGTAAACATCCTTCCCAGATGAAATGATATAGAAAAAAAGGGGAAGGAAAGCTCTAATATGAAAAGCAAGTATACAAGGCAAAAATATGCAGCGTTTGAGGTACTCTGGGCAGATAGGAAAAATGTGTTACAATAATGGAGAACCCCTTTAAAATAGTGCATTAGTCTGGTGAAAATTGTAACAGCAAAGTGAGACCTCAGACAACTGTCCACATTGTGGTCACAGTTATGTTCATGTTTGGAAATCCAAGTTTTCATCTTTCTGATATTTTCCATTCTACTTTCTTTGAAGCAACTTATGGTATATGATCCAAGTTTGTATATTCGGATTGTCCTTGGCACTGTACTTTTGTGTCAAGTGTGCTGTTGCAAAATCCACTGATACCTTTGACAGGGAAAACGTGATTATTACATATGTTTGTGGTTAACTTGAGAAAAGATTGCACTAAGTTTCAGGCTGCAATATTCACAACACTGGGCATCACCAGTTCCCCATTGACTATAATGGGATCTAGTGGGTTTTTGGCATAAATGCTGACTTTCTGCTGGACAAATCCTGCTGCATGAAGCGGTATTTGTCCAGCAGAAAGCTGGCATTTATTCAGCAAACCCATCCGATTCCATTATAGCCAATGGGGATCCAATGGAGATGTATCTTTACAGAGAGAGAAGGAAAGGATTTAGCAGAAAAGAGCTGTCAGAAACAGGAGCAGAACTCTGGATGATTTATGGCAGATTTAGCAGCACAAGCAGCTAAGTGAAGGACTTACACACACTCTACAGAAGCCAAATGAGAAGAAATTTTAATGACTACTAGAAAGTTGCATCATTTTTCAAAGGGATCTTTAATCTTTGGTCAGTGATGTCCTACAATTATGGGGAGAGGGTTCTTCTTACAATATAGTGCAATCTACATAGCCAAAGCTTTGTAGGTACAGACTAATGTATGGTATTGAAGTAGAAAATCTATACAAGCATTTCCATAGGACAATCTAACATGAATACGAACTGTATTTCCAATATATATTTTATCTCTTTTTTATTTTAACTCGCTGTATTTGACTAGATGTAGATTTAGAACGTATGCTATATCCCATGATTTCAGATTAAGAATTCTTGTATAAAGCTTTTATTGAGTTCACCAGATGTAGTTGGATTCCATCATTGGCTGAAATGATATGGCTCCTGCTTTGAGATGTAACTCTGATGGGCATCAGCTCTTAGACAGTGGCTACGATGAATACCATGCAATGTTGTACAATATTTCTTTATCAAGAATGAAGCACGACCTGACCCAGCCGGACCCAACCGTTCTAAATACATTTGTAGATAAGTTCACAGTCCTCGCTGCTTGTCGATGATTTTGCTCATTTTTAAGAACTTTTAGCAAGAGTGTTATTTGCTTGCCATTCGATATAAATCAAGATTTTCTAGTCTTCTCTGCCATCATCCCGATTTACGAAATTCAAAATCCAATAATACTGTATAATATGCTTCCAATTACAGTATATGACATCACCAATGGTGTTAAGATTTCAAAGATGCAATAATTTATGCAAATTTCAGTTGAAGGAAAGGAGTAATATATACATATAGTCACAAAGCTGTCATCATCCCTCATTATCTGACCAGAGAACGGTCAGATGGTTGTGTTCTCTCAGTCTGTTGGTAAGCCTTAAAGGGGTATTCCCATCCAGAGAATGGGGGCATATCGTTAATTCCCTGATAGGTGAAGGTCCCACCTCAGGTCCCACATGCGCGCCCGCCCTCCATTAATTTCTATGGGGCTGCCGAAAATAGTTGAGCACTAGCTCGGCTATTTCTGTTGGCCTCATTGAAGTGAATGGAAGCGGTGGCCGCACAAGCGCGGTGCGCCCTCCTTCACTTTGCCAGCTCAGTTTGCTTAAGGTGGGACCTGCACCTAGCGATATGCCCCCATTGTCTAAAATGGAAAGACCCCTTTTATATACATGAATAAATTAGCGTTTCATTAAAATTTGCTTGTATAACACTTGCGTTACAGTAGAACCTGATCTTTAAAGTATGGAGGTGTCTGTCCATTGTCTGTATTTTCAACAGTTTGTGCAGAATGAAAATAAATAAACCTGGTTTGCCCATCAAGTCCTGATAAAGTGTGTTCCTTCATATATGAGGTTGTATTGATAACTGTGTGGTTCATTTCTGCTCTGTCACAGGAGCGAAACAACAATAACGACGGCAGTTTCGATTCTGACTAGAGTTGAGCAAACGTGCTCGTAACGAGCACTGTAGCGCTCGGCTCCCCTGCGCTGGAATGCCCGCAGGCATCTGGATCCGTCCTCACCTGACTGTAAGTCAATGGGGACGGATCCGTTTGGTATGACACCCAAGTGTGTCATACCAAACGGATCTGTCCCCACTGACTTTCAGTCGGGTGAGGAGGACGGATCCGTTTGGTGTCACACACTAGTGTGTGATACCAAACGGATCCGCCCCCATTGCCTTACAGGCAGGTGAGGACGGATCCGAATGCCTGCGCAGCGGAGCGCAGGGGATCCGAGCGCTACAGTGCTCGTTACGAGCACGTTCGCTCAACTCTAATTCTGACACATGACGGACATCAACCTGCCTGATGGAACCCAATCACTTTGATAGCGTCTATCGGGTTTCCATCTTATTGCGGGTCATTCTACCAAACAAAATAACACAACCTCCTGCGCAGATGTAAGCACTGTCTATATTGGTCAGCTGGAAGCAAAAATGAAAACTGCACAAATTTCAGTCCTGACCTCGGCCACCTGTCCAGAAGATACTCTTTGCCAGTCATACTAGGACTAATCTGTCAGCCACCATGCATATAGTGTACAAGTCTGTATGGAACCTGGCTATACGCATGAGATTTTTGTTGTTCACTTTATATGATTTTGATCAACTGACCATCTGAAATTAGGCAACCAAACATCAAACCGTAGATTTAAAGCTGGTCAGTGGCCAAATATTTTATTTCAACATATTTTAGTTCTTCAGATTCCTTTTCATATTTGTCCTCCCGACAATTCAGAAATATTGGACATACAGTACATGAGAGCACAATCACTTTGTGTATGTCTGGATTTATCCTTTTTTCTTGACCTGTTATTTGAATGGTATATAGTTCACTGGTTTTAAAACTGCAGCATTATGGGGGATTCACAAATTTAGTCCTTGATTCTTCCTGGGGGTCAAAACTCACTTTAGGTTTTTGTTTACTGAAGAAATTTCATCTGGAAAAAATTCATGTTGCACACATAAGTGCATTGGAGTTTGCTGCAGATTTGCTGAGGATCTCACCCTGTGCACTGAAAAGGCTGAAATCTGCTATAGAAATTTGCAGCATAAGTAGACCTGAGACGGGTCATTTTTTACTGCAGATTTTATCCTGCCACAGTGGAAGATATTTTGTAAAAATCTCATTTGTTTTGCTGGTACGGTAATACCCTGTGGATTTTCCATCTGTGATCCTGCAACAGAAAATCCACAGCCTTTGTGCCACATGTGAACGTACCCTGAAACTTGGCCATATTTGTAATCCATGTCCTGTGCTCTCATATTTTTCTGTCAAAAAACAAGTTTGGCTTCCATCTGCCAATATATGTTCTTATTTTTGCCAAACGTACAGGTATATGAAGGCAAAATGGATTGCAAATTATCCATGCCGACCATTTCCTAGAATTCACAATCTATAATGTCCCATACACGAAGCGGCCCTGCTTCAGGATTCACATCAATTACTGCTAATCGCTAGGCTGCTCCTGTATTCATCATTATTTCAAATAGCAGATGAAGCCCAGCAAATAGCGATAATCCGTGTGAGGGTCCTGAGGTCGGCCACACCGCTTAGAATTTATACCTGTACTTGTAAAACACTAGATATAACTAAAAAGGAAATGAGCCATAATATCTACATTATATTATACCCCAGGGGCCGACACAGACAGCAGAGGGCTCCTGTGCAAAGAATGAGCCTAAACCCCCACCACCTTCCCTACCTCAGTGCTTTATGGCAAGGGGCAGGGGTGCACCTAGCCTTTCTGCTGCCTGGGGCAAAAATTGAAATGGTGTCCCCCAATTCCAAATTCTCAACCTAACCCCTTACCTCGGCCGTACTGTTAAAGACATTCTTGGTAACCATTACATATAGCACTAATGTCAAAAGACCGAAAGTGGCCCAGAATAATTCATAAAGAAATGCTTAATAGCCAGAGGCTATATACGTCCTGTTTGTGGCCTGGTAAATAAAATTGCCCTTGTGTGTGACTTAAAAATAGGCAAGCTCTCTTGGGTAGTGAGACTATTTAGTTCACCATTGTACAGACTGTGCAATCTGAGTTTAAAGGGGTATTTACTTACGACTATTCTGTGATGATGTCTTCACAGCATTCCCAGTCTCACAAGCACGATTGGAGTTGGCGCCCCATCAGGCATCAGATCAGACTCAAATAAACTTCCTGCTCCTCCACTGGTCTCCATGTCTGCTGTACTCTCTTGCAGTCCCCGCTTGCAGGTCTCCCCCGGTCACCTGACTGCGTGCAGCATCAGGACATAGTGCGCACTGTAGGTCCCGATGCTGTACACAATCAGGACAGTGCAGCCCAGGCTGGAGGAGGCCAGGGAAGACAGGTGAGTACTGCACTCACGGAACTTCACTCCTCCGCCTCCTGCAGACTAGTGAGCGCTGCATTTTATAGAGTGAAATATATAAGTAATTAGCAATGTGCTAGTGGCAAAGAGGGCCCTGTGGACCCCCTTGGCTTATGGGCTCAGTCAGAAGTGCAATCGCTGCGACCTCTATAGCTATGCTACTGATTTGTGGCAGCAGCTACACAAGTATATCTACTGTATTCTTCCTTTATAAGACATATCATACTATAAGACACAACAGTTTATAAGACACACTGGCCGATAAGAAATACCCCTACTATGTTATGTCTGGCCATGCTTCTTGTTCTGCTAGATTATTTTTAAGTATTTGTCTGCGATACACACAGTTCTGGTACAGACACAGCTCTACTATACACACATACAGCTTTTCTACCTGCACAGTTCAGTAACATACATACAGTTCTGCTACACACATACAGCTCTGCTACACATATACAGCACTACTACACCCATACAGATCTGTTATACACATACAGATCTGCTGCACACATAGAGCCTGCTACACACATATAGAGCTGCTACACCCATAGAGTTTGGTAACATATACATACCTCCCAACTTTTGAAAATTGCAGAGGGACAATGTGTGCGGCGTGCATCACGGCAGTTTTTTCATACTAGGCCACGCCTCTAACTCCTCCCAAAGCATAATTACTGGAGCCCCTGCGGCAATTTTTTTCTTGTGCTTCAATGTCGATATAAATATTAACACACAAATCATCAGATTATAGATATTTTAAAGTCAGAATTGCACCAAATAATGAAGTTTTGGTCTAATATGCAGGCAGAAACCATGCAGACACTTTAGTAAGGAGCAAATGTACTGAATTTATTAATGCACATGTATGCATTAATTCCCCAGGTCAAAAAGAGGGACATTTAACGATCAAAGAGGGACAGAGGGACTTGGGTCAAAAAGAGGGACTGTCCCTCCAAAAGAGGGACACTTGGGAGGTATGCATATATACAACTCTGCTACACACATACAGCTCTAATACACACATACAGCTCTGCATACAGTTCTATTAACACACATACAACTTCACTACACACACATACTCTTACCAAAACTGACATTTCTCTACACTAGTATGAGCTGTACAATCTTCCTGCTCTGGCTCCTCCTATTGATGACATGGTCAAAGGTCCTTAAGCTGTACTTAGAGTTCTCATCTCTTTCAGTACAGTGCAGGACCTTCCTTTCCATGTGCTGTCCTGCTTGCAGCACACCTCTCTCACTGATGGGGCCCAGCGCTTTATTTGTGCTCTGCCTGATCATTAAAGGGGTATTCCCATCTTGGACAATGGGGACATATCGCTAGGATATGGCGGGCCCATACAAATGAACGGAGGGTGGCCGCGCATGCGCGGTGCGCCCGCCTTCACTTTCGGGGCCCCGTTCTCAATGGGACCAAGTTGGATCTCTTATAAGGCTCTTTTAACAAGATTTTTTCTTCCTACAAAGTGCACCATATAAAGCAAAAAATATGATAAGTAGCTCATGGTTTAGAGGGGGCCCCCTCCCATGCTGGGCCCTGTGTAATACCCTCATCCCCACATTGCTGTACTGCATATGAGTGGTCAATCCATTTCCCCTTCTTTTGTTAGAGACTTTGCCGAGAGCCAATTTCATGGCAGGAGAAATGTGTGCACAGGAACCCAGGATGTGCCTTGTACCCAGTTAACTAGGCCTTAACTCATTCCAGCACAGGAGTAACATCAACCTTTACATTTTGGAAATGGGATAGTTGAACACACGTGCAGTGGCTGGGTTTGAGGTGTCACCAGAGGGAACGTTAGACATGGTGTATCCCAATGGGAAATAAGTCCAGAGAGTCCATGTCTGCAGTAACCAGAGTGCTTCTTTACTGGAGGAACTCAAGTGCATTGAGCTAGCTTCTCCTGTCTCTTCTGGGCTGAAGAAGGTTCTGTGCTGAGGAAAGGCCTGAGCTAGCTGTCCCTTTTTCTCTTAGAAGGCTGCTAGTGATGAGCGAAGCGAGCTTCGGATGTTGCATTCAAACATTTGCGTCGCTAGGCTAAAACATTTGGGGCCTAGGTCCCTGATGTTTTGTCCCAGGCCCCAAATGTCCTGCCTGCCTGTTAGATATAACTGTACTACCATCCTCAGGATTGCATCTAATGCAGTGGAAAAGCTCAAGGACCTGTCATGACACCACAGGTCATGTTATCAATGCAGTAGGCAGTTGTTGAGAAGGACGTCACCATCATGTGACCTGCACTGGTCACACGATGGTGATGTCACCATCGTGTGATCAGTGCAGGAGAGCACAGCGCTCAGAAGAGAAGATGGGGAAGAAGCTGTGGTGAGGTCTGCAGCATGAGGAGAGGAAAGTGAAGGGAGAGGCAGAGCAATGCTTGGAGTTGTGATTTTTAGGGCTGAAGAATAGGGGTGTTATCTACATGGGACTGTATGTTGAAGTGGGAGGGGTTGATGTTATTTAAATGAGACTGAATGTTGGAGGTGGCTGGGGCATGGTGATGTTATTTACATAGGACTGTGTATTGGAGGAACGGAAGGGAGGGATGTTATTTACATGAGACTGTATGTTGGAGGTGGCTGGGGCATGTTGATGTTATTTACATGGGACTGTATGTTGGAGGTGGCTGATGCAGGGTGATGCTATTTACATAGGGCTGTATGTTGAAGGCGACTATGAGAGGGAGTAATGTTATTGACATAGGACTGTATGCTGATGGCGACCGTGGGAGGGAGTGATGTTATTTACATGGGACTGAATGTTGAGGGGGTGATGTTGTTTACATGGGATTGCATGTTGGAGGGGCTGGGGAGGGGGTGATATTATTTACATGGACTGTATGTTGAAGGCGGCTGAGGAGGGGGTGATATTATTAACATTGGACTGTATTTTGGAGGAGGCTGTAGATAGAGAGGGATGTTATTTACATGGGACTGTATATTGGAGGGGGCTGAAGGGAACGGTGTGATATTATTTACATGGGACTGTATTTTGGAGGGGGCTGGAGAGATGGCGTGATGTCATTTACATGGGACAGCAGAGGGAGGGCAATATTGCTATTTACATGGGACTGTATGGTGGAGGGGCTGAGATATTATAATTTCTGAGGGCACTGCAGGGAGGAATATAAATACTTGCGGCACTGCAGGGGCATTTTAAATCCAGTGGACACTATAGGCGTCTTATTACTACTGGGGGCTCTATAGGAGGGACTTATAGAACTGCCTTATTTCTACCATGAGCACTATGGGGGCCTCATTACTACTGAGGGGTCTCTAGAGAGCTTTATTACCACTGGGGGAACAATAAGTGGTCTTATTACTACTGGGGGCTCTGTGAGGGTATTATTAATACTGGGGGATCTTCTACTGAGTCACTGTTGGGGAGCATTATCACGGTGGAGTCACTGTAATGGGCAGTATTACTAATGAGGACATTCTAGAATGGAATTACTATTGGTTGGACTATGAGGAGCACTATTACTATGGGGGGCACTAATATTTCTTCAGGATAGTATTTGAGGGTATTGGGGAGCACAGAGAGCAGCAGGATAACACTCTGGGGACTCCAGGTTGGGGGATGATGATAGAAATGTGAGGAACATCTGCCATCCACTCCATTGCAGGAACATGTCTAACTTCCATACCCTCAGGATCCAGTTCCTGACATGTTTGTTTTTCGAAGGTCCTGTTGTTGTGCAATTCAGCCCTACTGTACGTTCTGGAGGTATCTGAGTACCAAGAACCAGTGTTAGGACTTGGAAAAGACAATTGCTTTAGGTGAAGTGCAGTTCAGCAGTCTTGTCCACAACTGGAGTCATTACACATTTTAATATTGATGATCTATCATCAAGATAAGTCATCATTATCAGATTATTGGGGTGCAACTCCTGGTAACCCTGCCGATCAGCTGCTAGAAGAGGACTCTTTCTTGGCCTGTGATGTCACGTCCATCAGTCACATGGTCTTTGGGTAGCCCAGTCCTATTCAAGTCAATGAGACTGAGCAACAGTACCATGTACGGCTGGTATACAATATACGGTGCTGTGCTTGTTACACTATGAAGCAGTCGCAGAGCTCATCTTTGTGCCTTGGCCTCTTCAAACAGAGGATCTGTTGAGTTGCAGGGAGTCTGATCCCTACTGATCAGATATGGATGTCCTATCCTATTGCACATCAATAGATAATTCCTGGAAAACCCCTTTAAGCTGGGAGAGCTTATTTCCACAGTTTTGCAGAAATGCTATCAAGGAAACTAAATCCAAAAGGACTCCCGGGAAGAGTCTGTAGAGACACAGCGACCTCTATCTGTGTATTGCTGCCTCCTCTTTACTGTACATCAGCAATGTTTTATCTCAGTGTTAGCACTGTGCTCAGTGTCTTTACCCGGAGACTACTGACTACAGAATAAAAAGGCTTTTCATTGGCTCTCGGGGATGTCTCTGCAGCTTCGCTGTGAACCTGATAAGTGACTCTGTTTGTGGAACTTGTAACTGGTTTCTCTGCCAGGGACTTTCTGCTTCAGAAACTCCCAGCGTCCCAGAAAGCCACAAAGCCTCAGTCTCATCTGTATTACAGAACTTCACAATCAGGGCAACAAGTCAAATGCCTATCCCAGTAATAATGGGATCGGCTGAAGGGATCCTGGATGTAGGAATACATGCGATGCAAAGTACAATACATGAGGAGGGGGTTTTAAAAATACCATCTACATGTAGTGGAAATTTTTCATTTCGGACATAGAACATGGCACAGATATTTACTGCAAATTTGACTCCTTTAATGAATTGGTGATTTTTGCTGCATAATTGCATCCGGATCTACAGTGAAAAAATCTCCCGGCCTTACAGGGCCTTGTGGTTGCTGTAGTCAGTAGATTTTGTTGCAGAAATTTCGGTGACTGAAAATCAGTTCCAGTCACCCGAATTGTGTTGTATTGGCATCATGCACAGATTTCTGTAACATAATCTGCTGTATGAGAATGATTTCTTAGGGCTCATGCACACAACTGTATGTATTTTGCGGTCTGAAAAACATGGATCCGGAAAAAATATGGATGACGTCCGTGTGACTTCCATATTGCATCTGTTTTGGGGTTTTTTTCGGATCAATTGTAACAATACCTATGCTTGTCCACAAAACAGTCAAGAATAGGACATGTTCTATCTTTGTTGCGGAATGGCCATGCGGACGTACGGAAACGGAATACGCACAGTCATTTCCGTTTTTTTGCGGACTCATTGAACTGAATGGTTCCGCATTTAGGCTGCAAAAAAAAAACGTAATGGAAAGAAAATACGTTTGTGTGCATGAGCCCTTACAGGAATATGTGCTGCTGTGCAGGGGCTCTGTAGGCAGGAGGTCCCAACAAGGCATTCCCTTCGTCACACCCCAAAATAAGTACAGACCCCAGTACTTCCTTTAAACAAATACTGACCCTGGACCTCTTCAACAAATAATAGATTGATGGATTTGTTTTCAGTTTATTATATTGTGTAAGTTAATAGACGCAGGCCTCATCATACATTAAGGGCCCATTCACACGACCGCGTGAATGTGTCTGCAATATTGCGGAATAGATGTGGCCCCATTCACTTCAATGTGAGCGGGCAGCCGCGGCTCAGCGCATAAAAAGAACATGTCCTATTCTTAATCTAGAATTATTGAAGTGCTCACCTGGAGATTGCACGACCTGCTAATTACCAAATTTAGCCTAATAATGCAACAAATATTACCCAAATGTCGGCTCAAATATAACCAATAGTAATTTTATTGTAAAATAAAACAATAACATAAAACAATAAAAAATCACTATATCAAAAACATAATATACATTTAAAACATCCCCACAGCCACTGAGGAAGAAAACTTGAAGTTTTCAAAACGCGTTTGGTAATATACTCTGTTACATCTTTTATATTCAAGTCAACAGACTGACAACTGTTGAGGATTACCGCTGCAGAAAAGACCTTAATATTACAGCACTATACCAGCACCCGTAAAGATCACACGTGGACGATTACCCAGGCGTCTCCAAACAGCAAGTGCGCAAGGGCTAGAGAAAAGTACTGGGGGTATCGTTGTGAACGGAGAGCCAGAGTCCAGCTATCCGGCACCCCAGGAGAGAAAGACGCAAGTACCAAACGATCGGTACGGGAGACATCCACAACGGGGACGGAGTCAGGGTGTCGGGTATAAGGTCTGGTGAGTTCGTGAAATAACGATAGGTCGTAAGACCAAGTGACACCACAAACATTGATATCGCAGTAATTTTAATCCAGTACTGCAAGGAGCAGGCAGAATAGTGGGTAATAATATAACATCAGACCCACTTTTGATATAATATATCAACATCTTGTCATGGACGATTTGAAGTCTGAACATTGACGAATATCGGCTTTTGGCAATATATAACTATAAAATACAGAGTAAGAGCTCGTTCACATCACCGTTAGGGCTTCCGTTCAGTCTTTCCGTTATAACATCGTTATAACGGAAAGAAACGGAATCCCTAGGACGGACATCAAAACGGACACCTTTAAGAGGCATTCCGTTTTGATCCGTCATAATAGAAGCCTATGGCCCTGCATAACGGATCCGTCTGGTTTCCTGTCGACAGGACTTTGGTTTCCGTCCAGCATAACGGCATCCAGACGGATCCGTTATGCAGGGCCATAGGCTTCTATTATGACGGATCAAAACGGAATGCCTCTTAAAGGTGTCCGTTTTGATGTCCGTCCTAGGGATTCCGTTTCTTTCCGTTATAACGATGTTATAACGGAAAGACTGAACGGAAGCCCTAACGGTGATGTGAACGAGCCCTAAATTATATTTCAGGATACTGTGTGAGCTCCACACCTGAAATATTGGAGGGACCGTGATAACCGCATTTATGACCATATATGGGATGTTTTAAATGTATATTATGTTTTTGATATAGTGATTTTTTATTGTTTTATGTTATTGTTTTATTTTACAATAAAATTACTGTTGGTTATATTTGAGCCGACCATTGGGTAATATTTGTTGCATGTCCTATTCTTGTCCGCAACAGAGGACAAGAATAGGCATTTTGAACGGGGCGCCCGGCTGTGTGTTCCGCAAATTGCGGAACACACGCCGGGCGGCACCCATAGTATTGCGGCTTAACTGCCTCCTCCGACAGTCCATGCGCCAGACTGAAATCTACAACAGCTTGGAGCAGCATCAGTCATTATTTGGGACAGTTTCTGGCATAACGATGATAAATGTGCTGCGGCTGATGGCAGAGCCCATATCTTGCCCTGGTCATGCTCCTTTATTCTAAACGTGGCAAAGGCAGCATAAAAATGCCAGTTGTGACTTAAAATGTTGCAAACACTGTTTGTTTTTTAATGCCAGAAAACTGGCAAAGAGGGAATGATAAATTTTCCCCCCACTAGAATATACCGTCACTTATGCAGGTAAACAGGATTGAGCTGCAGGTTCTGGACAGCAGCGGGTCAGGAGAGGTGCAGTGAAGTGAAGAAAAAAAAGTCTGACACTTTTCTGCAGATTTGGTTACTGTGACCAATTTGTTGCATGCAATTACTAGTATACTGCTTTAAACGTGGACTAAAGCATTTACATTTATGCTTTATGACAGACAAATGGACCATAGGACACAATAGACAGGAGATGTTCATTGACTTCAGTGGGAGAGTATTCTGGACCTGCACTGTAACTTGTACTGGGGGGGGTGTAATAGCTGTAACTACCACTGTGAATGTTGAGTCCTCTGCTAGCTATATATAGGTGTTATCTGTCATTCACCTGCCTGTGATGATAATGAGATGACTGCTGAATAGTTATCTGTACAGAACAGGAAGCGTCAGTCTCTTATTAGCTATTGTGATCAGCATTAAAAACCACCAAGTCCCTCCAATGAGTGCCAGCCATTAAGCCCCCCAATGAGTGTCAGCCACCAAGCCCCCCAATGAGTGCCAGCCACGATCACTTACTTTATCTCTTTAAGGGCTCCTGAATACTACTGTATCAGTTTATACAATACACTAATCACGGATCCTGGCCAAGAGCCTGACACCATCAGTTTTTTTTTCTCTTTGAGAAATGTCCTATCCTTGTCCGCAAAACGGGCTCTTATAGGGCATGTTCTATTTTTTTGTGACACTACGGAATGGACATATGTATGACACCTAAATGTGTTGGCTAACAAGCAACATAGAATAGGTAACAGAAGTATGATCATGGGGGGTCCTGAAACCCCCACGATCACTATAACTGGGGGCCCCAAGTGGGAATGGAGCAATATACTGTACGTACGTGTGTATGACCAATGCTCCATTAAAGGGGTTTCCCAGGCTCCTGATATGGATGACTTCTCCTCAGAATAGGTCATTGACCCCTTGGCTATTTTCGGCACTCCCATTGAAACTTATGGAGGGTGGTTGTGCATGTGTGGTGCGCCCTCCATCTCTTTGCAGGCTCCGTTCAAAGGATAGGTACGGGTTCCAGAGTTGGGATCCACACCTATCAGACATTGGTGGCATATCCTAGCGATATGCTCCCAAAGTCCAAGATGGGACAACTCCTTTAAATAGCATTTGTCAGCAGAATCTACTGTACTAAACTACCGTATGTATACTGTGTGTTAGGGTTGATCCTGATGATTAAAATGATACATGTCTTGTGAAATATTGCATTTGCATTGCACTTGCATCATTGCTGGAAAATGTAATGCACTTGGCTAGACAATTATGGTAGATGGTCTCCCTTTATAACCCAGAAGGTGGTGGGTAGGAATTGTGTGGGGGTATAGGATTGTGCATAAACTTACTTTTCCTTGTATATTTATGTTTTTTAACTAAATTAAAAAATTAAAATATAAAATGAATACTAGGGAAACTCTATCAATCGGTCCGCCGCAGTCCACTGAATTGGTTTTACTTAGATATTAAAAAATCAGTCTTGTACCATTTGGCAGAGAAGCACAGCAGACCTCTAATTACGAAGCCTGACACCTGATAAGACATATTTCAGTGACGTGTCCTTTGTAGTCAAAGCGATTCCAAAGCTACGCTATACAAATTTCCATTTTCTGATTGTACACTACCTCCCCCTGCCTGCCGAACACAGGATTACATCAGCTGCCTGTAGAGAGCCGGCTGGTGCTGCTCCTTACCCGGCAACAGATGATGATACATGTTTAGCGCTCGCTATTGGCTGTTTCCTGCCCTGTTTACAGATTGGTGACACATGATTGGTCACGGAAGTTTGTTGTTATATTTTTTTCTCGGGACTTTCCACCTGAAATCACCTTCCTTCCCAGAAACCATCAGTCTGCAAGAAAGCCGAGCCGCGTTCCTCATTCATTACACAATTGTTGAAATGAAAGTGATGATGTCTGTATTCTGTAGAAAACGTGGCCGCAGAACTTTAGCTACCTCCCGGGAAGAAGAAGAACTAGACTTTAACCCTTTCCTGTCACAACCATTTTTATTTTTCTTTCACAAATCATAACTGAGGGTTTTTTCGTGTATCTTTTAACGCCACCTTTGTTCCACTTGTTAAATAAATTATTTGTGGGTGAAATGAAAAAGAAAAGCTTTTTTTTTAATAAGCAAATGGAAAGGTTTTTTTTTCTTTTTCTTTTAATCATTATTTTTTTAATATTTTTAAAATGTTACAAGACTTTCTTTTACTTGCTTTTTTAGTCCCGCTTAAAGGGGTTGTCCGAGTTATTTTTTTGTCCTTTGTATGTTTCTAACTAGTCAAATACAACAGCTTTTCCATACACTTTCTGCTTCTAAAGCTGCTGGTTTCTTAGATTTAACTCAGGGTCACATGACCTGTGATGTCAGCTTATCTCCCTGCTGTGTGATGTTTTGTGCACAAGCCTCAGAGACCAGATAACAGTCTGTACATGAGACATCACTAGCCACGCCCCCCTGCTTTGTCAGGGCTGCTATCTGCTCTCTCCCTGGATTCCTTCAGATAAAACATTAACCCCTTCAGCCAGAACACACTGAAGGCTTTACAACAGCAGCTGCAGATGTAAAGAGACACAGGATCTGCCCTCCTCACCCTACAGACACAGAGCTGAAACTGGAGCTGATCTGGAGGAGATGCAAAGTACAAGTACAGGTAGGGGGGAGATCCTGTGTGTATCAGCAGTGTCATTGTACAGCTGGGACTTGTAGTCCTACACATACAACATGCTGCTGAGTATTCCAGCAGGCAGACATGTCACTCAGCACTTGTATTCACTCCCTTTACAGAGAGGGGGAGGGGCGGAGATTGCTATTACTGCATGTAAACAAAGGCCAAAGGAGAACCAGGAAAATTAGGAAATAGAGATTTTTTTGCCTAAAACTTGCTTAACTTAGTTTTATATTGCTGCCCATCATATTTAAAGTACTATATATATTTTTTTCATAACTCAGACAACCCCTTTGAGAATCTGTGAGCACATGACCAATATGCTACGATATGACTATTAAGATGGCAGGCGTGGGGTCTTCCTGATCAGGGAGCCCCCTAGCTTAGGTGCTATTTACTCTGGTATCAAAGGGGTTAGACATCTGGGATCCGATTCCTGCCCTTGTAGGTGGGTGTTTGCTGTATAACACAGATTTATGATAGGAGTACCCCCCTTGTAGGCATTTTCTGGAAATTAACAATTCTTGACCGGGGACCAGCTATGTACAGCTATACTGGGCGCTCTGATAGAGGCTCTGCAGAGGTGTGTTGGTGTGTAGATGACGTATTTTGGCATTGTACAGTTCCCGAGGCTCCATAGCAAAATAAGATGGGGCCCCCACCTGCTGTAAGAAAATGAAAATGGCAGCATAAGTAGCAATAATTGCAGATATGTACCGTATTTTTCACTTTATAAGATGCACCGTGGGTTTTAGAGGAGGAAAAAAAAATATTTTTTTATCAGACCTCAGATCAGACCCCTATATCAGATGCTCAGATCAGACCCCCCATATCAGGAACTCAGATCAGACCCCCATATCAGGAAATCAGATCAGACCCCTAGGTCATAAACTCAGATCAGACCCCCATATCAGGAAATCAGATCAGATCCCTATATCAGGAACTCAGATCAGAACCCCATATCAGGAACTCAGATCAGACCCCCATGTCAGGAACTCAGATCAGACCCCCATATCAGGAACTCAGATCAGACCCCCATATCAGGAACTCAGATCAGACCCCCATATCAGGAGCTCAGATCAGACCTCCATATCAGGAACTCAGATCAGACCCCCATAGCAGGAATTCATATCAGACCCCCATATCAGGAACTTAGATCAGAACCCTATATCAGGAACTCAGAGCAGACCCCATATCAGATCCTCAGATCAGACCCCCATATCAGGAACAGATCAGACCCCCATATTAGAAACTCATAACAGACCCCTATTAGACCTCCACATCAGACCTCTATCAGACTTCCATGCCAGAACCCCGTATTAGACCTCAGATCAGACTTCCATAATGGAAGCACTCAATAGTATTTGCGTTATAAGATGTACTGCCATTTCCTCTCCACTTTTGGGGGAAAAAAGTGTGTCCTATAAAGCGAAAAAATAAGGCATAATAGTATTAGTGATGGGTGAATTTGGTTTGTCCTGCTGATGAACCCGACTCATTCATCTGCATCAGTGAAATGCGTTCATCCCTATCTCCTTATATATATTAATGCATGTGCCACTACTCACAGTAACGGCACATCCATGAGACTAATGAAGTCTTGTGTTAACAGCGGCCATCTTTACACAGTGTCATCGGAGGCAATACATTTTTAAAGGAATTTTACTACTGATGACCTATCCTCAGAATAGGCCATCAGTATCTGATCGGAGGGAGTCCAACACCAGGGACCCCCGCCGATCAACAATTTGAGAAGGCACCAGTGCTCCTATGAGCGCCGCAGCCTTCTCTTAGCTTTTTCTAGGCCAGTGACGTCACGTTCATCGGTCACTTGGCCTAGGAGCGGCTCAACCCCATTCAAGTGAATGGTGCTGAGCACGACAACAAGCATAGCCATTATACAATGTACCGCGTTGTGCTTGGTAAGCTGCGAGAAGGTAGCAGTGCCCACAGGAGCACCGGTACCTTCTCCAACATTGATAATTCTGTTACTTTAAGTCAGTGCCCCATTACGAGAACCGCCACACTTATAGCCTCCTAGTGAGTGTATAGGTTATGCTTTGTATTGCAAACGCAAAGCATCTATGCCTTATCGTAGTAACTAACAATCACCTGAGCTATAACCATTAAGCCTGTGCCTCAACCTTCTGTAAAATGTCTGTTCTTGCTGCCCTGTGCACCAGTATGTACCCAATCCCTGGTACGTTACAACCATAGGCATGATATAACGCAAAGTATGCCCACATAACATGATTTCTCAGAAAATACGAGTCATAGCTATAAAAAGCCTGCAATTCAGACATGTCAATGCTTGTACAGTTTTTATATTCTGTATGGCATTTATTTTTCTCTTTGCCTTTTGCAGCAATC
Source organism: Rhinella marina (assembly GCA_900303285.1). Taxonomy (NCBI): domain Eukaryota; kingdom Metazoa; phylum Chordata; class Amphibia; order Anura; family Bufonidae; genus Rhinella; species Rhinella marina. Next base: position 285,247 of record ONZH01018237.1, on the reverse strand, counting down.
CCTGGCAATTCAGCTCATTATCTAGCTGCATGCCGCCACCTGGTGGTTGTTTTCTGAACTTATTTTGGAAATGGGTGAAATGTGCGTAGAAGAGCAGTACGTGGCGTGCAACATTTACCGTATATACTTACTTCTAACGTTTTGAATTTGTCTAGAATACAGTGTGGCTAAACATTGTGACCACCGTGAATCTTAATTAATCTGCCGCAGGGGATTGATAAATGTACAGTGTCCCACATAATTGTGCTATGTGTGTAAAAGGGACACTACAAACTGTATTTTGTATAGCCATGTCATTGTAATCTGTTGTCAAAGTTCTTATATGTGTTGTAAGAACCTCCTAGGCTGTAATAACCCTTTTCACCACTAGATGGTGCTGACATGTAACTTATATAGATACCCTCTATGGTTAGAGGTGATAGAGTAGTTTAGTGGAGAAGAACATCATGGAGTGAGGAGAGCATACAGCTCCTCAGGGAGCTCCTGAGCTTTCAAAGCAACTTAAGAAATGTGCAGGAGGAGAAGGTCACCCTAAAGGCCGCCATTCCTGCTGGACACTGGCCATGTCAAGCTACATGATGGCATTTACCATTTTCTAGGCTACTAGCAATTGGCAATACCTGGATACTCAAGCCTGTCAAAGGTAAACGCTGAGCTCATCAGCTTAATGGACTTTGTCAGCAACCTATGTGACTAGGAGTAGCTCCACATATAACATGTCACTTTTCTCGCACGGTGTACACCACAATAACAAAACCCAGAAAGTAATGGCCAAATTGCGTCCTATTCTTTATTCTTCTTCCAAAAAAGTAAAATAAAAATACATAAAAAAGACATATGAATGGCAAAATAGCACACAAAATCCCTTACAAAAAAATAAGCCCTCACACAACTCCATCATGAGAAAGATAAAAAAATGTTTCTTAGAAAATGTCTGCAATGGTACCCCAGAGGCCTCGTGAAAGCAACACGGCACCTGTAAACCAATCCATGAAAATATGAACTGCAAAAGCCATCAGGTGGTCTTTCCCGAACCCTGCAGTGTACCCAACAGCAGTTTACATCCACATTTATGGAATTTCAGTAGAACCCACCTAACAATTTAAAGGGTCTTAGGCTACTTTCACACTTTCAGTAACCTTTTCCGGCAGGCTGTTACGGAGGAGGAACAGCCTGCCGGATCCGCACTACCGCAAATCCACTGTGCTAGGGGAAGTCCGCTCCGGCCCCATTCACTATAATGGGGGCGGGCCGGAGGTACAGCCGCAGCATGGTAAACATGCCGAGAGGTGGCCGGACAAAAAACGCAGCGTGCTGTAGTTTTATTCCGGCCATCTCTCAGCATGTTTACCATGCTGCGGCTGGACCTCCGGCCCGCCCCCATTATAGTGAGTGGGAACGGAGAAGTCCCCCAACGGAACAGCCTGCGTGAAAAGGCTACCACAAGTGTGAAAGTAGCTTTAGATGGCACACGCTGGCCAAAACATATTGGGCACTGAAATGCTATATATGTGGAAAAAATTGCCATTTTCATTTTGCACCGTCCCCTGCTCATTAATTTCTGCAAATGACCTGCAGTGTCACAATTCTCACTCCACTCCTTAATACCTTGACGGGCGGAGTTTCCAAAACAGGGTCACTTCTAGGGTGTTCCATTTATTATTTCACCCCATGTTGTCTACAGTTGTCAGCACAAGATGCATAAATCACCACATTGGGCCTCAAATGCACATAGTGCTCTTTTACTAAAGCCTCATTCACATGTCCATGTCCGTGTTCAAATCTGTGAAAAGGTGGTCAGTGATGCATCTGTGAAGCTACCCATGAAGAATCAATGTTGTCTGTTTTTTTCTGTCCGTGTGTCATCTGTGTTTCACTGACACTGAACAGCTGAAAAATAATTTTCAAAGCTTCTCTTCCTAATGATCTGTGTAACCGTGGGGGTTTCTTTTTTTATTTAACTTCATAGTCTCTGCAGTTGATGGCCAGTGCTGTATAAATCAACACATGGCGCTCTTTCCCTTCTGAGCCCTGCAGTGTGCCCAAACAGCAATCTATGATCACATTGGGGGGTGTTACCGTATTTAGGAGAAAATGGGTAAAAAAAATTGTGGAGTCCTTTTTCTCATGTTACCCCTTGTGAAAATAAAAACTTTGGGGCTTATGCAACATTTTATTGGAAAACTAATGTCATTTTTCGTTTTCACAGCCAAGTTTTTCTAAATTCTATGATGCATGTAGAGTCCTAACACTCACTACAACCCCCAAAATAAGTTCATTAAGGGGTTTAGTTTAAAAAATGGGGTGAATCTTTTGGAGTTTCCACTGTAGGGGTACCTCAGTACCTCAGTTTTTAAATGCAGCATGGTGCCCAAAAACCATTCCAGCCAAATCTTTTCTCCAAAAGCCATATGGTGCGCTTTCATTCTAAGCCCTATGGTGTGCCCATACAGCAGTTTACAACCACATATGGGGTGTTCTTGTATTCAAGAGAAAATGGGTAAGAAACTGTAGGGTCTAAGGTGACATTTTCTTCTAATTTTTAATTTTCACAGCCAAGACTTTTTTTTATATTCTATTAAACGCCTCTGCTCACTACACTCCATGAAAAATTCCTTGGAAAGTGCAGTTTCTAGTCACTTTTTGGGGGTTTCCACTGTAAGGGTACAGCAGGGTCTCTTCAAATGTGACATGGTGTCCTAAAACTAGCCCAGCAAAATCTGCTCTCCAAAAACCATATGGTTTACAACCGCACATGGGGTGTATCTGTAAACTGTTATAAATATTGAGGTTTGCTTTGCTGTTACCCCTTGCTGTGTGACAGAAAAAATGGATTGAAATGAAAAATAAATTGAAATTTCACAGGGTTAGGACCCTTTCACACGACCGTTTACCCTCCGAGACATACGGTCCGTGAGCAGGCCATATGTCCCGGAGCGGTATCGATCGTGCACACGGGAGCGCACAGCATCATTGATTACAATGATGCTGTGCATGCCGGGCTGCCCGCGGGGCTATTATCCGCACTCATAAAATCATATGAGTGCGGGACAATAGCCTGCGGGCGGCCCAACATGCACAGCATCATGGTTCACATGACCGTATGCCCTCCGAGACTTTAGGGGCTTTAGAATGTTTCCAAAATCAGTTTTGAATAACTAAAGGGAGGTGGTTTCTAAAATTGGGTAATTGGGTAATTTATGCATGGTTTCTTTCTATTATGTAAGGCCCTCAAAGTAACTAAAGAACTGAATTAATCATTTATGAAAGTCAGTTTTGGAAACCTTCTTGAAATTTTAAAAAATTGCTTCTCAAACTCTAAGCCCTCAAAAAGGCTAAAAAATATAATGACATTTAGAAAATGATTCCAACATAAAGTACACATATAGTGATTGTTAATTAAAAACTATTTTATGAGGTTTCACGATCTGTCTTAAAAGTAGGGAAATTCTAATTTATAAAATTTTATAAAATTTTTTCCAAATTTTATATAAATTTGGGATTTTTTTTAAATAAAGCTAAAACACAGCGTCTCAAATTTACCATTAATATGAAATACAAAGTGTCATGATAAAACAATCTCAGAATGGCTTGGATAAGTAAAAGTGTTCCAAAGTTATTACCACATAAGGTGACGTTAAATTTTGGGTGGCTCCTTAAGGTGAAAAATGTCTGGGACCTGATGGAGTTAAACTACACCCAACCATATTGTTTGAATACATCCTAGGGGTTCATTTGTACGTGGCCATTCATGCTCAGACAGTTTTTCAAGCTATATATAAACTTTAGCTTCATGTGGAAGATTATCTTGGAATATTGTCCTGCTCATAAATCATCTTGACAAGATGCTTGCTTGTTACGCCGTTCTCCAATTGTAAGCTTGTTTCCACATTATCCTGGAGCTTCCAAAACCTGTCCTCGGTGAACCCCAACAGGACACTGCACTTGTACTCTACGATCTCTGCCAATCCTATAGAGTTGAATAGAAGGGCTGACGCTCATGCATGTCTGCTGCGCCATTCAAATGGGGATCACTGTGCCTCGTTCTTGTGATCTGTGGGGGTCAGACACTTATCCTGTGGAAAGGGTATAAGTCCACCCCTTTTAAAAAAGCTCCTCTGTGCCAGCACCAAGACTCCTGTCTCTGCTGTTTCCGGGCCCCGACAGAGCTGAAGTTATGAAGTTGCATCTGTGGTCACTTGACCACTGCAGCCACTCACTGGCCTCCAGAGTGACGCATCACCAACATGACTGCAGAGTTCTTGAAACCTATTAGTATGATTTGTATGAATATCTACAAAAGTATTAATAGTGCTCACTAGAGATAAGGAGCAGTGCTCGTTACGAGCACTGTAGCGCTCGGCTCCCGTGTGAAATGCCCGCAGGCATTGCGGATCCGTCCTCATCTGCATGTAAGTCAATGAGGACGGATCGTTTGGTATGACACTCATACCAAACGGTTCCGTCCTCCTCACCCGACTGAAAGTCAGTGGGGACGGAACCGTTTGGTATGAGTGTCATACCAAACGATCCGTCCTCATTGACTTACATGCAGCTGAGGATGGATCCGCAATGCCTGCGGGCATTTCACACGGGAGCCAAGCGCTACAGTGCTCGTAACGAGCACTGCTCGCTCATCTCTAGTGCTCACGCTTACCCTTAAAAACTTCAAACTATCTTCTAGAGTTTCTATTCCTTAAATGGAGCGGGAGGAGGTGAGCAGACTGATATGTGGCTTTGTGGAGAAAACTGTAATTTATTCATTTAAACATCTGCTCTTTCTGGTTTTAAGAGTCCAGTGGGCGGTCTTACCCAGTAATTGACAGTCTGCCTCTTATCAATGTGCACAGAGATAGCTGTCAATCACTGATAGTGCCGCCAAAACCATATATGAATCCGCTCACCTCCCCCTACACTATAACATAAAAACATAATGTGTGCAATTTCCATGATGCATCGGATGTTGTGTTCTGCAGAGTTGGCAGTAAGGTACCTGGGCCCATAGTTCACCCAGGCAGAAGAAGTAGGATAACAAGGTGTCCATTCACAGTGTAAAAGTTGACACTAGTACATCGCTGTACCTCCTCCTGAATGCACTTTTTGTGTGTAATAACTCTATATAGCATGCTGTTGTTACATACAGAGTCATGGGAGACCATCAGCAGTTAGGTGGAAGGACAAGGTATTGTTTTTGGTTTTTACATGGGTCCAGGACATCCAAAGTACTCTTCTGACTTTAGAAGGATCATAAGTCAGATGGTGACTAGATTGGCAAAACTCCAGCATTACTGAAGAGATAAGACTGGAGCTACACTGCCACTTTGGGCATGACACACCTCACACAACAGAAGATCGCAATGTAGCGTTGCCTGCATTCCCCATTCAAGTCAGTGGGGAAGATTTGCAACAGATTTGTGTGCTTTCTGACATTCTGATGGACTGTCCATGTGGAATAAGAAGGTTTGGATTCTGTATCGAAGCACCTGAGCATTAACACCTATAAAGAATTCAGGCTCTATTTAGTATCCTGCCCTCGACCTCCACCGGTCACCCCTTCACCAAACCTAAGAGTATAATAATACTATATACTGTATTTTTATTATATATCTTTTACAAGATATCTAAATGCATTTTTTATTTGCCATATGTGATGACATGATGTCCATGAAATGACTGATGTGATGGTAAGGTGAATAGAGTGAGTCTCGCTCGACAATCAGATTGGCCTTGGAATTACTAAGTTAATTATATTGTAATTTCTTTTATTTTCAAGTTTTAGTTATATGGAAACTTAGTAAAACCCCCTGGTACCCCCCCCCCCTTCAGTATTATTGAGCACCATAGACCAGGGGTAGGCAACCTCTGGCACTCCAGCTGTTGTAATACTACAATTCCCAGCAGGCATACTTGCTCTGCTCTCATAGAAATGAATGGAGCATGCTAGGAATTGTAGTTTCACAACAGCTGGAGTGTGGAAGGTTTCTGATCCCTGCCATAAACCCATAACCAACCTAGACCACTATTTATAATGCCTATCAACATTAATATCAGTTTACTTATACCTCCATGTAGGATAGATGCATCAAAACATAAACATACTTTCATGTGAATATCCGCTCCTCTAAACCTGAGAAATGCTTTGTATTATTATGCAAATTAGGTTGTCGGTGCACTGTGGTCGGAAGTGGTCTATCCGGCGCACTTGACATCCCTGCATAATCCCCACCAGCTCTGAAATCCCCGGGACTGTCAATCAAACAAGAGGGGGAGGTACTGGTCAGCATTACTGGCAGAGCATTGGTGTACTAACCTAAGAGGTCCTGCCCACAGTGCACTTAAACCCACATTTGCATACAATGAGGATTAGAAGACTGAATTTTGACTAGAACGGTATGGTTATGATTCAGGGACACCTATCCTACATGAAAGTATGCTTAGCTTGAAACAGGTTTTGGAGGTGGGAGACTCCCTTTATTGGAGCATTCTCACCCTCCATTCACAGGCCGAAAACTCAGCTATCTCTGTCAGTCCCATAACTGTGAATGGGCAGGTGGCCGTGCATGGTCAATTGGCTATTTCTGGAACTCCCATAGCCGTGAGTGGAGAGTACGTGGTGCATAGAAATGTGTAGATGTGTAGATTTTCTAGAACTCAAGAAAAGAACCCGACCGGCCATTTTATTCCTCTGTGGATTTCACCTTTTGCACATTATTTATTTAAATAAAATAGGAAACTATAGACACAGAGCAGATTGGAGAACAGGGACTGGATGTAACAGTGGAGAGAAGCGGCAGGAGGTGGATAGTGGCCGGCAAGAAGTCATGTATGGACATGCGCAAGAATAAGAACAAAAAAAAAATACAAATAAAAATAAAAAGCAGCAAAATTATAGATTATATATTACAATACAAAAAATACTTACAAACATTACACAGTAATACTCTGAGCACCTGTGAGAATTTTTTTTTGTTATAATCTTTAAGGGCAAAACGTAAGCTTTACTCCGAGCACCATAGTAAAAACTGGTTCACAGATTTTTCATTGTCTTCTTATCTGTTCAGGACATCTGTTTCTATTAATACTTTCCCATGTTGTGCAAGATAGAAGGGAAATTTATAACAAATTTTATTATTATTATTTTTTTTTTAAATAATATTTAAAACTTTCATTTATCCACAGAAGAAAAAAATAGAGTCCTGTTTTTAAAAATCTGCATGTGATCATTTTAAATCGGGAGACATAAGAGCTTGAAATAAAAGAAAGAGGAAGCTCTTTACGGGCAAAAAAAAAGTGGCTCGTTATGTCCACAATGTAAATTTTGTAGGACATGGGAAGTCCACACCCTTTTCTTTTTTTTTCTGCATGGGACTGTCGTCTTTATGTCTTATTTAAAAAGCCACAAATAATTCTAGCTAAAAGTCTATGATAAAAAAAAATCTTTCTTTGGTCATCAGAATATCCACCCAGCTTTAGGTCTCTGTCACGGGTTGACCGGGAACTTTTTTGGTCTCTTGTAGCACCTCTCATTGGAAGGGCTTGCTTTCTGCTCCTTGTCAGCTGAGCTTCTCGAATACTGGTGTACGGGAATGAAGGAAAAGGGGGGTCGGGCATCTCCTTTTTTTTAAGAAGGGGGTACAGTTGGGTGGGGGATTGTCTCTATTTTTTACTGCCTCAGCCCATAAAACATACAGGTCCCACTTCAAATCCAAATTTCTGGTTGGGTTCTCCAAAGTCCATAAACATAGCGTCCGTCAAAGGAAGCTGCTCTACACGTGGGGTGTGAATCTCTAGCACAGTCTTGTCGGTGCCCTTCCTCATCTGTAGATGGAAACACAGAATGTGGTTAGTTATAAAATGATTCTGACTAGAGAAAACTGTTATGTGAATAGGTTATCTATATCTCTTTATATTAGGCCTCTGCTCTGGCTTTTGCAGCTGCTCGGTTCTCCAATTGTAAGATTCGTAGAAGTCTCCTTTGTCTACATTAGTCCATGTCCATGTATTCGTAGTGCCCTGTGTCCTGTCTTCTCCATGAGGGGACTTTATGAAAGATTTTACTCTAACATATAAAAGTCACAAATGTTTCCAAAAGTTTTGTTTTGCAAAATTTGCAACTTTTTAAAAATACACTGTTCTTACTTTTGAAAAATAGCTTCATGACCACAACTTTCTGATGCTAAAGATCTTCAACTATCAAACCATATGATCCAAAAGCTCCTTTTTTTCTACCAAGATTTTGACGTGATTTGTTTCTTGTTCTTAGTGTCTGCTATTCCTGGTACTGATATTTTTGATATCGCTTGTTCTTTGGTTCTCTACGTATCCACCCAACGCTGTCCTTGGTATTTCAAGTCCTTCTCTTGTTGAGTGATCAACTATGGCCCTCTACATTATGGTGGACAAACATCTGCTATTCATATTATGCCAGCTAATGCTACTCTAAACCAACAGTATTTTTGCCACACATACGGATCTGCCAGGTGGATCAGACTGCACTTCTAGAGAGGAACTGACTTGTTGGTCATATATTTTTAATTTTAGTACAAAATCAATGCAAAATATAAGTAAAATAGTCCTTTTTTTCAAAACGTTTTACAGATGATATGTGTCTAATCCTGTAAAAATGACTTCTACTTACCGAACATCCATCTCTGAGAGCCTTGATATAAGGACTTGTGTGGAAGGAAAGATCCTCATCATTGGCGCCCATGAAGTGCAGTGCTTTTTGGTAGCTATCAGCAGAGGCCATGTGCCAGGCAGCAGAGCGGTGGCAGTTATAGGTGAAGTTCTGACGGGCAGTGATGCTCAGCAGGCGGAGGAAGGTCAACTGGACTATACCAATGGGGTTTTTGTCTGAGTCAACGTAAGAGAACTGCCAGGAAATAAAATAAAGAGAGATTAATTCAAAATCGACTGATATTTTTTTTAGTTAAAACTGAATAAGAGAAATGTTGATAACTATTACACCACTTGTTAACAATTAACAATTTATGGATGGACCGATGCGCACACATCTATAACTACGTGATATTAAAACAGCAGTGGGATGTCAAGAAATGCAAGATGTTATAAAACAGGTGACCACTGATAATAGGGTGGCCACCATCTTTAAATTCCCGCCTTTGAGTGCACTAACCTTACGGCCACTCCTGAACTTGCTGTACCAGGTTTCTTTCTTCTCAGTGTTCCAGGTAGACATCTTAACCTAAAAGCGAGAAAAACTGTTGAGCAACAATGCCTTATCTCATCCAGCTTAGCATAATCATAGAATTGCATTGCTAACCTTCTCAATGTCCTTGCTGGGGTAGATACAGGACTCTCCACCTGCTGTGAAGTTACAGAAGACCTTGAAAGAATCTCTGGTGCATCCCTGGTTTGGATCAATCCAATATTCACCTGAGAGGAAGGATAATTGTGTTATAACATATCAGTCAGGCTCAGACTGGCCCACAGGTGTACAGGTGAATCCCCCGGTGGGCCCCTGAGCAAGGTGAACCCCTAGTCTATCACCCCTTGCACAAGTGGCACATAACACAGTAGATTTACTGTACTACATACTTATATTCAATGTACAGCCCCTCAACCAGCCTATGTTCATATAAAAAAACTTGTTAGATTATTTATTATATTTGAATGTATCCGTACAGTGGGCCCCAAAATAATTTTTACTGGTGGGCCCTAGGTACCCCAGTCCGACACTGATACCAGTGACCAAATTTAAAGAGTAAGACCACCATTGTTGACCTGAGAATTGGAGCTCAACACACAGCAACACATGGAAAGGTGTCAATTGTAAGATTCTGAGCTCCAAATCTCAGCAAATGTAAGTGCTAGAGATACAAAACAAAATATAATGAAAGTTCACTTAACGCTCTGTATTCCAGCTGGAAAATGAACGGAGAGGTGCCCGTAACTCGTGTCTCTATATTTAAGTTATGGAAAGGGAAGAAAGGTTGTCTCCCCATTCATTCTCCACCAGGCCACCTCCTTGACCACTGCCCTGCCTAGAGGAATGAGGGTCCTTGATTTTTCTCTGTCATAAAATGTCCACCGCTTTAATAGCCCCTCAACATTTTTTATAGGTGTCCTTCTTGAAATTGAGGTTTTATTATTGCATTGTTTCCATCAACAATGGATGTGATCGCTACTCTTATTTACCATCTGGAAGCTCTGGGTGGCACAGTCGAAGGTCCAGGCATGTACGGGCTGGGTGTTCCTTTGTGCCCAAGGGTGTCTTCATCAGCTCAATATCTTTCTTTATAGCATTGAGAGATCCATAGATTTCTTCCATGCCATCTGCATAATCCCCAATGGGTTCATCAGACATGATCTGACTTGCATCAATGGAGCGCTTATTTTTCTTGGGCATCTGGAAAGGTAGCGGCTGGATGACTTCGCCTGGAGGTCCCTGTGCAATAAATGGAAGGTAAGATGTTTGCAATCCACTATCCACTAAGAAAAATCAAAGCTTACGTTCATCAAGCTAAAGCAACACTTACCGGAGCTCCAGGTGGACCTTGTACACCCTTCTGTCCTTTGGGTCCAGCTTGACCCTGTTTTTAATGGAGAGATGAGTAAGAAAATAGAAATGGACAACATATAGAAAGTGTCTAATTGACAGAGATGCACATAGGATATCCTGAGGTATAGGGTACAAAGACTATATCATCTTTATCCATCCAAACATCTAACAGTCTGTCCACTTAGGGCCCATTCACACGACCGTGTGAATGGGTCCGCATCTATTCCGCAATATTGCGGAATAGATGCGGCCCCATTCATCTCTATGAGAGCGGGTTGTCGCCGCACGCAGCCAGCTCCGTGCCACGGCCCCGAATAAAAAAATAAAACATGTCCTATACTTGTCCGCAAGACAATACGGCCGTCTGAATGGGGCCTTATAGACTAAAAAATATTACTATAAAAGAATAGGAGTTGGCTATGACTATAATACTCTGAATTTCTATAATTATGATGTATATCACAAAAGCAAGAAAAAGACAAACATATGAATGTGAATAAACACACATCCCTTCCATATGTCCCCACGTATAATGCTTAAATACAAGTTATATTAGTAGCTGTCATGTCACCACTAAATAAAGTAAGGGCTCCACCTCAAGATGGCAGCTGGAAAACTATGAACAGTTTACTCACCGAGGCACCCTTAGCTCCCTTAAGACCTTGAGGTCCCTAAAAAATATAAAAAAGTAAATTCAGAACACAAATATTAATTATCTCGAACATTTATCTCTGTAGCACTGAAATATTCTGCAGGGCTATCTAGATTTGCCCCAGTTGGGCTGCTATGTTCTCTACCTCATATACGTCCAACTGTCTAGTCGGCATCTCAAAAATCAATACTCAAAGAGGATGATTACCTGCTATTTACCTTCTTTAAGTATTTTTAGCTCAGCTGCGATCCTTGACTACAACTTGGCTACAGTGCCTAAGAGGAGTCTAAGGTAGTCTGAGACACATCCCCTGTCTCATCATTGGCTACAGCATGGAGTCTGGACTTTCCTGATTGGTTGCTTTCCCTAAACACCAGCCTATCACAGGTTCAGCAGGAAGTAATGCTTATTTCCATTACAAAATGGGCAGAGTGATTATAAAATACAGATACTAAACATGATTGTCACAAATATACTGAAGGTAAAGAACCTTAATGAGGGGGAGTCTGAAGGGTCGCTTCATTTAAGGCTGAATGCATTTTAGGGTTAAAGACCTGGAGTGAATGTGATATAAGAGAGATATAATAATGAAACTTAATTGAGGCAGAAGAACTTACAGGTTGCCCGGCAGATCCTCCTGGGCCAATAGGACCTGTGACACCAGGAATACCCTACAGTAGAAAGAAAAATAAAGTAAGACACAAGATGATGCTCATATGGTGCATAAACACAGATGTATATAATAATGACTAGACTCACAGGTTCTCCTTTGTGTCCAGTTGTGCCAGCTGGGCCTGGCAGACCTCTGTCACCTTTTTCGCCCTGCTCTCCTGTTGGTCCAATGAGTCCAATAAGACCAGGGTGACCCTAAATAATGAAAACAGTAAGTTACTCCAATGTTACTACTGATATCGAGGTTCAAACGTGACATATTTTGCATTAGTCTACTAGGTATCAGTCATAGCGTCACCCTGTCCATGTTATACACGTAATTAGAGATGATGGAATCTATTCGCCGCTTCGTAGATTCGATACGAATCTTCGTTTTTTTCTACACCGAAACGAATCCGAATCTTTTCAGATTCGCTTCGGAAGATTTTTTTTAAATGTTTGTACGCTAACGCTACGTACGCATAATATAATTTGCATGCTAATGCTACGCATCTAATAATATGTACGCTAATGCGTAGGCATTCACTTAAGTAGAGTACTTTTACTGTATGTTTGTTATTTTTGCGGGCCTACATAATAATAAACTAAAGCTTCGTACGCACTTTCTACACTCATGTGTACATATTCACGGGAATGTTCGCAGAACACAATTTATTTTTTAACGCAACTTTACCGGATCTTTTTAAAAATTCGGCGAATATTCGCCAAAGCGAATCTTGGAAGATTCGCTCATCTCTACACATAATGCTCTGGTAGATAACAGGGACAGTATCTGCTCATCAGGTTAAGAATTATTGGGTTTTCTCATTAGGTAGAATTGGGAACAACTAGAAGTGTTGTGTTTAGTCTTGAAGAACACGTGATTTTAAAACCTACATTACAATTTCCTTACAAAGTGTTTTTTAGTTTCCTATTTCCCAATCCTGATGGTACGTTCACTAAAAGAGTTCAAGAGGGGCCTGGATGTATTTCTGGAGGTAATAATATTACAGGTTATAGTTACTAGAGAGGGGTCGTTGATCCAGGGAGTTATTCTGATGTCTGATTGGAGTCGGGAAGGATTTTTTTTACCCCTAAAGTGAGGAATATTGGTTTCTACCTCACAGGGTTTTTTTTTCTTCCTCTGGATCAATTTGTAGGATAACAGGCCGAACTGGATGGACAGATGTCTTTTTTCAGCCTTATAAACTATGTTACTATGTTACCCTATTTCCAAAAATGTTCTTCTATTTTGGGTTAAATACCATTCCTGCAGCCTTTCATCCCGTGTGTTCACTGAACTCAGAAACTTCTGCCCAGATATATTAAAAATTATTATATTACTTTAAGTAAAATGGTGTAAAACAGCAGGCCGAGTAAAGCTTTTTGCTCACCCAACCGAACCTCCACTGATTTGGTTCTGATACGCCCCACCAATTTGTTCTACTGGGTCCTTCTCGACCCGGACATGTAATGCTCCAGCCAATTACTGCTTAGACATGTGATGCTGCAGCCAATCATTGATTGGCTGCAATGGTCACATGTCCTTGTCGTGAGGAAGCAGGAAGTAAAAACTGGTGAGGCCCCAGAAAACTGGAGCAGCAGGACCTGGTAAGGTGAGTTTTATTACTTTTGTTATCTTAGAACTTTCTAAGTTGTCGTTTAAATAATTTCTCCTCTTGGACAACTCCTTTAAGACCCAAGGTTACCCTTCTGTAAAACTGCAGTTAAAATTATGATATATTATTAATAATATATTGTCCAAATGTATTCATTCAGCCTCTTTTGTAAGATGTATGTATGTCGGGGATGTAATTTGAGATGTATAGCTATATATTGGTAATTTAAATGTATAAAGTATATACTGATGCCGGTTTCTTACCTTCTCTCCTTTAGCGCCATTATCTCCCCTGAGCCCAGGCAATCCGGGAGGACCCTAAAGGACAAATACCTTAGTATATTCTCACCCAGTGTAGATTTTACGCAGTAAACCTGCTGCTGTCTCACTTACCACAGGTCCAGGGGGCCCGGCTTGACCTGTTGCTCCTGGACGACCTTGTTCACCCTACGGACAGACAATAAAAATTCAGATCTCTGCATGGTTACAGTACATGTCTCTAACCATATGAATGAGGTTTATATGTGTCATATTTAGTCATTGGACTAAATGGTGACCATAGAAAACAACCAAACAGGATTATTAAACAGTGATCTGATTAGTTGCTGTGGGAAACACAAACTTTTTTTGTTAGAATAGTCTAAGCCCATTGTCTTCCCCTTTCAGCAGAGGAGAAACTAGAAAACACCATGCCCTATGGCAGCATTTTGATAGGGCCACTTGACCATTAACTATTGTGTCAGGGTAACCTCTGCTATATATAACATTGCCACTTAGTGTCCAAATAATACCACAATAGAGTGCCCAAATAATACTGACATACATGCATTCCATACACACATTAACTACATACATGTGCATTCTCTCTACACATTTTTACACTTATATGTCTTAACCAGGGGCATAGCTAAAGGCTCATGGGCCCTGGTGCAGGGGTTCAGCTTTCCCCAACCCCCTTCCCTCAGTGCTTTGTGGCCAGGGGCAGGGAAGCGCATAGCCTTCATGCTGCCTGAGGCAAAGATAGAAACAGCAATCCCCCTCACATGCCAAATGTTTGACCTAACCCCTTCCAGCCAGAAGTGTAACCTGACGATCAAGCACTTTCTATAACACTGGTGTCTTCTTATGTGGCACAAGAGATTTTGGGCCACCAAAGGCTCCTAGGCCCGGTAGCGACTGCTACCTCTGCACCCCCCTATAGCTACGCCCCTGGTCCTAACTCACATACACATATATCCACTCACTGACTTACAATGTATTGGCTGACCAACGGCCCGTCAGTCCTTCTCTGCTCCTGGAGTTCTACTGAACTGGAAGGTTCTATACTGATCTAAGTCCGGTTCGGTAAAACCACAGGTCAACAGGGTATTGCCCCTTTACTACAGACACTAAAATTGTCCACATTAAGGCCGTCCGAAACAGGCATATGGCTTATTCACAGGTTATGGTTTGGTTTGTTTCGGAGTGATCTTTGTAGCAAACTTGTGACACTACAATGTGACTCTTGAAGTCGACAGGCAGCGTGCCAGGAGCGAAAAGGAATTTTGCGCAATCAACCAGGCGGAATGGGGGGCTGCATCCCACCAGTTGCCTGGTCTGCCTCCACTGGAGATACAACCCTGGCTTTCAGTCTTCTTACAAGCCCCTTCTTGTACAGAAAAAAAAATGTCCTAATTAATATACCCGATCCATTTCTAAAGATGTGTCCAGCTCCCAGAAGGACTTGTGACATGTCTGCTTCAAAAAATGGAATTTGGCAAATCCTCTGATTTGGTTACCAAATGTAAGTATGAGGTTCCAGTTATCCACATTGGTATCAGGTAAGTGGCTTCACTAAACTGTATTCAGATCAGCCCAGTATGTAGGGCAAAATGGCTGTAGATTATTTATGGTAATTGCTGTATTAGGCCAGGAAATTAATGTATAGTCTTAATTTGGGTATATATGTGATGTGATAAAACTATTGATATGTCTGTTTTACATACAGTATTTACCACCTATTTTGATCATAGCACTCACCACAGCTCCAGGGATGCCCCTGAGTCCTTCTGGCCCTTGCTTTCCTGCAGATCCCTGAGGTCCAACAGCACCTGTCTTACCAGGAGCACCTAGAGCACCAGGTGATCCCTAAAAGCAAAAAAATAAAAAGTTTATTAAGTATGTCATATATCAGATTCTTCATTAATACATGATATCTATCCGTAAGATCATAGGGTTGATTCCTCCACTTTTACCTTAGCTCCTTTTTCTCCCTGCCGACCTTCAGGACCAGGTGGACCAGCAGGACCCTGCGAGAGAGAGAAAAAGTAAGAAATATTGTCATTGTATAGAATTCATAGGAAGGCCGCCATCATGTACTGGATACCACTAGATGACAAATTGTCACAGAAATTACATTAAAAAGGTGAGAGTGAGGAACTGAGAGGTCAAGACTCAAGACAAACTAAAATCAAGGTTATTTAATTTAATTCCAAGTTTTACTTACTCGTTTTCCTAATGGTCCGGGGGGTCCATTCTCTCCAGTAGGACCAGGAGATCCCTAAAAAATAAGTGCAGGATATAAGAACTTATTCATGTAAATACATACCTGCATCTCTACGAGCAATGTTTTGTGATACTTGTGCTTTGCGATATATGTATAACATAACCTCAATTTTGCAGGTAGATCAGACAATGACCATATTATTTTTTTAAGCCACATAAAGCTTTGTGTCCACGGCATTACCATGGAAAGCCATTCTCTCTGGAAAGGAATATGCTGTGAGCATATTACTCCCTCCCATGCAGGCAGACACTTCTCTTCAGAGGAAATTAGGGAAGTGTCTGACCAGAATGAGCAGCCATTTGTGTCCAAGTAAGGACTTCCAGTCATGTCAGTCTACAAGTAGGACCCGATCCTGTTAAGTGGCAATCATATGGCATCAACCACACATGATTCTGCTGTTTAGCCAGACCACTAGACCTGGTGTACAGCAAAGCTTAGTACCAAGTGGCATTTTCTACATCTAGATTCTGTCAATGTATCAGGTTATAGTTACTAGAGAGGGGTCATTGATCCAGGGAGTAATTCTGATGCCTGATTGGAGTCGGGAAGGAATTTTTTTTCCCTAAAGTGGGGAAAATTGGCTTCTACCTCACAGGGTTTTTTTGCCTTCCTCTGGATCAACTTGCAAGAAAACAGGCCGAACTGGATGGACAGATGTCTTTTTTTCGGCCTTATAAACTATGTTACTATGTTATCAGTAGATCTTAGGTCTTAAGAAAGTGTCAGTTTCCTACAAAAAAAGGGACTCAAATTCCATAATGTAGACTAAAAATGGTCTGAATTAGGTAGCACTTGAAAGGTGTACCCTAAAAAACACTCATAGAGGAGTTGTAAGTGATAAATCAGTCTTAAGACAACTTTGCAGCTGTTCATACAGTCGTGTCCACTTCCAGTCATAGGCAACATGGATAACATGTTAGCACCCAGATAACACTTCCGCAAGTACTGTAGACCACTAAAGATGACCTCCTGGCCCCAATCAGATCTCAAAGGGAACTGGGTAATAAGCTCCTACCAGATACCACTTTTGATTCCAGACATGCTGAAATCCAACATGGCCCAATGTTTCTTTTCCCTGACATCTGCTGTCAGAGAAGAATAGGGGCACTCCTATACACATTACACCTCTGCCGACCCTACTGAAATCAGTAGCATTGCTGTTGCATTCATTCATGTTTTTATTATTTTGATATCTTTAACCCCCTATACAGTCAAAATCCCTATATTTAACTCAAGAGATGTATGTCTTGCAGCAGCTTTATGAGAATTCACTGAAGAACGTGCACTTACTGCCTCTCCTTGTTCGCCATCTTCTCCTCGATCACCCTTTGCTCCATCTTGTCCCTGTAACAATCACCAATCAGAAATCAGTGGATAACAATAACACAAATCACCAGAAATAGTGAACAAGGATTGAAGGAAAAGGTCAGAGGTCCTAAACCTGCATAGTGTCCCTATGGCAGTGTGTGAACGGGCTTCTAGGAGAGCAGTTAGAACACATTACAGTGTTATATCTATGTTTATACTGAGGAGAATAATGTGCACGGGGCATAACTTGAAGATCCTGAGTCCCAATGCAAAAATCTATAGCAGCAACTCCACCTTTAATGTGCCATTTATTATACTTCTTATGTGATAGAGTGGTCTTTAGGCCCCCCAGGCACTGGGTCTGGATCTGTCTTCTACCTCAGGCACTGGGTCTGGTTCTGACTTCTGCCTCTGCTACGTATCTGAAGAATGTGGACATATATTGAATAAAAATGGAATATATCCAGAAAGCTAAGATTTGTAATGTGTCTATGATCCTAAAATATTTCTTTATTGAGGATTGAACAAGCAGTCCTTAGGTTAGGCCATCACTAGTAAAATCCTGAACAACCTCTTGACAGACCCACCTATTTCATCTAGGCAGGAAAATTGACTACTACTTTTTTCCAAGTCAGTTCTATAGGCATGTAAATAGCTACAGCAGATCTTCCCAGAGTGAGGACCCCTCAGATCTATCCTGTACATTGATTTGTTCCCTACTCACAATTAATACTCATGGTTTAATACTTCCAAAACTTGATTCATTTTAATTATTCTGTCCTTCATGTTGAGTACTTACTGGAGGTCCCATCTCTCCGGGGGGTCCAGGATCTCCTGGGAATCCAACAGGACCCTAAGACAGACAAAAGTGGTTAAGAGGAGACTTTACATATTGCATGGACCAAAATGTAAAACAGATTTTTTAACATTTTGCCTGATGTATTACTGCATTTCTGGCCAACACCACTACAAACATTTCCCATAGATCTCATCAGATACAGTGTCTTTATCATCCTGGAGGCAGGATGTATGTTATAAATGTAAATTATCATATTCTACATTAGTTTTTATGACCAAAGGTCAAACACACCAGAAAAAAATATTTGACAGATTGTCAGTCAGTTGTTGATCTCTAAAACAAAGCATTGAGACCAATTCATGACTAGTGGTCAGACAGATTAGTCTAAGGCGACTTTAAAACATTTGCGCTAAAGCAATCCAGAAGGATGTTCTGGCAGAGGAGTTCTCCGGATCTGGCATAGCCAGATTTGGCAGTTCACTGCCGAAGCCCATTGACTATAATGGGAACCAGCATGAATCCAGATTCTCGCTGGGATAAATCCAAGGATTCGGCTGGACAAAACTGTTGTATGCAGCGATTTTTGTCCAAGTGAATCCCGGCCTTTATGGTGTAGAGCAGCCTGATTTCTGCCAGATCCCATTATAATCTATGGGGTCCAGTGGGAATACAGCACTATCGAGCTAAACCAGATCTGAAGAACTCCGGCAGACTTTTTCTCTGTTGGAACCGCCTGCCGGATGGCGGAACTACCCTAAGCCACCTTTTTTGAACCAGCATTTATCTTAGATTTAGGTCTGTCTTAAAATGGTCTTCCCACCAAGTGAATATGAAAAAGTTAAGTTATATTGCTAGGAAATAACCGACTGAAGTAAGGAAAAACTGAAAGTGATCCTCCGGGCTCTTTCTTACTAAGGCTCATTTACTTCAATATACATGTGGCAGTTACCTGAGAATCCTCATTTCTCATTGATGGTTTAGTGATCTGTACTATATAATCTTTGTGCCCTTCTTATAATGATAATCATCCCTCCACGCACTAGCTTCCTGATGAGCCTATGGTGAGCTTGTGTTTATAAACAGCAGCCAATCTGACGAGCTGTAGCAGGGAGGAGGGACAGAGCAGCAGCCTGAGCCAATGATGAGGCAGTGGGTGTGTCTCAGACTGCTTCAGCCTCTCTGTGTGCACTGTAGCTAAATTGTAGTCACAGATCACAGCTCTGCCCAAATGGTGCTGAGTTAAAAAGGAGTCAAGTAGCAAGAGCTGAAGAAAATACATCCCCTGTAGGTACTGAGATAGGTTTAATTTTTGAGCTTCTTACTGGACCAATGCTGAAACTAATTTCACAGTTTTTCTTCCACAGTCCAAAAAGGAACTTTATCATTTCTATACTTCAGCCATAATAACAGGGTTTGTCTCGGAATGTGAGGGAGCTATGTATGATGGAGTCTACAAAGTTCTGTCTCTTGCTGAGCTAATACACCCACCCAGAAACCCCCAGGAAGATGCAGGCAGCAGAATCAGGGTGGGTATATATTAGTTATACCCCATGAAATGCAAAGACGTTTTAAGATAAAGCCTTAATAATGTAGACATTTGTCACACTGATGGCATATTGGTAAGTTGTCATGAATCATTGGAACCCCCATTAAATACAAGAATGAAGGGGGCAATAGCTATTCACCGATACAGTGCCATGCAGCTCTATTGTTGGTATAGGGATGTGTTGCAGTTCCCAAGCTGGCAATAGCTGCCGAACACCCATTTGGACAGCAGATATCTCTCCCAATCCTCCTGTCCTCAGCCAATCATACATATGCAGTGGATGGGGAGAGGGAAGAAAGCCACTGTCAGAAAAAAAAAGGATCAGGCAATTGAAATCCAACACACCCAATCCCTATCTCTACCGATGGTGGACTTGTGTTGGACAACTGTCCAATCCATTTGTTCTTAGGGGGGACAACACCATGTACAATAGATGGTTAGCTGAAGCTACCAAAATTGGCGGGCTTGGCCAGCTCAACAGAGGAAAGCTGTGTAGAAGTAAAGCCAAAGGTCTCTCTGATCTTTATCTAGTACTGTACTTCCTTTATTCAGTGAATTAGTTAGGGTCCGAACTGATGAAGGCCCACTGCTCAGACAGTGTTTGCAAACTTAGCATATTTTAGTGATATGGGATCAATATCCACGTTTCATATAATTTCATATAATTTACTTTACCTAAATATGCCCGTACACAACTCAGTAATGTTCTGTTTTGCTGCTGGTCAATTACATTTTTTTCGATAATGCTTTTCTAACTTTCACAAATTAATATCCAAATTGTTTGCCTGTTCTTATGACACTACATTCTCACCGGGTTTCCTTTAGGTCCATCATCACCAACAGGTCCCTTTCCTCCAGAGGGTCCAGGGTCACCTGGTTGCCCAGACTCTCCCTTTTCACCTCTGTCTCCACGTGGTCCCTGACAAGTAAAATATAAGGTTTAATGTATAATACTCCATTAGAGCCAGGTCACATTTATTGTTCACATCATGATTAGAGCTGAATGTGAACAGTTGGCAATATTTAACGGCAAGGGATTAAAGAACAATTTCCTATGCTCTCCATAGTGAACTTCATATCAGAGATGAGACCAAAAGTAAAAGATCACATTCATGAATCACTCACCTTAGGTCCAGGTTCACCTTGGACACCAGGGACTCCGGTTTCACCAGGTTCTCCCTATAAATTTTACGAAAGGAAATTTGTTTTAATATGGCTAATCTCCAATTTTACGTAAGACCAAAGGACAAATTATTTTTTCAACTACCTTTCCAAGAATAAAAGAGACCTACCTTCTCTCCAGGTGGTCCCAAGTTTCCTATTCCACCAGGAGGACCTTGAGGCCCCTACAAAGAGCAACACAATCATTAAAAGACTTTAAATGGATAAAAGCAATGTGTACTCAGCTGAAGATACAGTATCATACACATGTTATAGCTGTCCACCCGACTCCACCATGAAAACGCACGTTTAGCTCAATTGAGCATATATCTTTATATCAATGGAGGGATAGAGGATAGACCACCACCAAAATGTATACCGGTGGTTTATCTCCCAAAGAATCAAGTATGATGAAATCTAACATTCCAAATCCATATTCAGATATCTTATGTCAAGGGAAGTATGGGAAGCCCCAATACACATGGGGGAGTTTCACTGGATTTAGGGCTATGTTCATATGATTGAAATACTTCTGGAAAAAATGAATGAGTATGAACAGCTTAACTTTACTACTGTCTGAGTTTTTGAGTATCTTAGTTCTAGTTTCTTAGCTGGTTGTTTCTCCATATTAAAGAAAAATGTTGTTACCGTCATTTTGCATATACTTTTGAATATACAAAAATCTTAAGTCTTAAAAATACTTCAGATGAGTAAACAGAGGACACTGTAATGGTGGATTAGGGAAACACAGTGGCTAAGAATTTCATAGTAATGTATCCCATTGTCCTGCACTATGATGTGGAATATCAAGCAATACGAGGTTAACGATAGCTGTTCTTATATGATTATAGCCATATTGACACTAATACAGAATGGACAGACATACAGGCCTCAACTAGTAATAACTCACATCAGCTCCATTAGGTCCTGCTGGTCCGCGAGGTCCGGGTGGCCCTGGTGGGCCCTGAGTAACAATAGAAGAAAATATATAAATGTGATATGCATCATAAACTCAGTAATACGTGACATTGTTCATTACATGACCGCACTCACCATAGGACCAACGTCGCCTGTCTCTCCCTTCTCCCCCGATGGACCGGGCAGCCCCTGAAACGGAGAAGGGTAACAGATGAATTTACATAATACAGGCTAATGTAGAGGTGATAATTGGGGTGAATGGATATAGCAGAGATCACTTTATCTAACTCCATATCTATCTAAAGCATTCCTTGAGTCAGCCACCCCTGGGTCATGTTCTACATCACCCAGTTCCTAATCAAGTCAAACCAACACAATACTTGCTCCTACACCCCTCTAATCTAGCAAAACCATGATCTATCTAAATCACATAAAACAGTTGTTGGCCACAACTAGTTAAAGAAATAGCCCCAAAAGTCAGAACAATTACTTAGCATATTACCCAGTTCCAGAAGTATCTCACACAACAATGCATTGCTAAAGGGACATAGAAAGGTCCAGCATCCAAAAATCTTCTATTTTGCTTTTTTGGATTGCATGTTAAAAATCCATGTCCAAAAGCCCACACAACCAACTGACGCATTTCAGACAATGTTCTTACTAATAGCCAGTGTTCCCTCAAGAATTTAAGCTGTAACTTTACTAGTGTCCATTTAGCAATCCCATACATCTCACCTGTAGTCCAATGGGTCCTGGAGAACCTGGGAAACCTCGGGTACCTTCATCTCCTTTTGCACCAAAGATACCCTGCTGTCCACGTGGGCCAGGTTCTCCATCAGCACCCTGAAGAAAGGCACAAAATTGATTAGTAAAAGCCAGATCCAGGTCTTTGGATACCATTGCCACTAGGCAAAATACTTTCAAAAAACTACCATGTAGCGCCCTAATAATTATACATCATAGTAGACAGTTGTACATATAATGTGAATATGCAGAATGTTTATGTGTTTAGAAAATTTTAAGTTTCAGGAGTCATATTCCGAGGTACCCTGTAATGCACTGTGGGATTTCTATTATTTTAAACTGAGATGAGCACGACTCTTCTTTTTTTCATGTTCAGCAAATAAGAAAAAAATATTTTATTTTAATTCTATAATTCATACTCTCATTTATTTTTAATACTATTTCGGACTGGATACCATTTGTTAATAGATGAAAAGTTGAACAGAAAATCTGTGATAGATGAAGCAATGCTAAAGGTTATAAATACAAAAAGTTGTGTTCTTTACCTGCTCCTTGATATATGCATATTTTTGAAGAGTGTTAGTTGTTTGAACCTGTCACTACTTTTCCTCATTATATACATAAAGGAGTTCACAGGTCCTCTAAACGATTACATAAGTTTCTTCTTATCATTGATCAGACCAGGAGTAAGACCAACATGTGGTGGAAACGTGTTGGTTCATGAGTCTCACGGGAGAAAATGTTTTAACATTTCTTCAATAAATTGGATTTTACTTCAATCTGAATCAATCCTATCATTCCTATGTTCACATCTGCACTAGTGTTATGTCTAGTATTCTACTCAGGGGCGTAGCTACAGGAGGTGCAGGTTGCTAATGGGCTGAGGAGCCTAAGGGGGCCCAAAGACCCTTGTGCCACATAGGAGGACACCAGTATTATAGAAAGTGCACGCTGGTCTTGTTACACCTCTGGCTGGAGGGAAGGGGATACATCGAGAATTTGGCAAGGGGAGGTTTCAATTTTTGGCTCAGGCAGGATGAAGGCCATTTGGTTCCCTGCCCCTTATCACAAAGCACTGAGGGAAGAGGGGCCCATAAGCCTTTGGCTTCACCCCTGGTTCTACTGAATTAGAGAAGCAGATCAATTAAAATAATGGTGGTGCCTCATCTGGCACATAACTCAAACGAATGGAGATAAACGGCCCCAATGACTATATTGGGTTCTGTTTGGTTTTCATTCAGGTGTCCATTTTTTCCTGCATGCAGGACTTTTCTGTCCGATCTTTTGGATGTAATCTGCTATGGAGGTCCTGAACTAAGCCTCTAATGCAAATGTGAACAAGCCCTAAGGCAGGTACTGGCACTTTGTATTAGCAGAGGATGCCCTTGAGTGTAATTTACAATGTCACTAGGGGTGATTTTGAGGCTAGGTCTTTCTGATTTTTGTTTCAAAGGGAAGAAGTGCTGACAGATTTCCTTCATCATCAAAGGTTCAACCTATACCCTCAGTATTAATTAGATAGATACTGAACTCCATGTCATATTTTCACACTCAGTCTAGAGATAGTCCATAGACACTAAACTAATGATAACTGATTTTCACGTTTTTTACGTCATTGGGGTAGAAGATTTAGATTCAAGAAAACAAACCATCTGGAATGGCAATTAAAAAAATTTAAAGTTTTCTTCGTTTTACAGAAGAAAAGTAAAATTTACTCAGAGAATTGGATTATTGTTTTCTCCTACTTCGAAATGTTGAAAAAAAATCCTTTATTTTCAGACATTATGATATAAAGATTTTATCTAATTTATCTGAAAAATTACTTACTGGAGTGCCCGGCTGTCCAACAGGACCAATAGAACCAGGTGGACCAGGAGGACCCTGGAGAAAAAAAGACATTTTTAATTAATCTTTTTTTTTATAACAAAAATTGACTTGGTGAAACACAACATAAATTTCTCTTCTGTAGAAAATGTATCTTCTGTAGAATTGTCTTTAAGTAGCCTTTATGTGGTTCTAACAGTATCTATAGACAAAACCTATAACGCTTTAGAATATTAAATAAAAGATATAAAACATATAGGCGGTCATTTATTAAGATCTTATTAAGGTCTTAATAACCCCTATAGCTGGTGGTAGATCCACCAAAGTTATGAAGAGACGCCGGCCTCTACATAACTTTGGCGTATCCAGTGCCGGTCTAAATGTAATGCCCGTCTTACATTTAGACTATTTCCTACTCCTAAAACAGGCGTAGAAAATGATGAATAAGACGACGGCCTGCTGGCCTGTCCAATTCCCAGCCTACGTCACACCCACTTTTTTAGACCTGGCGTGAGCGGAGAAAAGTTGCAGACTGCAGTGCAAATAACCTTTGTGCCGCAATCTGTGCCTGAAATACGCCTAATTTGCAGATTTCTGGACAGTAAATGACCCACTAAGACTATATAAATACTATACTATAAAGTAATGTCTCATTATCTCATTATGTGGAGGGAATCTTCGCGGTACATTGGACTCCATGGCCTTAGTGTCTACCAATTGCCACAAAAA
Source organism: Rhinella marina (assembly GCA_900303285.1). Classification (NCBI taxonomy): domain Eukaryota; kingdom Metazoa; phylum Chordata; class Amphibia; order Anura; family Bufonidae; genus Rhinella; species Rhinella marina. Next base: position 260,230 of record ONZH01018237.1, on the reverse strand, counting down.
GCAATAGAACAGTAATAAATGTATTTACTATAAATATAATTGTGTATATTAATACACAATTAACATTAATTCATCTGAAGACCCTGAAAAGAAGATATAACGTATGTACCTAATTTTAAAAGTTACTGAAAATATTATCTAATATATGAAAGTAGCATTGACTTTATAATAAAGTCATCAAAATAGTGTAAACAAATGGACAACAAAAAAGTGTAAATATGATCACCCAATGAGAAAAAATGTAAAGCATGTATAAAGGGATAACACATGTCCTTATCTCGACAAAATACATTTCAAGCATATCACTTAACATAGAATTCAAATAATAAACCTTCTCTAGAAAAGAAAGAGAAAATGGGATCAAGTGAATCTATTGAGCTGATTTTCGGGATTGGATTGCCCAGGTCTATAATATTGATAGACCAGGGAGGTAGTTAGGCTGCCTACAGGCCAAGTCAGTGATACAACCAATTGGTAGACCAATGTGGCCTTCATGGGAAGGTATATTGATATGGTGCAGATGCCCCATTAAGGATAACAATCAGAAATGAGCACCCCTGCACCATGAGGGCTCTGCACAACCAAAAAGAGCAGAGTCAGTCTCCTCCCAGGCCTGCGAAGCTCCACTGGGCTCCCTCGATGAAAACATCCGATTTGACACTGGCTGCATCGGTGACTGGATACCCTTTCTTCATGTGATCATTTGTCATGACGTAAGAAGAGCCATTCAATGTTTGGCTGTAACCATGTCAAACCAGATGCTTTCAGTGACGAAGCCTAGCATCGCAGGCCGGGAGAAGATGGAGCAGGGACCAGCAGGTAAATAAGCTTCCCTTTACAGGTCTGGCCAAGTGTGTGGGGGGGTTTTCCCCAAACCCCCTTCTTTCTTGCTCAACCCCTTTATGGGGGCACTTTGGTATTTTACCAATCTGTAATAGTTTTGTTGTATGTTTGTGTATATGTATAGGCTTTTTATGCCTGTGGTCCTTGTTCCCTAAACATGCATTTTCACTAAAATCTTTAGGTTCGAAGGTCTTTTTTAGATTGTTTTTAGCACTTTGTGTATTTGTGTGGTAACCCCTTGACCCGACCGTGAGTATATGTGGTATGCTGCCATTTCATGGAGTCAAAGGCTGCATTTCAGGTCCTCACAATATGCCTAGTTTAAATCTGCCTTTGTTAGGTGTACCTCAGGGGGCACATGCCATGATTCTTTTAGTAGGTTTAGCAAAGTGTATGACGATGATGACGCTTTACGAGGCTCCTAGGCATTACAAAATTTCCAGATACTTACATGTTCTCCCTTGTTACCCTTGCCTCCTTTCTGTCCATGCTCACCAACTTCACCCTGCAAAATCACAATGTCATAATCAGTGTAAATTCTACACACTCCACACATTATTGACATAGATAACACAATATATATTGGGAATTGAAAAAAAAATTGAGTTAACTATGGGGAGATTTCGACGTTGCATGTATCAATATATGTCACCAGCACATGTACAGTGACACAAAGCTCAACAACAGCGCTGCAATATTATTGGCTGAAAATATTAGGGATACTGCAGGGGCAGAGTCATAAAATTATTCACTGCATAGTCGAAGGGACTTTATAATGCAAGACAGGGAACACCAGGGAAAGCAACAAGACATTTAAACAAACTTTACCTTATCTCCATCTTCTCCAGCAATTCCAGAAGGTCCTGCTGCCCCCGGAAGACCCACAGGTCCCTGCACGCCATCTCTACCTGCAGGGCCAATGGGACCTTTTTCCCCCTAGAATAACATGGAGAATGTATTACAATATGCAAACATAAAACATTCTTATGAAATCCATATTGTATCTAATCTGGGCCATCGTCTACCCGTTCATGGAATAATATGGGGACCTCGATGGTACACTGGGGACCGAAGTGCACCTCATGTCCAGATGGTGACATTGACTTATAGCGTTGTGCTTCACCAGTGCATTGGGAACAAATAGCATGTGCTGGACAACAAAGCATTACGGTGCAACTTGTATAATATGTAACTGAACACAGAAATAATAGAGAAATATTCTATGTACTAAATGTATATGGACGTCATGCCCACCCAGGTTTATACATACGGGAACACCCTTTTCTCCAGCACCGCCTGCAGGTCCCTGAGGGCCTGGTCTTCCAGGGGGCCCAATTGGTCCACCTTGGCCTGGTCCACCTCTTTCTCCAGGAGATCCCTAGAGAGAAAATGCATCCAGTGACTGAACAGAAAAATAATATGACAAAAACAGTCAAAGCAATGACTGTTTTTTTTATACTGTCTTTTTCAAAACTTAATAAAGAAATAAAATAAAAAAAAAGCAATGACGTAAAGAGATGTGCAAATGACAAACCACTGCAATGTATTCCTACCAATAAGTGATTGTATTAAGTATCTCTTCCAAACTAAAGTGATTGTATGTTTGGAGATATGTAACCATATCCAAGAAACTAACCATTCTCTACCATGTAAAAATATACAGACTGTAATGTAGAGAGAGCTATAACACATGGCAAACACAGACAACCCTATGTAAAGGGGGATAGATGTCAAATTATTTCTCTCAACCCACCCATACACGTACACTCTTGGCTCAGCCCAACATGTATATGTACTGAGGGAGGAAAGGTGAGTAATTCCTCTAGTGGTGGCTTATCTAACCTGAGAACAAAAGGATCTGGCATGTAAAATTCAACATGGCCAATGACCTCTTTTCAAAGTTGAGACAACATCATATATATATATATACACAAGACATTTGGATGACCATGCCAGGATCGGTAGATTTGACCAGCGTCAATCTTATGTGTATTCATCTTCACTGAAGGGATATTGTATGAGATGTCAACTTACTGCGGGACCAGGGGGACCAGCTGGACCTTCATTACCCTTCAGACCTGGACCACCCTATAAAGGTAAAGAAAAATAATGATTTAGTGATTTGACATAATAAGTCAACACAACTAAACATAAAAGACAATAAGAAAATGTACAACGTCTTGGAGATTCTCCACGGTGACAGCTCGTTTACTAGTCCACTACTATCGGCATGCCTAAAATGTCACAAATTTGCAGCAAAATCTACATATAGTGTTGCTTCTTTGGGACATGTATTCAAAATGGAAGCTAAATACCTAGTGCGGGGATTAACATAATAGTTTATGGTGGTGCTTCTTGATATACCGGTAGATATATATTTGCTGTTATCTGTCAATAATTGATCAGACTAAAAATATAACTGATCCAGATGAAAAATATATCTTCTTGTCCTTTAAAAAATGTACCTTACATTTCAAGGCCATGCCATATATCCCTATGTTGTCATAGAAAGCATAACCCGGTCCTTCCGTATGTGTCTGCGTAAGTATTATGGTCAGTGGAATGGTCTCCTTGTAAACATGCCACTGATGTATCTTTAAATCATATGGACTGTGTATCTCCTGTGTATGTCAGGTTGTAAATGCTGTATTTTTTAAATTTTTTTCAGAAATGCATGCAGGTAAATAACGTTTCGACCATTCATCTCGCCAGTTACTGCACGGGTCGGTACTCACTGGTGTACCCGGCATGCCTCTCTCTCCTGGAAATCCTCTCAAACCAGCTGGTCCATCCTTTCCAGGGACACCGACTGTTCCAGGATCTCCCTGTGTAAGAAAATTGATTAGGAAGTGTCGGGACAGTAAGTCATGTAGAATAACAGCTTTCCGTTATGGCATGTGAGAACAAATAATACTTGTATATTCTCCTGTTCAAATGAAGAAAAACCTTGGTATGGAACAGAAGTCATAATTTGCTCACCTTAGTACCTTCTTTACCAGATGGGCCAGCCAAGCCCTGCTCTCCTGGGGGTCCTGGAGGACCAGGGTGTCCTCTCTCTCCCATAGGTCCAGATTCACCTTGGGTACCCTATACAAAAATAGACATTTAGACAGAAGTGATGCAAGGCACCGCTCAGTATATTAAAGAGACCATCCAGTTCAAGAAAAAAAATCATGTTAAAGGGGTCGTCCCACGAGAAATATTCTTCAGTTTTCAATCCAGCACCTGGATCTGAATTCTTTTGTAATTACATCTAATTAAACATTAAGCATAGTCAGTGAGTTATTTAATAAAATGTATCTGTATAGCGCCACCTGTTTGCTTTTTTTCTTATTTCTTTGACCTGCTCACTGAGATGGCCCCACATGCTCAGTTTCATGTTTGAACTGCCTCCTGAGCTGTGATAGGGAGAGCTGAGACACGCCTCCTGAGCTGTGATTGGGAGAGCTGAGACACGCCCCCTGAGCTGTGATAGGGAGAGCTGAGACACACCTCCTGAGCTGTGATAGGGAGAGCTGAGACACACCCCCTGGGCTGCAGTAATAAAGACACTCCCCCTGAGCTGCCAGCTTGATCGAAATCTAGCAGAGCAATGAATATGGAGATCTCTGGATCCATGTAAGGTATAGGGCTGGTTCTAGCATTGTTAGAAAGAGATTGTCATATACTATATGATGTCTGATTTTTATTTTTTACTTTAGTCATGGGTTAACCCCTTTATGTGGAAAATGAACAGAACATTTACATAGTGAACCCCCTTTCATATTTTCAGCTGCAGATCCATCAATTCCCGAGCTCCTCTTCTGCCTTCCAAGATGGCCGCACTACTTCTTGGACTGCCTGATGTATACTGTGCATTTGGTAGCCCAAGACACTTCCTGCTGCCCTTGAGTTGCCTAGCACTGCTCATGTGAACAGTATTGTCCAATCCAAGAGAGGAGCTGGACAAGAAGGAAGTGCCTTGTGCTGCCGAGGTACACTGTGCACCGGATAGTCTGAGAAGAGGTGTGGCCATCTTGGATGTCAGAAAAGGAGCTTGAGAATTAGTAGATCTGCAACTAAAAAGATTAAAAGAAGCTTATATTTTAAGAGTTCTGTTATGTGAATTTCTTTTCTTGAACCATAGGTTCACTTTAAGAGAGAGAATATATTAGAACATGTGCTGATATACCATACCTGTGGTCCCACAACACCAGGAGGTCCTGTAGTTCCCATTTTACCTTGGAAACCCTACAAAAAAAACAAGATATTACACTATAGTATAGTATTGTGATAGCTCTAAATGGTACTGTCAGAGGCTTGTATAGCATACCCCGCAAGAAACCCCAATACTCACCACTTCTCCTCTCTGTCCAGGATGTCCTGGGATGCCATCTTTTCCTGGAGGGCCCTATACAAGAACAAGAAGTAGAAGAAATTAAACTCAGTGATCAGTTATTTTTCTTATTAAGGCTCTAATCACACTGGTGAAGTATTCCAGTACTGTGAAGTATTCCATTTTTGTGAGATCCAAGATATTACGGATCTATATTAACCAACTATGGCAGATGATCCTTTTTCTATCTGAGTACTTTCTGTTTCTTTACATTGTAATGATTATGTTGTCCTAAGTAAGAAACATTACAGAAGGTGGTTTATAGCTTAAAATATATAAAAGGACTTACCAAGAAATAATGGCGGTAATTTATTAAAACCGGTATTTTAGACGCCGGTCTTAATACCCCTTGCACTGGCATATGATGCCAGCGCCTCTATAAAACTTAGGCGCATGCACTGTCAGCCTAAATCTACACCAGCTCCCTTGTTGGCGTAGATTTAGATAATTTTCTATGCCTAAAACAGGCATAGAAAATGATAAATCAGATGGGCCTGCCTGCCCCCTCACGCCAGGTCTAAAAAGGGGGTGCGTAGACGGGGAAAAGTCGCAAATTCAGCCGTAAATCCCCTTTGCACCTGAATCTGCAGCAGATATACACCCAAAACTGGTGTATATCTAGTAATAAATGACCCACAATATGTCAGTGGAAATAATAATGTCCTCTAAATCTAAAACTGGAACAATTGCCATAGTAACATATGTGGCTGCTATGGGCACATCCTCAAGTCAAATAAGGCTGAGCTGCAATACCAAACACACAACCCATGAAGGTGCTGTGCCTGAATGAAAATAGTACACCCTTTTCTCTTAGTCAATCCCTTTAATGTTAAAAATCACTTATTGTAAAAAAAAATCTAAAACCCCCAATAAACACATTGTACTTCTTTTCCTACAGCATCTTCTCCTGCTTGGAGCTGCCTGTAGTCTGGCTGTGTAGTCTGGACCGCCCCCTCACAGTGGACAGGAGGCAGGTGGGGTAGGACCAGACATTACAAGCACACTACTGCATGGCAACAACAACCGGGTTTACCCACTTTCTAAACAGACCATTTGTAATCTAAACTGGACTATAAGATGGCTATTGATCAAATTGAAATTGGTCTCATCTGCCGTATCATATATCTGATAGAATAGGAAGGCTCTGTTTCACCAAGAATTTGGTTTTCCTCTAAAAAAAAAAAACAAATTCCATGAGAAAATTGACCCCAACTCTTCTCCAAGACGAACTATTCCAGTAATGATACAATTTCGACTGCTTTGAAATCCCAGGAACTGAAGCAGCCTATATATTCTAGCTAAAACATGCCCACTCGGCTGACAATCAAATAGATTTGGTCTTGTAGCTGCAATTGTCCAATCACCCTGTACACACGGTCAACAATGTAGAAACACTGGTCACCTCAGAACCAGAAGTTACTAGATTTTTTGTTGGGCCTAGAAGTGATGAAAAAGGAGATAATATGGTTTTACCTATCTTGTACATTGATGGCATATCTCCTCTGGGACGCACTCCTATATCCAGAACAAGCCCCCCAAAAGTGAACTGGGCATGTCGGGCCACCTCTTCATTCACCATGCCTGACTGCTTGAACTCCCATAGTGGTGAATGGAGGGTGGCCACGCTTGGGTGATGTGTCCTCTTCACTTGCGGGAGGTCATGTTCTGGAGATAGGAATGGGTCCTCGAGGTGGGACCTGCACTTATCTGACATTGGTAGAAAACCAATGTCTGAGATGGGAATAACCCTTTAGGTTTGGATATTTTTACATAAACAGAGACCTCTGAGAAAAAAAAAAGTCATGGACAGATGATCCTAATAGACTATATACACCCATAAATAAACTCTAGCATGCTGCTCTATTACTTTTCAAAAAAAGGAAAGTGCTGCAGATACCTCATGGCAACTTTAACACAAGCCATATTTCCATCTGGATGCTGTCTAAATTTACAGCACCCAGACACACTAACTCAGGAATCTCAAACTCGTGGCCCTCCAGCTGTTGCAAAACTACAACTCCCAGCATGCCCCAATAGCTGTAGGCTCTCCTGGCATGATGTAAGTTGTAGTTTTACAACAGCTGGAGGGCCACGAGTTTGAGATCTCTGCACTAACTCATTAAATTCAATGGGTGTATTCACATGGGCAATTTTCCACAGAGACCACCATTTTTCTTGAATTAGACTCCATCATTGTGGTCCATTTAAAAACTTGTCCATGTTTTTGGCCAGAATAGCTTTTGTCTGAACAATCGTTAAGCTGCCTGCAACGTCTCCCGACTCCCTCCCTATTCCTCTATACACATACACATTCTGTTTAGCCAAGTGTGTATGTGCCATCAGTGGGGATATAGGAAAAGCCGCTGTCAGACACTTCTGGTGGAGGCTTTATCTCCTAGAAGAACAAAAGGCTTGGGTGAAAATATGCCGTTCACCTGAAGTTTTTCTTGAGGGAGTTTCGGTAGCTTCCCATTAACATTAGACTGTTGGCTGTACCTGCCATTCTCAGCGAGTTTGCCTGACTATACCGTAATGTCTATGGGGACCTTAAGCCATACTCCTTTCTTTATAGACATGTGATTTTTGTAAAAGTGAAAGTCAGATCATCACTTGTATAGGTCAAAACTGGTTGTTTTAGGTAACTTGTATCCAAAATATATGGGCACCTGACTACATTAGCAATTAAGCCTAATTGTAGTCCGTCAAACATTGGGCAAAGTTGGTGGCAAGATCTTGAAAATGTACTTACAGGAGGTCCTTTAGGCCCAGGGAACCCATTAGAGCCTTGTGGTCCAGGAAGACCCTGAAAAACAAGGAAGACAACGTAGAAGAAATTCAGGAGGAAATAAATTATAATACATGGATCAATGATAAAAACAGGATAGAGTCAAGATGGAAAAGGAAGCAAAGCAGAAACGTAAACGGTAGAATGATGGCTTAAGTGCTAAAAGGAAACTATTACTAAAAATATTTAAAATGGATTATGAAGATATATTGGCATTAGATCTGGACTTACTCTCTCTCCAAGTGGGCCAGAAGGACCATCTCCTCCAGATGTACCCTAGAGGAGGGGACATAATAAGTCAGTATGTATTGTGGCTGAACAGGTCACAGGCAAACAACATGACTACCTACACATATAATGTCACTGAGCTGAACGCTGGAGTAATACTGAAGCCCAACCATCACTGAATGTTCATAAATGGATGATAACACTTTGGGAAGGACTGCAATTTTTTACATTATTCTAGATTTCTGAGATGTAAACTACTTCTTCAGCTACGACTCTTTCCCACATTTTCAACTTGGATCATAAACCATCAATCAATTAAAAAAAGCTATAACCCAACCCAACATTTATACTGTGTTGTATGGATCTTTATGGGGTTTTACCTACTTAGAAGGCCTTTCTATAGAATCAGGACTATAGGCAAATACTATCTTGGGTCTCCTTTAGATTTTACATTTTATCAGTTGACTCCTTTGTTCATTTCTTATTATTTGCTATTATATAACTGTAAAGTAAGTCGATTATTTGATGCAATTTCCCAAATCAAACTCGGGCAGGTTAGTATCTATAGGGTAGGCCTTACTCCTCATAAAAATGATTACATACATATATATATACTACAGCTATACACTACAGGCTGAATCATCATAATAATACAAACAAAAACTGTTGATCTCATTCCACAACCTTTGGTCCGGATTTCCCTGTGGCACCTCGGGGTCCTCTTTGACCTCTTGGACCCTGAGAATAAGAAAAGATAAATTATAAAATGCTAAAATAGGGAAAGATCAAGATGATTATAGTGGAGTGTCCAATATAGCCGGGGGAACGTATATAAAAAGGCAGCTATATAAAAGGTTTGAAACAGAAACTTTATATAGATGAGATGGAAAGTATTATTCAGCAAGTAACTTACGGAGGGTCCTCTTTCTCCCCTTGGGCCTGATTTTCCAGAAAGACCCTAAAAATAAAAAGCAGAAAGTGTGCTTATACAAAGTAATAGCAAAACCTTATACATTAGCAATAACAATAAACTGTTAAAAGTAAAATTTTCCCTTTGAACAGAATTTTGCATTAATCTAAAGAGATCAAGAGAAGTGGCAAGTACAAGTTTTTTATGATCAGTTTTCTTCATCTATCGTCATCTATAATGATTGGAGCACTGTTTTACTAATACAAAACCTGAAATCCAGTTCATAGACATAGAGACTTAACTTTCTGATTGCCTGAAAGCACCACTAGAGGGAGCTGCGGAGCTCACTGTACGCTCTTATTCTCCCCATAATGGCAGCTGCAGGTTGCCAGCATGTTCTGTTTGAAATCTCTTTCTACAGATTTAGAGCTCTGCAGCATAAAAACTTCAAAATGATTAACATTGAACCATAGCAATGGACTAATGATGCTCCATGACCAGTGAGTAAAATTAAGTTTTCAGCTAACTAAACAATTGCGGATTTGCGGTTCACAAATCTGTCACACGAACTACACAAATGGCTCCCAAAAGACCTCTTTGATTATAATGGGGTATGTCAGGCTTCCATCATGGTGTCTGACATTGTAGCGAAAAAACTGTGCAGCATGATAGGCTATTTTTTCCCCAATATTTTTTATGAAACTGGTGACAGCGGCTCCAGTAATGGAGGCTCAGATAAGAACATGGCCTTAGGATTTTAAGTTATACAGAACTACCGTATTCTACTGACCCTGTTTGCATGACTATGACATAATCAGGGACGTAACTACCATTGCAGCAGACCATGCGACTGCTATGGGGCCCAGGACAAGAGGGGGCCCAGTCTTAGGCCTCTTTCACATTAGCGGCAGCACGGATCCGGCGGGTGAAAGGTGCCACCGGATCCATGCTGCCGCAAGTACACGTGAGGAGCCGAAGCACTCCGGCCCCACACGTGTCACATACACACACACATAAACATACACACAGACATACACATACACAGACATACTTACATGCTCCCAGCATGCTCCGCACAGCACAGGAGGACGGCACGCACATAGGAAGATTACCCACAGCGCCCTCTGCTGGAGGGAGAATGTTCCTATGTGCGCGCAGTCCTCCTCCTCCAGCAATGTGTGGAGCTGCTGGGAGCATGTAAGTATGTCTGTGTATATGTCTATGTGTATGTCTGTGTGTCTGTCTGTGTGTATGTGTCTGTCATGTGTGGTGTACTGTGGACGGATCTGAAAGTCAATGGAGGACGGATCCGTTTACTACTGTGTCACAATGAATGGATCCGTCCCCATTGACTTGCATTGGGGGTCATTCCGGATCCGTCTTGGTGCGGATGCCCAGACCGGAGAGCAAACCGCAGCATGCTGCGGTTTGCTCTCCGGTCTGAAGACGGAACGGAATGCTTCTAGGAGCATTCCGTTCTCTTCAGTTCAGTTTTGTCCCCATTGACAATGAATGGGGACAAAACTGAAGCGTATTATTCCAAAACGCTAATGTGAAAGTAGCCTTAGTTGCGATCATCTCCTCTTCTACTGGAGGTGAAAACTTGGTCAGGACTCTACCCTCTAAAGGAACAACTTTTAGTAAATGAGGCAGCAGAAAAATGGCTGAATGGCCGAAACCCTTCTGTCCTGTGTGGGGGGCCTGGTGTGATCCTTGCTATGGGGCCCTTGCGTCTCTATTTCCGCCACTGGACATAATCCATTTATCTACTTTCTGATACTTTTTTTCTTACAGAACTAATCCGGGCAGTGATATTAGAAAAGAATGGTCAGGACAAGGAACAAGGCAAGTTCTAAGATGTCTAAAATGAAAACTCATCTTATCCATATGTTGAGCATGAGATGAAAACCCCCTGGCATAGGTTTGGAAATATTAATAGTTATCATACCCGTGCTCCCTTCTCTCCATTGGCCCCTGGGAATCCTGGGAAGCCGAGAGATCCCTGTAACAACAGAAGGTAAGTAGACCATGAGTCTCTGCAGTACTTCTGGGGTCTGCATACCCGTCATTTTCCCCTCGAACCCTACTTCACCTTTGTCCCCTGTCGCCCAGGATATCCTGGCAGGCCGGGAACACCTAGTTTGCCCTGGAAGACAAAAAATACATGTTTAATGGCTGCCTTATGTATTACTATTTGATTGTGAACACGCACCAGACACAACCACATCTCACCTTCTCACCAAGCAATCCAAGGGGTCCTGGATCACCAGGAGGACCAGATCTTCCCTTTGGACCCTCAGGCCCATCCTCTCCTCTAGATCCTGGGACTCCACCTTCACCCTAAAAAGAAATATTGGCAGTGGTTAACTCCACTCCTCCTAATGGAGAACATGTAGACATGGCAGAGCCAAGCATGCATGTGTATGAGGGGGTGGGGGGAGATAGCTGTCGGCCGAGTACTCGTAATGCAACAGCTTTTTGATGGGTATGGTCAGTCTAAGTTAATGGAGTATAGCTTGATGTGATGTTTAAATATAATCATTGATTTTAGGCAAATGCATATATTTTGACTCGTACCTTGTCACCCTTTACACCAAAATCGCCTTTGAATCCGGGAAAACCATCTTCACCCTATTCAAAAAAAAATTGTAAGTGATCAGCAAAGAGGATCTAAATGGGCTGTAGCTATTGAGCAGACAGCGGATAATTACAGATTATTCCATACTTTGTTACCTTTTCTCCCTTGTGCCCTTTAAGACCCCTGATTCCATCAACTCCCTGTAAAGACAAAGAAAAAGGGGTAAGCAAATATTCAGCAATGTCCATATACACCACAGGATATACAGGATATTTTGGTCTGTGTGATTTTTAAATGTATTACTTGAAAAAGGTCTACTTTTCCTGTACTACATGTACTGTACGGCTCCTTAGTTATCTGCTTGTTTGTCGTACTGTGGGTCAACATATTTGAGATTTCGGAATCAGTTTTCCATTATTGGTCTTATTGGAGTTATAGCCTCAGAGCCACAATATTTTCAAGTAATTGATCTATGGCTCTAATTTGTTTTCCGTATTTAGAGTTAGGGATCATTTTCTCCCCTTTACATGACACAAAATTAACAACTACCTCAATGGGATTTAGGTTTTTCATTCTACCAGACCTGTACAATATGAAACATATAAATATAGCATATTTTACAAGGGATTTCAACCACACAAGTTGATCCCGCAGCAACATATAGTTACCTACATTTTATAACCAAGTGTTTAATCACTATTTGTAAATTAGTCATATGTTTTACAATTACAAACTTCATGAATTCATCAATTTGATTTCCATTACCTTCACACCTCGGGGCCCAGGATAACCAATTGGACCTTGTGGACCAGCTGGACCCTAAAGAGATAAGAAGGAAGAAGCTATTACTGAGTGAAAGAGTGTCTGTTATAAAGGTGTCAGGTTTTGGGGGCTCTTCAATGGCTCAGTGGACAAAAAACAATCCCATAATGTTAATATACCCAACGGCAGAACATTAACCATTAGCCGAAATTTGCCAAAAAAAACTTGTCAGTTGCAGTTACTACCTGGTTTATGAGTAGGAATTAATTTACTTTATACTACTTGTAGAGATTACTGATTAAACTCTACGATAACAGAAATGGACAGCAAACCACAAAATCACGATTTGTACAATTGAATTGAATTTGCAAGTGAAAAAAATATTTTACACAAATTTTCAGACAACTACAATATGGACAAATTTTACACCTGGAGCACATTCCACAATTTATTAAGAGATCACTATAAAATCTAACAGTAAGGCCTGAACGTGTTTTCCACGAACGCATAGCACATGCACTGGGTCTGTGTACATGAGCATTTTTTTCACGCATCAATTCTGCGTTGCGTGAAAAACGCAGCATATTCTATATTCTGCATTTTTCACGTAGCCCTGGCCCCATAGAAGTGAATGAGGCTTCAGTGAAAAACGCATTGTATCCTGAAGCAAGTGCGGGTACAATGCGTTTTTCACTGATAATTGCTAAGAGATGTTGTTTGTAAACCTTCAGTTTTTTTATCACGCGCATGAAAAACGCATCAAAACGCATCATACCAGCGTGGAAAAAACTGAACAACTGAACGTAATGGCAGACAAAACTGACTGAACTTGCTTGCTAAATGGTGCGAGTTTCCCTGAATGCATCCGGACCTAATCCGTCACACTCGTGTGAAAGAGGCCTAAAGGAGGTCCTATTTCTTAGACTAATGTCCACCAAACCAGCAGAAGCAGTCAACCAGCTAATGCGTATTACATGTTTGGCCTACATCTGTTTGGCAGATGTCATGAAAAAAAAAGATCAGCAAACTTCCAGTTTCCCGATCAACATCCAACGGGCCTACTAGAGTGCCAGAGGATTCTCTGGTAGGCCCAGGCTCTGATATGGTAGTGGTACCCCAAAGGTCCAGGAAAAAGCCCATTCAGAGCTGCCTTTGGAGCCAATCTGGTGCTGCTAAGGTCTAATTCTTTGAATCAATCCTTTTAGACTTTACTAATAATATAGGGGTTCGGCCCCAAGAATAATTTCCTCTAGTGTGCCCAAGAAACCCTAGTCCGACACTGTGCCCGATTATTTGTTCTCAAGAGAGATAAGCTGCCGCTAAAGTTGTCCGGCAAAGGCTTATTCCACTGTCCCGACATACATGCACATTCAGCTGAACTAAGCATCTGGGGCGGTTGGGAGGACCAGCTTTCAGCTGACAGAGGTATACTGCCATCTTTAGATGAGGTAACAGAAATCAAACCTACGTGGTTGCCTTTGGAGCCTCCATGACCTTCTTTACCAGGATGACCCTAAAATAAAAAATAAGATTTTAGGATAAATGTAAAGTATTATTATGTTTCCTTCAGTCTTACACATATGATATGGCTCTCTGATGGGCATCAACATTTTTAAATTGGGAAATACACTAGAAATGAATAAGAGTTTGGAGCTTTGTCACATATTGATCCCATATTTCCTGTGCAACAATGAAATTAAAAGACTCATGGAAGAATAGGAAATCCCATTTTATCTGAAATGGATTCTTTATAACACAACAGCCTGTAATGGTCAAAGAATGTAAATGTTTCCTTCAGAAAGAACATAGAATGCAACCTTTCACTGCATACCGCCAAACAGGACCCCATCAGGCAACCAATTTGTACCTTAAAAATTACAAGGTACAAGGTCCCTACAAGGACTAATGCAGAAAATATGGTGACCTCTATAGACATTAAAATAACTATGAATCCCTGAAAAATCAGCAAGAAGGTCTGAAGAATATACACTATTTATGGTCATTATAACCTGTTCAGTCTTACGTCTGTCATTACGAATGGTCTGTACACTGATTCTATAGAGCAGTGGTGGCGAACCTATGGCACGGGTGCCAGAGGCGGCACTCAGAACCCTCTCTGTGGGCACTCGCACCCTGGAAAAAGTCTATGGTGTACCAATATGCCTTAGACTGTTCCTGCCATTCATCAGCGCAGGACGCACTATGTACAGCACAGGCAGCACACTGAATGTAGGCAGGCTATTATAGCTAAATGATAAAGTACATGGAAGATATACTATATCGGACTGTAGTATTCAGGGTAAATTGCCATGTTGGCACTTTGCGATAAATAAGTGGCTTTTGGGTTGAAGTTTGGGCACTCGGTCTGTAAAAGGTTCGCTATCACTGCTATAGAGTCTGCTAGTATCTAGCCAGGGATTTCCCAAAGATCTACTAAAGAGACTGAGATAAAAGTCTCTGTGACATTGTATGTTCCACTAAATGGTCAAGATACTTTGGAAAGATTTTTGGTTTAAAACAAAAAAATGGCTTCTCACAAAACATGAGGCCAAAAACATTGGAGAGCTGTACAAATGGTGCAAATTTTGGTAGAAGCCTCATCTGCAAAGATCATTATAGATTATAGTTTTCAAATGATGGTAAGCCTAAATTGTCCAGTTAGATCAACCATTATATTATGTATCTAGGCAACATAAGTAAGTACTAAAAAACAAACTGAAACAAAAATGCCCAAAGAGAAAGGTAGACGGTATAATAAGTTACATAGCTAATGTATGCTTACAGGAGGTCCATCGGAGCCAGGGATGCCAGGAAGTCCAGGTTTTCCATGTGGTCCCTGTAAGTAAGTATTTAATAATTAAACGCCATTTTAGAACCAACCATACACTTTTTCTATAAGACTCCAAACAAAGCCATGCTTACAGTCTCTCCTGGAGGTCCGTGAGCACCTTGCGGCCCTGAAAGTCCCTGTGTCCCGGGAGTTCCCTGCTGTCCTGGAGGGCCAGGTTCACCTTGTGGGCCCTAAAAAGAGAAAGGAAGTGCACATTCAACTATGCCGGTCTTGTTGCCTTCGTCATCCTCCATAACGAGTGTTAAGAGGATAATTTAACTTACCAGGTTTCCTTTTGGTCCCACAGGTCCATCCATACCTCTTACACCCTGCAGAGACAAGAAAGGTGTTACAATGGCAAGCACTCTTCACACTGATATGCAGAGGATGAAAAATGTAGGAGCCTCTCACATGTGGGCCAGGAATACCAGGTGGGCCTTTGGGTCCTAGTAAACCTCTGACACCCTAAAGAAACATAAAGATGACAGCATAAATACACAGTTCATTTCCTGTATCATGTAGAATTTAAGTTTTATTGTGTCGGACAATTCACTACATGGTTTGGATGAGCTATATAAGCTACGATGGTGAGCGATCACGACTATCGTAACAAGAAATGAGGATCATAGTTCATACGCATGAGATACAGGAATATGTCACAAATGTAGATATGACTTATTAAGCACAAAAATATCATAAAAGGCTAGTTGACATTGCAAAAAGTCTTTCTAATCTTGACATTTCCTAAAAAAAGAATCGAAGATAGTTGTCCTTGTAGACTGAATATCTGCTTCCAAATACTATGCATAATTGATTATGAAAAAAGATATAATCAATTTTCTTACTGGTTCACCGGGAAGTCCACGTTGTCCAACATCTCCATCACTTCCCTAACAGATATAAGAATGAAAACATCAGATGATGATCAAGGTGTGAAGTGATATGGTGACCTAAGAGTAACAAAGTATGTACTCACCCTCTCTCCGTCTTCTCCTGGTGGCCCCAAAGGACCCTGAGCTCCAGTATCTCCCTACAAAAACAAGATATTTCTTATCTGTTTGCCTGTAAACTTTTTGATTAAATACCATCTTTTATAGTAGTATTTACTAAGTAACAGTCCTGGGCAGCATTATTTTTGTTTTGTTTTTGATTTTCTGTTTACTTGAAAGACACACTAATTGAAAAAAATTAGATACTGCTTTTTGTATTGTCTGCTTCTAATGGTCCATAAAATGTCTAGTTTTTATAGTAAAGGTTCTGACAACTTGTAAAACTAAATATTTTTATAAAAATAAGAGGTAAAATGTTACATGGATGGAAAAAAATAAGATGTAATGAAGGAAGATATGTGGCCCCAAAGTTTGCATTTTCCGAGATAAATCTTTTAGGAATATTTTTATAGAAAATCCATAATTTACACCATGAAATCATTTAGCTATAAGACTATTTCAAGGCACTGTTGCCAAAAGTGTCATGAAGAAGTTTTCTTTGATTCAAGATATTTTTGAAGAAAATGAGGATTTTGTAGGAAAATGACTAGGAACTAATTTAAGGCTATGTTAAATCACATCACTTTGGTGTTAGGAATTTGTTGATCTGGATTATCTATATAAAGTACTTTTATACCAGGGATATTTATCCCACAGAGAAGAAAAAAAATTGTGGACTGATCTTCCATCATCAGTTGTTAGTACATGGACTACTTTAACTATAAGAGGCCACATAACATTAAATAACCTATGTGAGAGCATATGTTAATCCTCATGAGATGTTATGTAAAAGGAACCATGTTTTAAAGAAACCAAAAAGTGTCACACCTGTAATTCACAAAATTGTTATATGAAAACTAATGGATTAACTTACCCGATGACCTTTTTCTCCTGGCAGTCCAGGCAGTCCATCAAAGCCACGTTCACCCTAACACAGAAACCAAGATTATTACGATATTCGGTGGCATGGCAGCACACAGATAGCATGACCATGGTCAAAAATGTAATATTTACCTTAGTACCAAATTCACCAGGCAGACCACGAGCTCCATCAGCACCAGAACGACCCTAAGACAAGATAATGCGTCAGAGAAAACGTACAAGACTTTGAAGACTGTATGTTTATTGAAATTGAAGAGATTTGTTAGACTCCTTACCCTTCTCCCTGGTTTTCCTGGAGGTCCAGAAAGTCCTTGTGGTCCTCTTAAGCCCTAAAAAAGTTGAGAAAAATCTTAGGTAGGGAGAGTGGAATCCCCCACTATGGTGCCCATTTTCCCTAATAAGACATATGGATAGGAGTTGTGTTTAAAGGTGTAAGAAAACAAAAATTTAGTTTTGAAAAATATAACCATTTTGACCACGATCGACCAATCAAATCACAAGAACAATAATGAAAGGATTGGACCAAACAGCAGCTAATCTTAGTATGGCCAATGACAATGATGTCGACCGAACCCTCTGATTTTGGGTGGAACTAGCCAACTATTTTATGTGTATGGGAGCGTGCAGATTCTCCCCTGAGTCATGGGAGAGAATGGATGGGCATGATGAATTTCAACACCTGATCCTATTGTTCTTAATGGAGGAGTCTTACTCCCATCTGGCCATTGGGAACACATGTGCTTGGCCAATATGATGGTGAATATGTCAGGAAGAATAGCTATAGGCCAAATGAGCAAGCGTACTCTTTAGGGAAAAAGTATTTTTGTTGGAAGGATTATCTTATTTTCATAAAGCTGGCCATTCACATTATATATGTATATGATGGCCTACTGACTCTCCCAGATGGTAGATGATGGGGAGATGAAGATTAAGCAGTTGGATTTCTACTGTCAAATCCTTATGTTCTCTGAAAGACAAGCTGATGCTTGAGGTATCTGGCAGTGGCTTTCTATGCTCTTCCATTCACAAAACATGCACGTTAGGCTGAGCGAGCGTGTATGAGAGAATCGGGAGCCAAGTGAGTATATGACCGCCCTACATTACAATTTAGGACACTGATGCCTATCTTACTTGTGGTAAATAGATAAACTGATCTGGCTCATCCAGCGTAAGAATATTACAACGCAGTGTCTTTGTGCTTACTTAATTACCTGAGGACCTATATCTCCTTGTTCACCCTTTAATCCAGGACTTCCTGGTGCTCCCTGAAAAAAAACAGAAAAACATATTAAAGTCATAAAAAGTAGAACACAAAAAACATCATTGTTAAATTCTACCCGTAGACTCTAAGCTATGTTTCCATATGAATAAAATCCACTACAGCATGAATACTTCCAGGTCATGATAAGGAACTTTTAAATAATGATTTTAATATGGTTAAGCTGCCCATCAGGGGCGGAATGGGAACTTAAAATGGCCCTGGAAAAAAAACTAAAAGTGGCCCCATGTTGGAGGTGGGCTCAAACTGACAGAAGTCGGGCCAACATAAGTAGGCAGGGACAACCGGGTCTACAAAACTGTAGTGCAGTGCAGAATACTGCCCCAGCAGAACCAAATACCACAGGACAGCACAAAATACTGCTGCCCTCCCCACAGTATTCAACTGTATCATCATCATGAGAACAGTAATACAGCTGAGTTCAGGAGGACACTTGCGGCCGTTGAGCATCAGATCATTATGTACCTGTCCTGTGGCCATCAAGAGGGCTTGAGTGGCCCCCTGGGCATCGGCCCACTGGGGAATTTTCCTGTAGAGACTATGGCCAATCCACCCCTGCTGCCCATACATATAAGAGTCTGAACATTTCGGCCTGCCTTCATTTGACAACTATATGCAAATTGTCTTGCGAGATGGACAACAACAGACTACTGGCAAAAATGTGATCCGTCTGGTTGGATTTTTTCAGCCAATGTTGGTTGAACTGTATCCTGTATGGCATAATCAGCTGATCACACCTGATCATTGGCCACTTCACACAAGTTTACACTGCTAGATTGCATTCTATTTAACTATATCCCTGTTTTGGGCTGATACTAATCTTATGTGTATGGCCAGTTTGGGATTCTTAATGAGATTTGTCCAAGTCAAGAAGTTCAAACTAGTAAAAGTCCAGTCTTCTATGGCCATACTGAATTACTGGCAAATTATTATTGTACATTCCTTTTATGTTGAAGGCCAATCCTCAGGATAGGCCATCAATATCTGATCAGCAGGGTTCCAGTACCCTGCACCTCTGCCGATCAGCTGTTTCAGTGTATTTTTGGCACTGGAAATTGGGGCCAGAACTACACAGATCCATCCATGGTGTCGTTGATGGAGCTGGTTACTGCAGAGCTGTTCCCATTGAATGGTAGCCAGGTCCAACGATTAGACGGTGGATGGAGCTGTTCTGGAACAAGAGCTTCTCTGAAACAGTTGATCTTTGATTGTGCAGGTGTTGGACCACTGTCGGTCAGATATTGATCGCCTCTCCTTTGGATAGGACATCAGTATAAAAAGAGGGAACAACCCCCTTTAATCTTTATTTTTAACTTGAAATTTACATATAACATTAATACAAAGGTCTATTTTTTCTAG
The DNA here is from genome assembly GCA_900303285.1 of Rhinella marina. Classification (NCBI taxonomy): domain Eukaryota; kingdom Metazoa; phylum Chordata; class Amphibia; order Anura; family Bufonidae; genus Rhinella; species Rhinella marina. Next base: position 240,410 of record ONZH01018237.1, on the reverse strand, counting down.
ATAAGAGTATGTATGTAGTAGATCACCCATCCCGGTGGGACTAACATAATTTACTGGATTCTTTTTTTCATTAACATGACCATGCTAACTTGTAGGTCTACTGTCTACATGCCAGATATTGGATTAGAGGTAACCTCGTATTTAGTATTGCTCATTTCTGATTCATTCGATCAATGTAAATCCAGTAAAGCTTTGGAGCATATGTTGAAATGAGAGAAATAATGCTCATTACGGTTTGCCAAGAATAGTATTCAAAGTATAATTTTACATATATAACCATATATAAATTCCATGTCATAACTTACCAAGGGTCCAGATCGTCCAGTGTAACCCATTGGTCCAGGAGCTCCACGCAAAGCCAACTGCAAAAACAACATGTAAGGAGTTTATTCCATACGACAACTTTCAGAAAATTTACAAATTTGATCTTGAATTGGATAAGTCTTACCCTGGCCTGCTGCAAAATGGCTGCTGCTTGAGCTTCCTGTGCAGCAACTACCGGCCCCTTGTCACCACCACCGGCCCCAAACCGGAACTATGAAAGAAAATTTAGAACTTATGACATATTGTGGAAACAAATAATTTTTCTCGATAACAGAATTTTTTACGCTCAAGCGAAATGTTCATATTCTTCGCAAAATATGATCTGGTTATTGATCACATTTTAAGCTGCCGAGAAATACAGTTTTACAAATATATTTTTAAAAAAAGACAGAAATAGTAAGCTATTTTGTACTTTACACTTTGGCTGGAATCATATTCTTAACTTCAAAATTGCAAATTTTCTACTGAATGGAAACTTACAGGAAGCATAACAGAGCTACCGGGCTGTCCTGGCAATCCATTGGCTCCCGGTAGACCGGCTCTGCCTGGGGGACCCTAAAATATAAAAATAAAATAGTTTATACACTGTTGGGTATAATAAATGCATTAAATTGATTAGGAACCCCTTTGGATAATCCTCATACCCTTTCTCCGGGGTCACCAACAGGTCCAGGGTGGCCTTGTATTCCAGGGGGACCGGTCTGACCCTGTTTAAAAAATAAATGAGAGAGTGAAGAAACGTGCAGATTACAACACAAAATGCGTCAGTAAACTTTATTAGATTAGTTTTATTATTATTATTTTTACTTCTTTATATTTTTTTCCTGTATGTCTTTTTATATTGTTTTTTTTAACTCATAACAATAAAAAAATGAACAAAACTGGTGTTTGTTTTTTCTGTGTAGTCTTCTTTGATGGCCTGACCCTTCCCTTTTCTGTAACACTCTTGAGTGTGAAAATCTCAAACTTATGATGAACACAATAACATCATTGAAAACGTATGTTATTTAGCAGGTGTGTGGACAGCTTTAAAAATAAGAAAATTATACATACTGCGGGTCCTTCAGGCCCTGGTGGACCTTCGACTACCATACCCTGGAAAAGAAAAAAAGCATGTCACGATCATATCATTATCAGCAATTTACTAAAATTACCACAATGAAAATTGGCCATATATTAGTAAAGTTGACATCAGAGGGGCACCCAGGGTTAGTAATGATTTATTTACTTGCAAACATAGGTGTAACCATATTAGTTGCTACCCTGGGGGACAAATTGTCATATTGTCAGTCTGTACTATCAGGAGTATAAGCAGGGGTTGGGAAGGACATGTGTCCCGAGTGTTGGGTCTCCAGGAAAGACCAACAAGCCTTGGCTAGGTATTTAGACACGCGGCTAAGGCAACAAACGGAATATTTGGCCTGGGTGAAAGAAAGCCCAACTACGTTTCTCTGTATTATCAAAGGGGTTTCCCAATTTAGAAAAACAATTTTCATGTAACCTATTAGGAAATTTGAGGTTTCAGGTTGCTAAATCTCCTAAAAAAGACCAGTCCTGTGTGGAGACTTACTGGATGTGCTCCATGGTATGGAGTCTTATTGGCAATGCCCCATAGAAAACAAATATGCAAAGAGGTATCTCAAAAGAAAGAGAACCATCTCACCAGTGCTGCCTATTGGAAGTGGCCCCCTATGAATCAAGATTCAACCTTTCAACAATTTGGCAAGGGAAGGGAATTTGAGGTTAATAGAGGGGGCTTATCTCTTAAGGATCCTCTAGTTTTAGCCAGAGAGGAGATTGCTTACAAAAAGTGTCTCTTGCTCTGGAGGACCTGAGTGTCCCTGCATTAGACAGACAACTCATAAATTCACAAGGGCACTGTGTAATGTTTAGTTTTGCCTGTAGAGGCACTGCAGAAAGATTGAACACTTGAGATGAATTCAAAAATGAGAACCAACATGGCTGCACTTCCTGTGACTGCCTTTACAAATACTGTACTGTATGTTTTTTGCAATGAAGGAAAAAATATATATGTTAGTGACTAATGCGAATGCTCCAGCTTCTGATTTCTGGTACATACCAATAAATGTCTGACCTAATTTTGTGCTGTGTGGAGGATCGAATCAGTTGACACACAGAGAGCCAATTGAATAACTTCACAAAGGAGTATTAGAGTATTAGGTAGGTGTCATTTGAAGCTCAGGGGCTCAAATACAAAATCAGCAATGTGCTCCCTGAATACACTTACCGATTCCAAGTGAGCTGGGTCACCTTTTTCTCCTTTCAGCCCACGGGGACCACTGATAGCCTGTGGGTGGCAGATATATAACCACAAAGACACAGTTATTTAGTATCAGTCAGACTTCGAAGACCTCTCCTAGGTGTCCTATACAATGCAAATACATCTAATACCGGAATCTCTCCATAACATCTTTTATGAACAAGGAATATTTCATGCATAGTATCTAAATATATACAAAAATTTAATTTTAAGATTTAAGTACTCATTACAATTCGACTTCCTTGTCATATTATTTTAAAGCATAAAGGTATGCAGATAACGAAGCTCATATGTGAAGGTTTGACATATGATATCACCACACACAGTGACCCCAGTAATATAGGGCTGCAGGAGTGATAGCTGACTACATAATGCAAGCTGCAATGTTCAAGACACGGTACACACTACTGTCATATCATAAAATTCCAGGGCATGTTGGGAATTCTATGATGCCATAAGCGAGAGTCAGAAAGAATCCCGTAGACGTCTTTAGCCACCATTGGATTACGCCCATTCTGACTTCACATAATAGAACATGATGTCACTGCGACATCATAATCTATGTGAGCAGTAAGGATAAGTAGAGATAAAGCAAATGACAACAGATAGATGACACAAGGAGAGGAGTGAAGACCCGAGAAGACCCTGACACATATCGAGAAGGTAAAGAAAACACATACGACATGGTAGAAGTGGTCAACGTCGTAGAACGTTTCCAGAAGAAAAAAAAATCACACGAAGGATTGACAAGAAGAATAAGCGTCAGTGACCGAACAATTGGGTAACAGAGACGAACAAGACAAAGGAATCAAGACATGACGAACGAACACCAGAAGGACCAGAGATGGAGGGAAGTCGAATAGAAAACATTGAAGGACGGAATGTCCTCATGCGAAATTGACTTGGTTACGTGAGACTTACACCTCCACTCTCAGGAGTCTCTGCAGAGAGGACTGGACCCAGGTGTGTACTCTCCGAACCCTCATGATAATCCTTGTACACATACTCATAGTCCAGCCCGATAGTTGGATTTTCCTCCTCTCCGGTCACATATTCCTCTATGAAGGAATCACTACCCTTGACATCTGTAGAAGGAGCATTTTCCTTTTCCTTTTAGAGGGGGCAAATAAGTTGAGAATAAAGATAAGGAAAGGAACTATAGGAAAAAGTGAAATAAAAAAGAACCAGAGCATTGCATGAGGGTGCAATTAGGTATATGTATCAAATCTTTAAGGAATGGAGGGAAAATGGAGAATCCCATTGGATGGGTATGGGTGGTCACAGCTTCAATGTTATGATTATGGTTCAGAACTCCGTATAAGAAGGTGTCCTAGACCATTTGATTTTTTTTATTGTAAATCCATCAGTGCCCGATAGAGGAACCAGTGGTTACCTGTGGATTGGGTGGAACTTCTTGAGTGGGTTCTTCCTCCCAAACCTCATAAACATCTTCCTCATTTGGTGATACAGTATAATCTAGGCTCTGTTCTAGCACGGTGGGCTCAGGGGTCAAGACAGGTTCAGTGGTCTGGGCAGGGTCCTTTATAACCGTAGCAAGTAAGGAATTGAAAGATGAAAAAATAGCAAAGCATGGAGAAATAGCAAGAAAAGAGATAGAGGAATATGGAAGAAACAAGTCAAAATAGGCAAAGAAGATCACGGGAAAGAAGGGGAGAAAATAAAATTGCAAGCATTAGTTTGTTATCAATTTACTCCTCACACTTGAGGAGGACAAAGTCTCTTCCCCATCATTCTGTAGATTTACACAGATGAGCCATTATCATCCTGCTGTGAGAGGTGCGCTGAGCAGTCGATAATAAATCCCATTGTAAATCTATTCAGATGATGTCCTCCCAGCCATGAATGGGGGAGTGGGATTTATTTCATTCATTTATTCATTGTAACAGAACAGTTACACAAACTGCAAAAAATGAGAGCCCTGAAGGAACAGAACAATCCAGCCTCGATGAGGAAATGCCGATTTACAGTAGTCCATAACCAGTACCAATTATATGAATTCCTTCTTTGCTATGTTTGTGCCAATCTGTAAATTAGAGGGGGTTTGTGCCGTTGTTCTGTTGAGTATCAGAGGTCTCTTGTTTTGCACGGACAACAATGAATGAACCCCAAGCTTGGAGCAATAAGCAGAGCATGAAGCAACACAAGTAACACGATGCAAAACGAGGACAAACAAACATCATCAACATCTCCATGTAGAATGCCCATATCCTTGGAAAGTAAGGATCATGGGGTAACTGTGGGGGGGAGGCGGGTGTCATGTATGTCAGATCACGCCCCTGGGATCTGCATACTTTGTTTTTGCTCTACCTGCTGGTAACTATTCCCCACGTTCCTCCTCTTGGCGGCGGCGAATTTTTTCTTGGGCTGAGCTTTGCCCACAGAATTTTTCACTGGGGTGTTTCGCTTGGCGGGGGTGTTTTTCTTGTTGGGAGTGTTTTTCTTGTTGGGGGTGTTTTTCTTGTTGGGGGTGTTTCGCTTGGTGGGAGTGTTTTGCTTGGTGGGGGTGTTTCGCTTGGTGGGGGCCTTGCCTACAACACCATTTTTCGCTTTGCCAGTACTCTTTGCAGGAGGAGGCACCTTTGACTTCGACTTGGCTGGCGGCTTGTGATTTTTGGCTTTGTTTTTCTGCCAGTGGTCATGACAGGTATATAGGGAGGAGGACATGGGGTTTTCAGGGCAGGTAGTGACAATGAAGAACACGTGAGACAGACAAAAAATGGATTGGAGAAAGAAAGAGAGAGAAAGAAACATGAATAAAACATGTGATGAACTGACGATGGTCAATGGATGCAGGAACTAGGTGTCGCCCAGCAAGGAAAAGTAAGGGGAGTACTCTGTTCCATCCAGACTTTTTTTTTTACAAAGAACTGTCCTAACATCAACAGCCCTAACAATGTCCTGGCTTCTACATACACAATCGCGGATTCTGCATTCTCAAGCAGGAAATAATCTCTACAGAAAAAAACTAGAGCTAACATGAGGGGAAAAAAACACAGACGAATACAGGAGAGAAAAAACGGGCTCAATTTACTTACAAAACAATTGGTCCAAAAATATTGTTCCAAAATTTGTAAACTTTGGATAGTGTAGGAATTTCAAGTTTCAGAATCCCAATAACCATAGCATGCCAAAAGAATTAATTTATAAAAAAAAATTAAGAAAGAATACTCATGTGGCCCTGATATAAGTAAATTGAACCTCAAATCATTTCACGAGGAGCAACAATTAGGATGCATGCCATAGAATATAACCAAAATTACATAAAATACACTAAAATAACAGACAAACATAACATAATACAGATGATGAATGTAAGAGAAAGCAATTACTTGAGGAACTGTGCACATACAATGAGAATACATGACGAAGAATTGTACATACAGATACAGGATCAGGACAAGATGAAAGTAATGAAAAAATAGGGGAAAAAAATTATATATATATATATATATATATATATATATATATATTATAATAACTATTGTAAAATAGTTATATTTTATTGTAATATTTAGGGTTTATGGGAACTTGTCACCAAGAAAATTATGTTTCATCCACTGGCATCATATTATAGAGCAGGGGAAGTTCACAAGATTAATATATTGCTTTCTGAGAAAAGATTCAGTAGAACCGGTAATTTATTTAAATCTCTACACATTCTGTTTCTTAAGAGTCCACAGGACCGCCTACCGGACTCCTAAGACCAGAATGAGTAGAGATTTAAGTGACCAAATTACAAGTTATACTGAATCTTTTCCCACAAAACTACAGTATATATCAATCTTCTATGGTCCTCTTAATCTATGCTAAGCTGCCTGCAGATCGGACACCATGTCCAACATGACACGTTCCCTTCCAATGTAAGTATCACTTAATGGAATACTCCTAAGAATACTGGAGTATTCTATCATAATAATTTAGTCAGTCCTTTAGACTCCTTTATAAAAAATAATTTTAGAAAAAAAAAAAAAGAGTTACTAGAACTGAAAGTTCCTGGCAACAGAAATGGTACAAAATGGCCGCCACTAATATTACACAAAAACTTATTCCAACAGGGAGCTTCATGTCTCCTTGATTTTCTTTCAACTGGACAATACAGATAGTAGTGACTGAATGATAACCAAAGACAAGACACTGAGACAGTGACAGGAAAATATAGACATGAAACAAAATGGAGATTATACATATAATGTACTAGGCCTATCAAAAATAACAGAATGAAAGTGTGAAACAGACAAATCTGCCTCTACTCACTACAGAGATAGGATAGGAATTGCCCCTTTGCCCCTGATTATCCTGTATTATTGCCCATCTTTATCTATTGACCGTAATTAGCTCCTGTTATTGCCCATCTTTTCCTATTACACTCTTGTCTTGCTATCAGATGGAACATCTCTGTAATCCTGACCCACATTCCTGGCTGGGCAGCCTCCAGTTCTACAGTTATACATGCCAGACGGGATGATGTGACACATGACACCAGGATGTACAGACTGACACATCCACAGGTTACCTGCTCAACGGCACCCCCTTCAGGGGCACTTGCAGTAGGTGGGGCAGACGTGCCTTCCTCCTTATTGTCATAATAGTACGGATATTCATAATACTCCACCTCTTCCTCTGCATACTACATGTGGCGGGAGGAGGGAGAGGGTAGTAAGCGTAGGAAAAAAAGACAAGAAAGAGTCCCTTCTGGAACTGTTAATAGAGATTGAGACGTGCTGGAATGCGGCCTGGAGACCTGGGCCTGAAATGCGGCCTGGAGACCGAGTCTGCTCACGATTATGTGTTTCATGGCACAATTGTCTGAAACCACGATATCACGAAATCACGAAAACAAAATCCAGTGAAAAGGAAAGTCTTTGGAAACATCAGATCACTAAACTAAATTTGATTTAGCTTTCCAGCTCCTTTCAGAAGCTGTAAGACAAGGTCTCAGCCTAATTCCACCACTGGTGTTAGTGAGATCAACAAGGATCTCATCTTACTCAATCTCTTCAGACAGATCATATACAATGAGTAATATTGAAAGGGAGAGTCTAGACTGAGGTGACAGGTAGAAGGCAAGGAGGAGAAGGATAGTAACATGTCTCTCTGTCTATAATGTAATGTCCACAGTGTGGTCCAAGTAATAATCGAAGACTTTTGAAGGACTTTCGTCACCAGATTCAAACTTTCTCTATGAGTTTGCCCAATTTTATGACTGCACAAACGTGTGTCAGTCTGGCATCATTGATGAATTTGAGTTGAAGTGCAAGTGGCCATTGGCCATAGTGGACTGTAATGTGACATGATCGACAGAGGGTAGAGGCCAAATATGACCCTGACAGCCCTTGGTTGGGGCATTTCTGTCAACGTGTGGACATGTGGACTGTTATTGAAGCATCACTCAGTTTCTGTTCACACTTTCACGATTGGCGTATGTGCTCGGTAAGCTCCAGACACACATTAAAAATATCCACAGGCCTCCATGCACCCAGCCTATGCCAAAAAAGTATACACTGGGCCACAAGGCACTGGAACTGTACTGGAAATCATAGTCTGCTGCACTTTACTACATAGAGGGACACAGTAAGAAAGAAATCAATGATCGATGTCACTGTATGCCTATAAAAAGGGTTATGTTTGGGGCTTTATATTCCTATGGAACCATACAACGAGGTGTGAACAGTCCTAAGATTAAAAAAAACTTCTATTATTCAATTCCAAAATTTTGTCACAATCCAATGCTGAGGACTAAAAAAATGTCTGCACAATAAAAAGGTCTCGAAAGAAAGAAGTAGAGTGGAAATCAGAGCGATCTTCAAGGTTTTCCCTTGTGAAATTTTTGCTTTACTTTTTGTAGAATGGACAGCCCCGTGTATGCAAGAGAGATACCTGGAAGGCAGAGGATACTGGGTCCTTGCCGTTCTAGACCCCGTACTTACATCTTGCCTTGTGTTGGGGTCCTGGGCTTGAGGAGTGTTGAGCAGAGCAGAGTCGCAGTCCGGACTGTAGTGTTCACAGTAGTCATAAGCTGCCTGAGCGTTATTTGCTATAAGTAGTTGCTGAATGTCACCCTGTGGAGGAACAAGAGAACATTGTTAACCCAACTGGACTACATTAGTCATATATGACCTCAATCAGCAACAGATCAGCACAGAACCTTTCATTATTGTTGTCTATATTGAGTCCAGATGGATTGAGGTTCCTTCGGCCTAGAAGAGGAGATGATTCGGAAGGCACACCCTCCATATATACAGAACATCTTTGTCGTGTTCATTGTACACCCAGATGTACCATCAATAATATCTACAAGGTCTGGCTCTGTTCACACCTGCGTCAGAGGCTCCATCATTGATTCTGTGTAAATTGATTGGAAGAATAGCACCACATGCAGCGCACAAGAGAACCCAACAGAACCCATCATAAGTCAATGCTGTCCATTGAGCACCATTGGTGTCCATCAGGTAACAGATTCAGCACAATGGAAATCACGACATAGATGTCCACAGAGCCTAATTTAGATATCAGTGGTAAGTGATGGGCTCTAAAGTCAACTTCAAATGAAGTTATCTTCTGCTGCATCTTGTGGGCCTAGTACTCTCTCAGATCCTGGTATGCTGACAGGACCTCTGGTCATACTAACCTGACCAGTGCCAAACCACTTCTTAAAGGCTTTATCCCATGACAACGTATCCAATATCCACTATCCATAGGGGACAAGTGTCTGATTAGCAGAGGTCCGGCTGCTAGGGCCTCTGCCAATCGGTGGGCCCTTGTTCTCCATTTGATTGTAGTGACAGACACACATGCGAGTCCACCACTCCATCCAGCTCTATGTACTCAGGTATCTCTGGCAGCCCCATAGAGTTGAATGGAGCGGAGGACACGCATGCACATCTGCTGGTCCACTCATTAGGGGAACATAGGTCCACATTCAAGGGTTTGATGGGGGCCCCAATGGTCAGACCTCTGCTGTCACAACAGTCACATATGCTCTATGCTGTGGAAAAGGCTGCAATGGAAATATCTCTCTGCACAGGGTGGGTATTGGGTGAGTATGGGGAGGAACGTCCATCTAGATGCCATATTCATACTTGTGTTTTATTTCTCAGATAGGATACTGTTCTATGGGGCTTTGTAGCTGCTTGTGCCCCTTCAAGACATTGCCTGTAACAGCTTACTCTACGGTTAATTTTGTTTTCTCCACATTAAACTCATCTCAAAAGATACTGGAAATTTTATAATGTCTTGTAGAGAAATCCTTAGTGAAGAGCGCCCTCTAGTGGAGAAGTAGATTGTACTTAGTAATATTCTCACATAAGCACCACCTGGTGGGTTTTTCTCTCTCCATTATTTAAAATTGACCTTGTAAATGCCACAGTTGGCAAGTTTTTTAAGTTGTTCTCCCTTGATCCCCTTTACAGCTCTCTCTTGTGGGGGCTTCCAATAAAACAGTTAAAGGGATTTTCCAGGACTTTTAGATATTGATGAATATCATATCGGTGATCTGACACCTAGCACCCCCACTGATCAGCTGTTTTAGGCTGCCAGCAGAGCTGGGAACTATACAGTGTATGTGGAGCTGCAGTACCTTGATATGAGCACTACATAGTGGATGTAGCCTTCTGCTTCTGGCTCCATCCACTGTATAGCTTCCGGGTGCTGATGGTGCAGGACTAAACTATAGTGGTCGTAGCCAGAGCTGGCCTTTGGGGTGTACGACCTGTGTTTTAGGGGCATAACTATAATTAAATAGGGAACCATAGAAAAATAAGATGGGGCCTCCGCCTCCTAGTGTAAGAAAACTAAAACAGCAGCATAAGTAGCAATAATTAAAGGTATGTATAATACAATACAATGCAACTTTATTGATCCCAGTGGGAAGTTTCATTACTAGTACAGCAGCTCACACAAACCAACTGTAATATACGTAATTACTCAATTGCATATAACTACATATGATTATTCAACAACACAGATGAACAGTAGAAGGAGTAGAACGCCCCTCTTTCCTATTATGTTTTGTCTACTGCTATCTGCTGGTGGTTCACATTTCCAAAGCCTTTTCAGCATTTTTTTCTCCACAACATTGTCGAATTTCTCTAGAAGATGACCCACCATGCTTTCTGCCTTCCTGATTAGCTTATTCAGCCTATTCCCATTGTAGGCCTTTATGCTCATCCCCCATGTCACCACTGCGAAGAATAGAATGCCCCCCATGACCGCATGGTAGAACATCTCTAACATCATGCCACACATGTTGAAGGACCTCAGCCTCCTAATGAAGTATAGCCTTCCTTAGACTTTTCTTGTGGACACCTTCAACGTATGGTTTCCAGTTTAGCTTGTTATTGACCTGCAGGCCCAGGTATTTGTAGACCTCAACAATTTCTACCTCCTGATGCAGTGGCCGGGTTTGGGGTAGCTCCAACGCTACACTGAGTTAGGGTGACCAGACGTCATCTTTTCCCCGGACATGTCCTACTTTTGTGCATTAAAAAAATGTCCGGGGAGAATTGGAAAATCGTTCAGGATTTTGTTGGACTGCCTCAAACTGTTTGAGTCAAACATAATTTATGTTTGACTCAAACAGTTTGAGGCAGTCCAACAAAGTCATTTTAACTTTTAAAATGGCCTTTAGGGTTAAAAATAATAAAAACAAACTCACCTTTTCCACTTGTTCGCGGCGCAGCCGGTCCGGTGTCTTCTTTCTTCTTTCCCGGCCTTGCAGGACCTGCAAAAGGACCTTTGGTGACGTCACTGCGGTCACCACGTGGTGAGCGCGCTCACCGCGCAGTGACGTCACCAAAGGTCCCTTTGCAGGTCCTGCAAGGTGAAAGAAGAAAGAAGACACCGGACCGGCTGCGCCGCGAACAAGTGGAAAAGGTGAGTTTTTTAAAATTATTTTTAACCTCTAAGGGCCATTTTAACAATTATTTTCTGTTATAACCATGTTATAACGGAAAATAATAAAGGGAAGTTCGGGTCCCCATTCCCTGGGGTATAGTGTAATGGCATTACACTATACCCCAGGGAATGGTGGGACCTGAATTTCCCTTTATTATTTTATTTCTGAAAAGGAGCCCACCTTTTCAGAAACCCAGATCTGGTCACCCTACACTGAGTGCCCTGGACATTGTTGAGGTGTCAGAAAGTGTTTCTGCTCTCTGGAAGGGATGGTAAGACGTGGTGCACCACATGGAAAATAATAAGTCAGGGTCTGCAGTAACCAGTGGGCATCTTTACTGGAATTCAAGTGTAAAACAAAACAGGTGAGGCATAGGGCTGGCTTCTTCAGCCTCCTCCCAGGTAGAAGAAGGGTTTGATGCTGAGGAAAGGCCTGGGCTAGCTGTCCCTCTCTCTCATCAGAAAGCCGGTACCCTGAACAAAGGGTGGTGATCCAGGGTCTGTGGCAGAGTATCCCTGTCTCAGTGTCTTCTTCTGGTCACTCAGGTAGTCCGGCAGAGTATCCCCTCCCCAGCACTGTTCCCTAACTGCAGAACACTAGAGGCTCTGACTGCTCTACTTTTATACAGTTTCTAGATGATCTACAATCTTCTAGTGGGAGGCTTGGAGTGGAGAAACTCAGCACAAACAGATACAAAGTTAAAACTCCCATCTGTCATAGACTTGTATTAGAGCTTTAATGATACTCAATGGCAATGACACAGCAGACAAAAACAGGTTTTCAGACATAATAACAGAGCTAAAACCAGAAATTCAAAAGGTCAGTCTGTCTGGTTTTGGTAGCAAACAAGTCAGGCTTTTTCCCTCCAAAATATACTCTTCTTTAAACTATATGGAAGCTGTGGGAAATGACCAGCATCTCATTATTAGCTAGAAAGTCCAACAAGTCTCTCAGTATTCATGAACCCTTTCCATAGAGCCTTGCAAATACAGTGCAAATGAACATGATGTATATCATACATATATATAAAATGCAGTTACACCATATTAAATAGTATAAGTCAATGCAAGTTAACCCTTTAAAGTGAAATTAAGTAAGACGTTAATAACTTTGCTTAGGGGAAACAGGAAAATGTCCACAAATGTGCAGACTTCAAAGTACCTCTGCTCCAGGGCATTACACTGACAATCAACTAGTAGTGGTATGTTAGTGGTATTTGTCTCAAGCGACAACACATTAACATGCATCCCTTTAGTTTTTGATACACTGGGGACCAGGCCATTTGTTGCACATAAACCCATCCACCACCTTTCTGTATTCAGACTCATACCCCCTTTGATGGAGTCCACTACCATTGAGTCATCCTAGTACTTAACCACTTCAGAGCTGGGCCATTTCCCCCCTTCCTGACCAGGCCTAATTTTGCAAATCTGACATGTGTCACTTCATGTGGTAATAACTTTGGAACGCTTTTACTTATCCAAGTGATTCTGAGACTGTTTTCTCGTGACACATTGTACTTCAAGTTAATGGTAAATTTGAGTCGATAAGTTTTAATTTTATTTATAAAAAAATCCAAAAGTTAACGAAGATTTGAAAAAATTCACTGTTTTCTAAATTTGAATCTCTCTGCTTTTAAGACAGATAGTGATACCCCATAAAATCATTTTTAATTTACATTCTCCATATGTCTACGTTACGTTGGCATCATTTTGGTAGTGTCATTTTATTTTTTTAGGAAAGTAGAAGGTTTAGAATTTTAGATGCAATTTTTGCAAATTTGCAAAATCAACTTTTTTAAGGACCAGTTCAGTTCTGAAGTCACTTTGTGGGCTTACATAATAGAAACCACCCATAAATGACCCCATTTTAGAAACTACACCCCTCAAACTATTCAAAACTGGTTTTAGAAATGTTGTTAACCCTTTAAGTATTCCACAGGAATTAAAGCAAATAGATGTAAAATTTCACTTTTTTTGCAGATTTTCCATTTTAATCATTTTTTTCCTGAAATACATCAAGGGTTAACAACAAAACAAAACTCAATATTTATTACCCCGATTCTGCAGTTTGCAGAAACACCCCACATGTGGTCGTACACCACTGTATGGGCACACGGCAGGGCGCAGAAGGGGAGAAGCAGCATCTGCATTTTCTAACATGGAATTTTCTGTCATGGTTTTTAGGAGCGATAACTTTTTAATTTTTTTGTAGACTGAGCTGCGTGAGGTCTTATTTTTTGCGGGACAAGCTGTGCTTTTTATTGGCACCATTTTGGGGTACATCCAGCTTTCTTATCACTTTTTAATCTAATTTTTGGGAGGTTAACTAAAAAAAAAAAAAAAAGCAGTTTAGGGGCATTTTTCTATATTTTTTTTTACATCGTTCACTTGATGGGGTAGATCATGTGATATTTTTGTATAGCCAGTTGTTACGGACGCAACGATACCAAATATGTCTATTTTTTATTTATTTTTTATACGTTTTACACAATAAGAGCATTTTTAGAAAAAAAATCATGTTTTTGTGTTCCAATTTTTTAAGAGCCATTTTTTTTTCATTTTTCTGGATATAATCTTGTGTGGGGGCTCATTTTTTGCAGGATGAGGTGACGTTTTTATTGCTATCATTTTGGGATGCATACGACTTTTTGATTGTTTGATATTATGTTTTTTGGTAGGTGAGGCGACAAAAAAAGTTGTTTTGGCATAATTAGAATTGTTTTACGCAGTTCACTTGATGGGGTAGATCATGTGATATTTTTATATAGCCGGTCGTTTCGGACGCGGTGATACCAAATATGTCTATTTTATTTTTTTATTTTTTGGGGGGAAAATTATTTTTTTTATATGTGATTTTTTTTTATTTTTAATTTGGATTGTGAGGTTGGCTGCACCTCACCCAAATGTGGTTATAGGTGCACCGACTGTGGTGATACACCCAATCACTATGAACAAAAAATTAATATAATATTAGATCAGTCGGGCACTCAAATTTGGAGTGTTAATTAAATTTTAATATTGATACTTCTTCAAATTATCATATAAAATCCGAATAAAAATAAAATAGAATAAAATAAAGTGACATAAAACATTAAAACAACACGAATTATATAGATCTTCTGATATGAGTAGGGTATTATATCGTCCAATGTTTCCTGCGCAATATAGGCATATATTTTCACCTTCATTCAGCCCACATCGTGCTTCCCAAATGTTGTAATATCAGAATAATGAGTATTAAATGCTACTAATATAGAGATTTGGTATAGCTATCTTGTTACAGAGAAGGTCAGCCGTATTGTTACAGAAAGAATTCAATCTCTCCTTAACACTCCAGATTTGAGTGCCCGACTGATCTAATATTATATTGATTTTTTTTATATATTTTTTTTTATTATTTTTTTATTTTTTATTTTACACTTGATTTCTCCTGTAACTGGGGCTGACATAGTAGCTGACATAGTAGCCCCAGTTACAGGGGAAATACATCCCCAGAGAGGCTATACAGCATAATACTATGCTGTACAGCCTCAGTGCAGGGGCGATCGGGTCTATGAGAGACCCGGCAGCTCCTGCACTCTCCCAGCCCCGGCGATCACGTGACCGCCGGACCGGAACAGGAAGCGCAATAGCGCTTCCTGATCTGTATACACAGCGCTCGGTGAGCGCTGTGTATACAGCGATCTACAAGGCAGGGACCCCTGGAGACCCCTGTCCTTCTCTTTGGGGTACCCTGCTGTCACTGACAGTAGGTACCCCACTGTGCAGCTGCACGATTAGCATGCAGCTGCTATCTCTGAATGGACGTTCAGAAACGTCCATTCAGAGATAGATAACCACTTCCCGGACGTTTATTTACTATGGGCAGACGGGAAGTGGTTAACTACAACATGTCGTAGTTTTAGCCTCTCGGCATGTTTGCCGTGCTGCAGCCAGAACTCCGGCCCGCCCCCATTATAGTTAATGGGGACGGAGCATAGTTCCAGCCGCAGACATGCACTAGCGGCAGCACAGATCTGGCAGGGTGTTCACCCACCGGAACAGCCTGCCGAACACCCCAGCCGCTATTGTGAAAGTAGCCTTATATACACCTGCCACTACTGGGGATATCAAGGAAGTTATGAGGGAGCATTATATATTTGCCACTACTGGGGGCACCTAGGAAGTGGTGAGGGAGCATTATATATACCTGGCACTACAGAGTGAAGCATTATCTGCTGGCACTATAGAGGTCATGGAGGAGCATTATATACTTGCACTGTGGGGGGCATTATATATATACTGGTACTACAGGGGGCATAGAGAAGCATTACATATATACTGGCACAACAGGGGGAGCATTATATATATAATGGCTCTATGGAGGCATGTAACTATGGGGGGATGAAGGAGAATTATCGGGGGAACTATGGGGGGGAAGCATTATATATTGAGACTACAGGGGGCATTATAACAAGGGGCACTACAGGGGAGTTATAACTACAGTGGGCATTGCAGGAGGGGCTTTATAAATAATGGGGGCACTATGGTTATATTATTACTACAGGGGGACAATATGTAGACTTTGTTACTAATGGGGGCAATCATGGGCAGTATTATCACTATTGGTGGCACTATTACTAATGAAGGCAGTCTGGAAGCTATGAGGTGGACTATCTGTATAGCACTGTCCAGAGGCGTAGCTACCGGGGGGCAGGGGGGGCGACGGCTCCGGGCCCAGTGACTCAGGGGGGGCCCCAGCAAGGATGACCTTGAAACTATCAGGCGAATACAAGTGAGCGCTTCCATTATGGAAGCGCTCACTTGTATTTAGGGACCCCCATCAGACCTCAGATCAGCCCACCCAGCCACATAAGATTAAAATAAAAAACCTTTCTTACCTGTCCCGCGCTGCGGCTGCCCTCCGGTCCGGCGCTCCACTGTCTTCCCTGGCCGGGCGTCAGGTCATAGTGCGCTCCGGCCAGGGAAGACAGTGGAGCGCCGGACCAGAGGGCAGCCGCAGCGCAGGACAGGTAAGAAAGGTTTTTTATTTTAATCTTATGTGGCTGGGTGGGCTGATCTGAGGTCTGATGGGGCACAATACGCTGATCTGAGGTCTGATGGGGGCACATTCTGCTGATCTGAGGTCTGATGGGGGCACAATATGCTGATCTGAGGTCTGATGGGGGAACAGTAGGGTGATGTGAGGACTGATGGGGGCACATTCTGCTGATCTGAGGTCTGATGGGGCACAATACGCTGATCTGAGGTCTGATGGGGGCACAGTAGGCTGATGTGAGGTCTGATGGGGGCCCAGTAGGCTGATGTGAGGTCTGATGGAGGCACAATACGCTTATCTGAGGTCTGATGGGGCACAATACACTGATCTGAGGTCTGATGGGGCACAATACGCTGATCTGAGGTCTTTAGGGGGCACAATATGCTGATCTGAGGTCTGATGGGGGCACATTCTGCTGATCTGAGGTCTGATGAGGGCACAATACGCTGATCTGAGGTCTGATGGGGCACAATACGCTGATCTGAGGTCTTTAGGGGGCACAATACGCTGATCTGAGGTCTGATTGGGGCACATTCTGCTGATCTGAGGTCTGATGGGGGCACAATATGCTGATCTGAGGTCTGATGGGGGCACATTCTGCTGATCTGCGGTCTGATGGGGGCAAAGTAGGCTGATGTGAGGTCTGATGGGGGCACATTCTGCTGATCTGAGGTCTGATGGGGGCACAATATGCTGATCGGAGGTCTGATGGGGGCACATTCTGCTGATCTGAGGTCTGATGGGGGCACAGTAGGCTGATATGAGGACTAATGGGGGTACATTCTCCTGATCTGAGGTCTGATGGGGCGCAATACGCTGATCTGAGGTCTGATGGGGCACAGTAGGCTGATGTGAGGTCTGATGGGGGCACAATACGCTGATCTGGGGTCTGATGGGGCACAATACGCTGATCTGAGGTCTGATGGGGGCACAGTAGGCTGATGTGAGGTCTGATGGGGGCACAGTAGGCTGATCTGAGGTCTGATGGGGCACAATACGCTGATCTGAGGTCTGATGGGGCACAGTAAGCTGATGTGAGGTCTGATAGGGGCACAATACGCTGATCTGGGGTCTGATGGGGCACAATACGCTGATGTGAGGTCTGATGGGGGCACAATACGCTGATGTGAGGTCTGATGGGGGCACAATACGCTGATCTGAGGTCTGATGGGGGCACAATACGCTGATCTGAGGTCTGATGGAGGCACAATACACTGATCTAAGGTCTGATGGGGGCAGGGGACTGTTAGTTTAGTGATGTAAAAACTGGGGACATGTTTCCTTTAACATAGGAGTCCCCTTGTTTTTTACTCCTATTACTCCTATATTTTACTGCATTATGTGGTAGAATATTTAGACTAGGGTATGTAGAAAGTCTATTGTACTGTACTTAACAGCATAGATGATCTAGCAGTTTATACAGTCATCTTTCTAATACAATATTATAACCACAACTAGTAGTATGTGCCTGTGAAACGTGCGTTTGGGAAGCCACTAAGTGGGGGGCCCACTCAAGTATGTTTCGCCCCCCTGTGCTGAACCTCTAGCTACGCCTCTGGCACTGTCATTTCTGACAGTATAGTGTTTGTAGTCATGGGGGAGCACAGTGAGAACAGTATTGGGAGTAGCAGCAGGATGACCTGTATAACTCTGGGGGCTGATCTGTGGTCTGTATAAACTGTATAAAAGTAGAGGAAAAGGGAAGTGAAGAACTGAAGTCTGTGGAGACGTCACCTGTAAGTCACTGGATCTGCCCTTCACTGTGTTTTAATCTCTTTATTAGGGTACGGCCACACGGTCAGGTGTCCGGATGCAGTTTTGGTACACTGCTAAATGGAAATTTAATGTATTCCAATGTAGGGCCGCCGCCTGTAGCAAATGATCGGCTCCCCGAATGGTGAATGGGGGAGCCATTTCAGGACCAGAGGTGGGCGCTTCCAGGTTTTTTACCTTTAAGATGCCGCGGTCACATTAGCCCCAGGTGTCTCCTGTGTAAAAAAAAAAAGCATGCACTGGGCAACTATGGTGCTTGCTACTTTCTGGAATGGGCACCATCTTTAAGGACCCAACATCTGCATTTAAGTGTTAAGAAAAGGTTTCTTGTTATAGGTTTTACTCATTTACTCACATAATTAAAATGATAGGACGCCCTCCTGTTGTGGATTCCCGAAACAAATTTAAATTTTAAAAATATGAAGAAGAGCTCCCTCGGGTGGTAAATTGCAATAATTTACACATCCACACTCCTATTTTCTGGCCTTATACCTACCTTAGTATACAACTTATACTGTTACTCCATGAGTGAGAAAATCACAATGTGTAATAGTAAAAAGATTATTGAAAGAGCAGGAGCTCCCTCTTGTGGTAGAATTAAATAATGCATTGAACTCAGTAGCTAAATAACAAGGTGCTCCCTCTTGTAGCGTATTTTAATTATTTACTCACATTACAGAAATCAATGAAAAGTGGGCCCTAGTTTGAAAAAATGGTATGACAAAAAATGAATTGGCCCCTCTTGCGGCTGCGTTTCAGTATTTACTCACATTCCATTACATTAAAGATGGCTTATATTATGAGATAAAAACTTAAGTCATCTGGAAAAATAGCTTTTCTTAATTATTTCTGTTATCTGAAAACATATCTCCACCTTATCTCTCTAATTTCAATATATCATCAAATTCCATAACAGGAGGGAATTGCAGCGCTCTGAATTTTAATGTCAGTTAACGAATGCCATCAGAGGAGGGCGCTCCTCCTTACATATTTGTAACTTGAGAGTATGAAAATCCACCACAAGAGGGAGCTCCTCGTTACATATTTGTAACTTGATTATATTATCGAAATGCACCACAAGGGGAAGCTTCTCATCATTGATTTCTGATATGGAAATTTTTAAATCTGCAAGGAAAATGCTTCTTCTTATATATTTTTATTTGTTTTCTATGATATTTATTGAACACATTCTAGATTTTTAGCATGGAGTGTAATTATAGGAAAAACACATGTGGAATGGCAACCTCCCTGATTATAGAAAAGGCAGACACAGATCATGAGGGTGTATAGAAGAACACTTATTCACAGCCATTACAGCAGGGCAGAGAAGATATTCTGATGTAAGTAAAGGTGGAGATTCCTCTGGTCACCCGTCTAACTTTAAGCGAAATTATCAAATTCTACCACAAGAGGGAGCTCCTCCATACTTATTTTCAACCTGAATATTGAAATCCAACGCTTCTAATGAGAAAATATTATTTTATTCCACCACAAGGAGGGAGCCTCTTATCACTGATTTCTTTCATGTTCAATCATAAGGTCTGCCACTATCCACCACAAGATATATATACTATAATATATATATATATATATATATATATATATATATATATATATATATATATAGTGTTCTCCACAACACCAGCTTATATATACAAATGTGCATAAAAAAATCTCTCAAGGCGTTTATATGGACTTTTAGAGTATTTGAAGTTTTAAGGGAATTTTACATATAAATTTGTATTTTTATTGTATTTTCTAACATAAATAAATTAAGAAACCCATCAAAACACCACAAGACAGAATGTTTTTAATTGGGAAATAACTAAACTCATCTGTATCTAACATTTATCTATTTTTTAACTTGAATATATTATCAAAATCCACCACAAGAGGGAGCTCTTCCTGACTTCTGGAGTAACAGTACAGTGATGAATACCAGTGTAAGTACATACAGAAAATATGTGTGGAAGTGTAAAAATTTACCACAAGAGGGAGCTCTTTCTCACACTTTAAAATGTGCTGAGAATCCACTACATGAGGGGGGAGGGATTCTTATAATTTCAGTTATATGAGTAAATAATTAAAATCTACATAAAACTTGGATGTATTCTCTAACTCTACCACTAGAGGGCGCACCAACCTTTTTTTGAATTTTCTAATCTGCTTATATTATCAAAATTCTTCTCATTGATGTTAGTAAATTTTCAAATCCATTACGTCATGGAGCAATGGATTGGTCACACAGGCTTATTAACATCACTTGTCCTTATGATATGTATCGCTTAACAGGATGTAATCCGCACTCGTATTTTCTTTACTTACTTTGTACATTACTACATTACTTTTTAAAATGCTATGTATTCATTAAAAATATTAGATTAAATAAGTATTTCATAAAGTGAATGTGTTATCAAAATATCACAAGAGGTCGCTCCTCCTATTTTTTAACATGAATATATCATGTGAGTAATGTGAGTAATGAACTCAGTTTACCATAAGAGGCAGTGATTCATTAATTAGTTTTAAAACTTGAATGTGTTATGAAAAATCCACCACAAGTAGGCGTTTTCATCATTAGCTTTTCTTGATTTATAGAAACTGACTAAATTAACATAAACCACCACATCCTGAGGGTAGGCCATCAATATTTAAATCTTGGAAAACCCCTTTAACATAAGAGTGAGTGCACTGTTACATATTTCTATTATCAAATTCTAATATAATAGCCTGTATATGTTATCAAAATCCAACACTAGAGGGAGCTCCATCGTTACTAGAAAATATTATTTTAATCTACCACAAGAGGGAGTTTCTTACTGATTTCAGTAATGTAACTAAGGTAAGATAATTCACCAGAGGGTGTGCTTCTAACTTTAATATATTATCAAATTCTCCCACAAGAGGGCGCTCCTTACTTTTATATTCAATAAGCTTTTTATTGAACACTTTGCAATATTCACAGTAACAACGTCAAAAGTTTAACCTGATTATATTAATGAAATTTAACACTTCTAAGTTTAAAATATTATTTTCATCCACCCCGAGGGAGCCTTTTCTGATGGCTTTCCTTTATATGAGTACCCGATAAACTCCACCACTAGAGAGAGCACCTCCTGAGTACTTGAGTAATTAATAGATTATCAAAATCCACCACAAGAGGGAGCTCCTTCTCATGGATTTCTATAACGCATCTTAAAAAAAACACGCAACTTGAACACAGACAAAAATGCAACTCAGTACAGTACACAATGAACGAGCTCTAAATTATTCCAAATCATATAACATTTCACCACAAGGGGGAGCCTTTTACTCTCTGATTTCTATGTTATAAGTTCACACCACAAGAGGGCGCTGCACCTCAATAATCAGAATTCTTCTACAAGAAGGAGCAGATTTTTCTTACTTTCTGTAATTGTAAGTAAATTACCAAAATCTCATTCACAATAGAAATAGCTAATCACATTATTTTAATTAGTTTCAGTGAGGAGAGGTAGTGCACAAAGTTCACCAGTAAGGGGGCGCTCATCTGCACTCGTTTTTTTCGCTTGAAACCTTGCATTGGAGAGAAAGCTGTTTCTCACTGATTTCTAGGATAAGGGTGATTATTCAGTTTTTTACAATAACGCCCTCTTGTGGTGATGCTTGGTCTTTTATTTTCCCTGGTGAATCAGTGATTAGAGCTCCCTCGTGTGGCGAAATGGGGTATTAGTCGAGTGAGAAATTAGAGGGCTTGAATTTACTTACATTTACCACTTGAGATCCCTTCATTTATGTTTATACTCTAGCTATCTGCTTGCTGTTAGTAACAGTGGGCATTCTTAACCTGGGGCTCCAAAAAGTATACCTGATGACATCGTGAAGACACCATGAACACTGTACAAGAGCTATAGACTTTTGCCTCGCCCATGTATATAGGACACACACCCCACTTGAGTCACAAATAGTTCAAATCCAACCCTTTAAACTGATACAGACCATAGACCAGACTTACAAACAATACAGACTCCAGATCAGACTCCACCTTTTATTCAGACTCCAGACCTGACGCACTATTTATACAAACCCCAGACCAGACCCCACCCATGCAGAATCCAAGACAGAACCCCTATTTATACAGACAACAGACCAGATCTATATATATCTCTGACCAGACCCCCCATTTATACAGACCTCAGACCAGAATCTCATTTATACAGACTCCAGACCTCCACATTTATACAGACCTTAGACCAGAACCTCATTTATATAGACACCAGACTCCCCGATTTATACAGACTCCAGAGCAGATTCCTATTTATACAGAGCCAAGACCAAAACCACATCATTACAGATAACAGACATCCATCTATACAGACCCCAGACCAGACACCTCTTTTCTACAGACCCCAGAGAAGACTCACACATTTAGAAACAAGACGCCAATCTATACAGATCCCTTACCAGATCCCCCCATTTACACAGACTTCAGACCCCCATCTAAACCGACTCCAGACCATACTCCCAAATTTATATAGATTCCAGAACATAACCTAATTTATATAGACATCAGACCCCAATTTATGCAGACTCCAGAGAAGACCCCCATTTATACATTCCCAAAATTGGACCCTTATATATACAGACCCCAGACCCCCATCTATACAGACTCCAGAGCAGGCACCCCATTTACATAGACCCAAGACCAGACCCTCAACATTACAGATCACAGCCCATACCCCCATCTATACAGACCCCAGACCCACATCTGTACAGACTCCAGAGAAGACCTCAATTTATACATTTTCAAGAACAGATCCTCATGGTTACAGATCACAGCCAAGACCCCCTATTTATACAAACCCCTATCTATCCAGATCCCTATCTTTACAGGCCTCACACCAGACCCCCATATACAGAAAAAAAAACCCTACCCCCTCTGCACACACATACACATATTCAAATACATACCACCCATTTAAACAAAGACTAGAGTGGATGCCCGTTTATACAAACCCCAGACCAGACCTCTATCTATACAGGAACCCATTTATACAGACCCTTATTTATAGAAACCCCAGACCAAACATACAGATACTCACCTCTCCCCACTTGTGCTCTCAGGATGTTGTCTGCAGCCAGCGGTGCCCGGGAGTGGAGAGCAGTAAAGGGGAGAGGTGAGTATAAGTCTCATCTATGCCCTCCTTCTCTCGGGTCTAGAAGATCTCCTACTTCTCTGTGTGTTTTCTGGTATACTGGGTTCTTTTCAGGTCTTCTAAATAACAGGCCTGGTCAATTTTTTTCCAGTTCACCACTGATCGGTGCCAGTTGGAAAGGACATTGGCCGCCCCAGAGGAGTCAGTGAAAGGCGCCAGGTCTGGACACAAGACTGTACAGTAGACAGACTCGGGGGGTCATCTGGCTGAGCTTCTAAGGAAACAGGCCTTTCAGAGCCAGCTGGGGTGGAGATGTGGTGTCTGTATGTGGCAGGATACTGTAGGCCGGCGCGTGCAGGCATTGTGTACAGAATTAGCGAGGAAGATGTCAACTACAAGTTCAAAACCCAGCATGGGAGGCAGACTTCTAGAAGAGACGGCAGGGACATTCCCTTCCATCACAACAAAACTACTATTTCAGATATCCTCCCAGAATAAGCTGCCATGAAGTCTGCTCATAGACTACACAGATTTTGCTTCTTGTCTCTCACTCAGAAGCTCCATATAAGATATTATAGAGAAGTACTGAGCAGTATAGATGTGAATAAAGCACTTGTGGTGAGACCGACGACATGAAGGGGTTATCCAGTAATTTACATTGATGATCCAAAGTCTGCTTATAGACCACACATAGAGACAGCAGATTTTGCTTCTTGTCTCTCACTCAGAAGCTCCATATAAGGTATTATAGAGAAGTACTGAGCAGTATAGATGTGAATAAAGCACTTGAGGTGAGACAGACAACTTAAAGGTGTTATCCAGTAATTTACATTGATGACCTATCTTCTGGATAGGTCATCAGTATCAGATTCCCAGGGGTCCAACTGTTAAAAGAGGTCAGCGATACATGAGCACTGTGGCCTTTTCCTAGGTCATGTAAATCATTCACATGACCTAGTTGCAGTTCAGCCCCATTGCAGTGAATGCGGCTGAGCTGCAATACCAAGCATGGCCACTGTGCGATATATGGCGCTGTGCTTGGAAAGCTGCTGGGAGCCTTCTGCACTTACTAAAGCTCCAGTGAGAATGAGGGCTCCTTGAAACAGCTGATCGGTGCGGGACCCGAACCCCTGCCGATGTGATAATGATGACCTATCCTGAGGCTAGGTCATCATTATCTTTACCTGGATAACCCCTTTATGTCTCTCTCTGCTAGTTTCTCTCTGCACTTCCTCCATAGCCTTCTATCAGATAATGTAATCTGATCCCTCAGTGAGCAGGCAGCCCATGTTAAGGTCCTTTTACACGGGCCGATTATGGGCCGAAAAATCGTTCCTAGGAACGCTAGTGCCGATAATCGGCCCGTGTAAAAGTGGCCCTAATCAGCCGACGAACGAGCAAAACGCTCGTTCGTCGGCTGATTGGATCTTTTGGTTTCTACAAAAGATCCAATCTGTCAGGCGCACATCGGCCTGTGTAAACAGGCGATGTGCGCCTGACAGTATGGAGCTTCCCGGCCGCACGAGTGATACAGCGATCACTCGTGCGGCCCGGCGCTCGATTCATCAGGCCGTGTAAAGGCTCCCTGCCCGAGCGCCGATATCGCTGATCGGCGCTCGGGCAGGGAGACACATCGGCCCGTCTAAAAGGGCCTTAACTGATAAATGCTCACAAAGTCAGTTTGGAAAAGGGAGAGGAAGAAAACAGTCGATAACTCTAGAACAAGGCATTTTATCTGATAAGATATATTAGAAAGTTTCTCATATTCATCTGTACTATTGATTTCATGCAAAGTTGCGTGAATGGGTACACCATAAAATCACTACAGTGCAACCATATTTATACTAATTAGAGAAAACTGAATGGGATCGGAGCTGAAGCATTGACCCGTTCATTCACAAGATCTCTGGGGTCCCAATATACGAGCTACCTACCGAGCAGAAAGTGATGGCATATCCTATTGATACAAATCTATATGTGTTAGGTCTAAGGTGCCTGTAAGAAAAAGAAAATCCAAAGAAATCTGAATATGTTATATATATATATATATATATATATATATATATATATATATATATATACTATAGTGTAAGGAATTCAAGCAGGACAGGTATAAACACATCTTCACCCAACGTCCTTCTCACCTCAAATGATTCTTCATCCAAAATTCTGGTCCCAAAAACTGTGATCCCTTTGGTGTCCACAACGGGCTTGTTTCCTCTGGGCAATTGCTTAGTTATCTTCTTCTTGCAGTCTAATATTAAAGTGACCGATTTCTTCTGTACACTCAGTGCTATACGGTGCCATCTGGACGGTGGGAGAAGAAGAGACGAGTGAACGTGAGGACCACAATGGGAAGGGTGAAAGATGCAGAGAGAGAAGCCGGAGACATGGAGGAAGCAGAAGGTAGAATTTGGAGTAAATGTACCAATGATATATCTACTGACTTTCCATCGGCCAGATTGACCCCACTGAATATTGGGTAGTCTTCAGGAGCCGGTTTTCCGTTCTGATCTTCATAGAGAAAGACAGGAGAACGTCCCAACTCTACCCCGAGCTGCTGGATCCCTTGCTCGTTGTAGATGGACAGGAGGAAAGACTGCAAGCCATTCTTCGCCCGTACCAGTGCCATGACTGAAAAGTCCTCTGGGAATTTACCTGTACAGCGACAAGGTGTTAGCTCAGTGGACAAGAGTCCCATCCCCCCACTTTGTGTGACAGAACCTACCTTGGAAGAGCTGCCGCGTGGGGGCACTGATCTGAGCTTGCTTGGATATCTTGTAGGCCACATCTCCACCAGTGCTTGAACGTCGGGCTGGGCAGAAGCCAGGGATCCTCTTTACGCCCTCGGGTTGTGTGTGGAATTGGAGACCCTTCAATACATCCACGGGGTCAGCTATGAGAAGAGAGGAGGATAACAGATAAGAGATTATGTTGGGTAAGGCTTTCACCAACACTATGAGCTTTATGTGAGGAATGGAATGGGTTGGGGATCAATAATGATAGGGGCAGTGACGAAATTGGCACTAGCCTCTCATGGTGTCATTGAGGGCACAGTTTTCTGTGGTACGGTTTTTCTCCCCCCCCCCCTTTTCTTTCTCTATATGTTTTTTCTCCTCAGGTATTCAGGTAAGCCGGTGACCTGACAGGACAGCGCAGCTGATTGGCCCTTGGGGTTGCTGACCGGTTGCTGGGCAAAAGGATATTTTTATCTAAGATGGTGATTGGGCCAATTCATTTTGAGCGGGAATTTGAACTATTTATAGAGGCACTCACCCATTGGGAGCGCTGTCAGCGCTGGAAGATTGAAGAGAGAAGATTGTCCCCGCCCTCCCTTTATAAATGTTTTTTGTCGCGGTCTTGTTAAATGGGGGGGGTTAGTCGCTCAGCTTTGCTGGGTGGACTTAGGAGCTGTCATTTATGGACTTTAATTAATATTTATGGGAATTTAAGGAGTTAATGATTTATGGAATTTTATATTATTTATGGTTACCCCTTTTTAATAAAGACCGCGGCCATTTTAATCCATATATGTATTATGTCATTATTTTTTAAGTAAGTGGTTATAGTTATGTTTAAATTGCCGAATATGACACCATAAGCATAGAATGGACCAAGAATGATCAACACATCCATTTCAGTAGATATTGATGGTCCTGGTACTCCCTAGAATACAGCTAGAGTCTCATCTATGGTTAGAATATGACCTCTCAGTCAGGATATCTGTTCGCAATTCTGTTGAGGTTTCCATTTTGAACAGAAACCAAGACGCATTGCCGATCTGCTGCACAATGGATATCACTAGAAGCAGATGGACCCCATTGATTTTGACCTTTTTTTTTTTTTTTTTAAGCCCGAGAAGCGTGCTTTCAAACACCAAGTGCACAAAATCGTGCAGCACGCCACACAAAAATGTGCCCAAGGATACGGTCCATCGCAGGCCCTCTTCGGGTGGCTCCCACCCCCAGTGAGTTCAGGCACCCCAGGGTCACCACTCCTGGGGCACTTCTGCACCTCGGGCTTTCAAACTAACTCAGCCCCCTGGCATAAGATCCTCCTGGTCCCATAGCCCGGAGCACTAGGCCCCGGCCATCCACCAAGGAGACTCCTCGTGCCTCTCCATCCTCACAACCTGGCAGCTGCCCTCTACCAGGACTGATAAGAACAGATACTACACTTGATCTTAGCCAAAAGGCCGAGAAGAGATTGATGAGTGATTGATTTTGACCTTATTGCTTTGCAACCAGTTAAGTAAATGCTTTATTTTTGGAAATAATAATAGTAGAAAAAATGTAGGCCTCAGAGGATACTGTTCCTCCTTGAGGAGACCATGAGCAGTAGGGAGTCTTCTAGGTCATTATCCAAATTCGATCTCCTGAAGGAGGACATCAGCTTTCTCTCTACTGCCACCTAGTGGACATAGAACCTGCGTGGCGCTCTGGGTCACATCTTTACTTTCTTCTTGCAATAGTTTTCATAAATCTCAGCCAATCTCTTGTAAGAATAATGTCACTGGGATAGGTTTTAGCAGTGATTATAGATCTAAGTGATGCCTGAGACATCTTATTTAAAAATGTCTCCCACCTGGTACATTTCTCCACTGATATATATATATAAAAAGTGCACGATAGGCTGTTGCCAGATCTAAATATGTTGCTCAAAGGCAGGTGACAAACAACAGGCCTCGGGAAAGACTGCACTTAAATATGTTAGGTTTCGTTGAGTGTGTGGGGTGTTTTATTTTTTGCATTTTTGGCATTTTTACAACAGCGACATAACCGGTGCATTACTGCCATACACCACTGCAGAGCATTACATTTAGATACAAAGGGGGTCATTTATTAAGACCGGCGTTTTAGAGGCCGGTCTTAATAAGCCCCTGTGCTGGTGGTGGATTGCCAAAGTTATGAAGAGGCGCCGGCATCCAGCGCCAGTCTAAATGTAAGACAGCTCGGAACGCCTAAAACAGGCTTAGAAAATGATGAATGAGAAGGACCTGCTAGCCACTCCCCTTCCCCACCCACGTCACGCCCACATTTTTAGACCTGGCGGGAGAGAGGAGAAGTCGCAGATGGTGGCGCCACTAACCGATGTGCCACCCTCAAAGACCCCCAAAGAGTATCAAACCAGACCACACTTTGGATAGCTGCATGGCTATGCACATTCAAGCCTCATTCACATGTCCATGTCCATGCTCAATCCGTAAAAAGGTGGTCAGTGAAGATGTCCGTGAAGGATCCGTATGTGGTCCTTGTGTCCGTGTGTCATCCGTGTTTCACGGACACTGCACAGCTGAAAAGTAATTGTCAAAGCATCTCTTCCTAATGATCTGTGAAACATGGATGGCATCCGTGTTACATCCGTGGTTTTCATGGACACATAGATTATAAGGGGATGGATCCGTGAACATGGACAAAATAGGACATGCGGATCCGTGGACTGTGGTAAAACACTGATGTGTGAACGCAAACATTAAAATGAAGGGGTACGTGTGCTGTCCGTGGATCATTGACATGTGAATGAGCTTTAGACAAAGAGACTGACCTCTGGTGGTTGTTTTTCAGTATGGCAGGTTCATATTCACTTAGACTGGTCTCATTTATTTGTGCATGAAAAAAGCTGCATCTTTGCGGAAAAAAGTCGCATGTCTCCAGGAAAGTGCGACTTTTTATGTAAAAAAGTCCCAATTAGCCAACGGAAATGACTAAGATAACTACACAAGCCCTTAGGTGGTGTAGAAACTAGACTGTTTTTGCAACAAATTCAGGCACGAAAGAGGCACACTTACATAAATAGATCGGAAAAAAGTTACAAAAGTTAGAAAACGTATGAGTTAGTCTTAAAAATAGGCGAAAAAGGCGCAAAAGGCTCCAAAACAGGCAGAATTTCAGTATGTGTGACTAAAAAAATGACTGCCTAAAACAGCATTTTTATGCCTAAAAACAGGTGCAGACACTATAGTAAATGAGCCCCACACAGTCGCAGAGATCCACCGAGAGGCACAGCAATCACGTCTCAGTATATCGTGCCTCAGAATTTCAGAGGTTCAGCATTTCACAGGTGCCTGGAAGCCGCTCGGCTGAGAGAATGGAAATTGGCAAATCTAAATATTTCACAGTAAAAATGCCAGCAGCATCTGTTATATCCATACAGCCCTCAATGCAGCGTTCCCTGGAACCGGCTCTATAAATCCACACACACAGAAAAGCATCAAATCCACCCTTTCTTGTTAAGTTTTTACACATATTTACAGTTCTACGTACAAATCTATCTATCTAACTATCTATCTATCTATCTCATATCTATTTATCTATCTCATATCTATCTATCTATCTCATATCTATCTATTTATCTATCTATCTATCTATCTATCTATCTATCTCATATCTATCTATTTATCTATCTATCTAACTATCTATCTCATATCTATTTATCTATCTCATATCTATCTATCTATCTATCTATCTAATATCTATCTATCTAATATCTATCTATCTATCTATCTATCCATCTAATATCTATCTATCTATCTATCTAGTTGTGGTGCCGCAAGTCAATAATAAGGTGCACGCATGGAGTTACTCACTGGTGTCTAGACTGCATAGGGGATGGGTCTCAGTCCTTCTGCCTGAAGGTAATTCAAGACAGTACCTTCCCTCTTAATTGGCCTAGTCATTGCGCCTCTTGATTGCAAGGTGGACATTTACCCCTGGTTTTGTCTCCTGACATGGTTGGCTGCTCCTCCCCTGGGGTTCTGTAGGAAGCACCTCTCTTGGGTGTCCACCACCAGCCTGAGGGGCGCTGGATGGGTGGTGCAACCACAGACAGTGCCTACATGTCACTGGAGTGCCTTCTCCTTACTGCCCGGCTGAGGGGGGCTGGATGAATGGGTGGTGCATCCACAGAGAGTGGTTAGACTTCACTGGAGCGGGTGGTCACTGGATGGGTGGTACATCCACAGAGAGTGGCTACACGTCGCTAGATTGCCCTCTCCTTACTGTCCAGCTGAGGGAGTCTGAATGGCGGTACATCCATGGAGAGTGGCTACACGTCACCTTTGGTTTTGTCTCCTGACGTGGTTGACTGTTCCTCCCCTGGGGTTGAGCATGCAGCACCTCTCTTGGGCGTCCACTGCCTGGCTGAGGTGGGTGGATTGGCGGTGCATCAACGGAGAGTGGCTACACATCACTGGGGTGCCCCTTTCTTTATGGGGGTAAGACAAATCATGTCAGTGCATTTATCACTAAGCCACTGGAGTTTGTGACAGCAATATGGCTTCCATTTCACCGTGATGGTGCATTTCTATGGCTATAAGGTCTCATTTCCTATTGTTTATGGTGAATATATTTCACACAACACCTAGTGAATAAAGAGGGAAGGATATACATTCTGTGTGAACACAGCGGATTAATGCAGTGTCAATGTACAGTACCATCCAAGACTCATTTCGGTAACCTGCTGTGGCACCCAGGTTCAGAGAATTCCTTCCAGATGACTCTTTCCCCAACACAGTCAAGAATCCAGTTCTTCAGCTCCTCCAGGGATTGTCGGAAAAGGCATTAATAGAAGAAGTGCCATCTTCAGAAACAGGAAATTCTGAGGACTATTTGATCAGTAATTTGCTTTAGAAGGAAACATTTTTTTTGGCCACGATGCATTTCACAAATGTCTACCTGCACGTTCCCATGTTGCCCAGACATAGGAAATTTTCATAGTCATAGTGCACACAAATTCAGACATTCTTCATCTGCAATTCACTTGTCTGCCCCTCTATGTTTCTTCTGCTCCCGGGGTATTGCCAAGAGCTCAAGGTTTGTGACAGACTCTCTAAGGATACAAGGTCTGGCTGATGTCCAATACTTAGATGATTGGCAGGTAAAGGCATCAACCAAATGTCCACCAAGTAGCTGTTATAAGATAATGGCTCCCTGATCAGTTACACTCCTGTATACTCTCATCTAATCTGTTCCCTGAAAACTGTACACTCGGAGAAGAGACTGATCTGTCATCTGTATACTGTACAGTATGAACGAGAAGAAACATAAAACAATACATAACATTATAAAACAATAACTATGTCAAATTGTAGTATCCCCTGGTCTGGTGTACTACACACCCCCTTAGTTAAAGGCAGACCATCCACATGCTGTGCTTGGACACGGAGAAGACACTGATCTGTCATCTGTATACTGTACACTAGGAGAACAGAGACAATCTGTCCCCTATATACTGTACACTCAGATAAGAGACTGATCTGTCACCTGTATACTGTACAGTGAGAGAAGAGACTGATCTGTCCCCTGTATACTGTACACTCGGAGAAGAGAGACAGATCTGTCCCCTGTATACTGTACAGTGAGAGAAGAGACTGACCTGTCACCTGTATACTGTACACCCAGAGACATTGCTGTGAGGTGAGGGACTACGGTTAGGACAACCATCATCTAGAATACTACAGGTCATTACAACATAAGTGCTAAACTGCAGCCATCCAACGGTCCCTAGCCTGTTTAAGTGCATAGGACCTAACAGGGAAAAAAGGGGTAGTCAGACAGAACAAGTGAGAACCATACAGGTACAACTAGGGCAGAATCATAATCCAAAAGCAAAACCAGAACCAGACCTATGTCAAACCAGAGAGTAAATGTCAGAACCAAAACGAGAGGCAAACACAAACTCAGATACCGATCTGGGTCATTACCAGAAGATAAATTCACAGTATAGTCAGCTAAGCCAGAAACAAACCAAAAGTTCAAGATCCGGGAAACTGAGAGGTAATGCAAAACATGCAGGAGAAACCAGTCACATGCAACTGTGGCCAGCAATCGGCTGTTTAAATTGCCTGGTGCTGAGCCTGATTGGCCAAGTGCCTGTGCTTTGTCATAGGCCCAGAAGCCCCAGCATCATCAGATTTGGTTGCTGCAGCGAGGTTGGGATTGCTGCGGACATGTGAGCAGGCAAGTACATGACACATACAGTCAGGGAAAAATGTACACTACCCCTACACAAGCCCCAGTATGAACAACACTAGCACTACTTTCCAAGTTAAACGAAGGGGTTCACATTTACAATACATACTATAGTTCCCACAGCGGGGTGTAGATCCTCCAACGGGTGGCTAATCCATGGTAAAGACATGTACCCTTTCCACTAGCAGTAAGGCCTGTTGCTTTATCAGAGTGATTGCACTTACTTTCTGATCTTTGCACCAATACTTCACTTTGGTACCACACAGTCTGTATATTCTGTATTTCTTCATCTCTCAGAGGATGATTGTAGTTGTTTGGCATGCAAGGATGAAGGTCCCTTACAGGTGGTCTCACTTCTGCACAGGCACATTCTTCCTAACGCACAGACATCTTGAGGTGTACTCCTCAGCACCTTCCTGGCAATCCTCGCTCTGAGCAGGGCACAATGACTAAACGGCATTCAGATTTCAGCTCTTGTACAACAAACATCACATAGAAGAAGTGCATTAACATGGATATTAACCCATTAGTGCTGTTAACCTATTTGCAGTAACCCACTGGGTTTTTAGTGCCATTAGATGACAGATATTATATTTTTAAAAAATTGAGGAAAAACTAAAAATTCGGGGAAAAAAATTATACTACTGCTAAAACTATTTTTTTACTTTACAGTGTGGTGTATCACTGTACACAGCAATGCTATGAAGGATACCAGTTGTCCCGGTCTCCGGGATGCTTACTGTGACCACAGCTGTCTAATGACAGCTCAGTCAGAGCAATCTGCAGTGCCACAGGAAACTTAAACTGATGCTTTTATAAGTTGGGTTGTAGTTAAGAGTTTACCGCCACGTATACAGTCGTGCCGCGGTAAGAAAAAGCAAAAAGAAGAGGACATCAATGCCTGTAGCCTGCAGAACCCCTCTAAGGCAGCCCGTGCATGATGCAGCCCTGGCAGCAGGATTTACACGCGGTTCACTGCTAAGTGCTGGTTTGAAATAAATTGCATGTACAGTCGCTGGCTGATAATGACAATGGTGAGGCCCGGAATTAGCAATGATCTTGCACGTGGATCAGGCTATGTATGGGCAGCCTTAGGCACCAGATATTGATCCACAAGTGTGCAGCACAGTCTGGTCCCAGGCTAAAGAAGAAGGAGATGGTCAGGAAGAGGACTTGTGTCTGTGCACCACTCTGGCCAGGAGAGGCCTGTTGCCCACCTGTCTAGGAAGGGGAATGGAAGCAACTCCCTGACCTGTTTCTGTTGGGGGAAGGGAGGATTTCCATTGAGGAGGTTGTGAAGGAGGCAGAAAAGTGGCTGGTGTGGGAACCAGGCCGAAATGTGTGGAGGTGTTAATAGGATCTGGCCTCATTGCTGTGGTGCTCGGTCAATACGGCTACACAAAACATTGACATGTACTGTCCTTGCCCGTAACAGCTGCTCCATGTGTCGATAGTGGTGTGTACCTTGCCACACAGCATCAATTCCAAGAAGTTGCCCATGTCTTTAGCCATGTGAAAGTACAACGCAGGGATGGCTTTTTATTTTTTTAAAAATGGCGGCTCTTTCACCAAGACTGAGTGCACACCATGAGTTCCCTAAATGCAGCGGATTCCACTAAGTGGTATGGCAGCAACTGCACCACCAGCAACTTGGCCAGGTAAGATTTCAGTCTGCATGCAAATGGATTACTTTGGATGACTGAAGTAAAAGGGGGAATGAGGAGGGGAAGGAGTCTGAGCAAGAGCGTCAGGAACTCATGATAATGATGATGACAATATACTGGTTGTGCATGTGGTCTGGTGGCTAGAGAGAAGACAGCGAAAAGAAGGACAGTATTCTTCTGATTGCTGGCCAGTTTGATTTTTCCACTTATCACGCTGCTTCATGTGCTGCAATAGAGCTGAAGTACCTATGTTTGTATGTGAATGCCAACTGCTTATTTTCTACCTGCAGATCTTGCATATGGCAATGGTTTTGTCTGCATGCACTGTGGAGAGAAATTGCTATATTGGCACAGCTACCAGCAGCCAAGCTTGGCCTCTCTCTGACACAGTTTGAGCCTGCTTGAATAGTATGAGCAGAATCACAAGTTCCTGAGCAAACCACAATAAAAGCAGATTTGGCCCTGGCAGTTTGCCAGGAATTTGTGATGAATCCAATTTCTTTACAATTGATTCACTCATTTCTAGTTATGTGTGTACTGTACACTCAGAGAAAGGACTGATCTGTCCCCAGTATACTGTACACTCAGAGAAAGGACTGATCTGTCACCTGTATACTGTACACTCAGAGAAAGGACTGATATGTCCCCTGTATACTGTACACTCAGAGAAAGGACTGATCTGTCCCCTGTATACTGTACACTCAGAGAAGGGACTGATCTGTCCCCTGTATACTGTACACTCAGAGAAAGGACTGATCTGTCACCTGTATACTGTACACTCAGAGAAGGGACTGATCTGTCCCCTGTATACTGTACACTCAGAGAAAGGACTGATCTGTCCCCTGTATACTGTACACTCAGAGAAAGGACTGATCTGTCACCTGTATACTGTACACTCAGAGAAGGGACTGATCTGTCGTACACTCAGAGAAGAGACTGATCTGTCACCTGTATACTGTACACTCAGAGAGGAGACTGATCTGTCACCTGTATACTGTACACTCAGAGAGGAGACTGATCTGTCACCTGTATACTGTACACTCAGAGAAGAGACTGATCTGTCACCTGTATACTGTACACTCAGAGAAGGGACTGATCTGTCACCTGTATACTGTACACTCAGAGAGGAGACTGATCTGTCACCTGTATACTGTACACTCAGAGAGGGGACTGATCTGTCACCTGTATACTGTACACTCAGAGAGGGGACTGATCTGTCACCTGTATACTGTACACTCAGAGAAGAGACTGATCTGTCACCTGCATACTGTACACTCAGAGAAGAGACTTATCTGTCACCTGTATACTGTACACTCAGAGAAGAGACTGATCTGCCCCCTGTATACTGTACACTCAGGGAAGAGACTGATCTGTCACCTATATACTGTACACTCAAAGAAGAGACTGATCTGTCACCTGTATACTGTACACTCAGAGAAAGAACTGATCTGTCCCCTGTATACTGTACACTCAGAGAAAGGACTGATCTGTCACCTGTATACTGTACACTCAGAGAAGAGTCTGATCTGTATCCTGTATACTGTACACTCAGAGAGGAGACTGATCTGTCACTTATATACTGTACACTCAGAGAAGTGACTGATCTGTCCCCTGTATACTGTACACTCAGAGAAGAGACTGATCTGTCCCCTGTATACTGTACACTCAGAGAGGAGACTGATCTGTCCCCTGTATACTGTACACTAAGAGAACAGACTGATTTGTCACCTGTATACTGTACACTCAGAGAAGAGACTGATCTGTCCCCTGTATACTGTACACTAAGAGAACAGACTGATTTGTCACCTGTATACTGTACACTCGGAGAAGAGACTGATCTGTCCCCTGTATACTGTACACTAAGAGAACAGACTGATCTGTCACCTGTATACTGTACACTCAGAGAAGAGACTGATCTGTCCCCTGTATACTGTACACTAAGAGAAAAGACTGATCTATCACCTGTATACTGTACACTCAGAGAGGGGACTGATCTGTCACCTGTATACTGTACACTCAGAGAAGAAACTGATCTATCACCTGTATACTGTACACTCAGAGAAGAGACTGATCTGTTCCCTGTATACTGTACACTCTCATCTGATCTGTCCCCGTATACTGTACACTAAGAGAAAAGACTGATCTGTCACCTGTATACTGTACACTCAGAGAAGGGACTGATCTGTCACCTGTATACTGTACACGCAGAGAATAAACTGATCTGTCATCTGTATACTGTACGCTCAGAGAAGAGACTGATCTGTCACCTATATACTGTACACTCAGAGAAGGGACTGATCTGTCACCTGTATACTGTACACTCAGAGAAGGGACTGATCTGTCCCCTGTATACTGTACACTCAGAGAAGAAACTGATCTGTCCCCTGTATACTGTACACTAAGAGAAAAGACTGATCTGTCACCAGTATACTGTACACTCAGAGAAGAGACTGATCTGTCCCCTGTATACTGTACACTCAGAGAAGAGACTGATCTGTCCCCTGTATACTGTACACTCAGAGAAGAGACTGATCTGTCACCTGTATACTGTACACTCAGAGAAGGACTGATCTGTCCCCTGTATACTGTACACTCAGAGAAGAAACTGATCTGTCACCTG
Organism: Rhinella marina; assembly: GCA_900303285.1. Taxonomy (NCBI): domain Eukaryota; kingdom Metazoa; phylum Chordata; class Amphibia; order Anura; family Bufonidae; genus Rhinella; species Rhinella marina. The sequence continues at coordinate 203,690 of ONZH01018237.1, read as the reverse complement.
TATACTGTACACTCAGAGAAGAGACTGAATTGTCACCTGTATACTGTACACTCAGAGACTGATCTGTCATCTGTATACTGTACACTCAGAGAAGGGACTGATCTGTCACCTGTATACTGTACACTCAGAGAAGGGACTGATCTGTCCCCTGTATACTGTACACTCAGAGAAGAAACTGATCTGTCCCCTGTATACTGTACACTAAGAGAAAAGACTGATCTGTCACCAGTATACTGTACACTCAGAGAAGAGATTGATCTGTCCCCTGTATACTGTACACTCAGAGAAGAGACTGATCTGTCACCAATATACTGTACACTCAGAGAAGAGACTGATCTGTCACCTGTATACTGTACACTCAGAGAAGGGACTGATCTGTCCCCGTATACTGTACACTAAGAGAAAAGACTGATCTGTCACCTGTATACTGTACACTCAGAGAAGGGACTGATCTGTCACCTGTATACTGTACACGCAGAGAATAAACTGATCTGTCATCTGTATACTGTACGCTCAGAGAAGAGACTGATCTGTCACCTATATACTGTACACTCAGAGAAGGGACTGATCTGTCACCTGTATACTGTACACTCAGAGAAGGGACTGATCTGTCCCCTGTATACTGTACACTCAGAGAAGAAACTGATCTGTCCCCTGTATACTGTACACTAAGAGAAAAGACTGATCTGTCACCAGTATACTGTACACTCAGAGAAGAGATTGATCTGTCCCCTGTATACTGTACACTCAGAGAAGAGACTGATCTGTCACCAATATACTGTACACTCAGAGAAGAGACTGATCTGTCACCTGTATACTGTACACTCAGAGAAGGGACTGATCTGTCCCCTGTATACTGTACACTCAGAGAAGAAACTGATCTGTCACCTGTATACTGTACACTCAGAGAAGAGACTGAATTGTCACCTGTATACTATACACTCAGAGACTGATCTGTCATCTGTATACTGTACACTCAGAGACTGATCTGTCCCCTGTATACTGTACACTCAGAGACTGATCTGTCCCCAGTATACTGTACACTCAGATAAGAGACTGATCTGTCACCTGTATACTGTACACCCAGAGACTGATCTGTCACCTGTATACTGTACACTCAGAGACTGATCTGTCCCCTGTATACTGTCACTTATATACTGTAGACTCAGAGAAGAGACTGATCTGCCCCCTGTATACTGTACACTCAGAGAAGAGACTGATCTGTCCCCTGTATACTGTACACTCAGAGAGGAGACTGATCTATCCCCTGTATACTGTACACTCAGAGAAGAGACTGATCTGTCCCCTGTATACTGTACACTCAGAGAAGAGACTGATCTGTCCCCTGTATACTGTACACTCAGAGAAGAAACTGATCTGTCACCTGTATACTGTACACTCAGAGAAGACTGATCTGTCACCTATATACTGTACACTCAGAGAAGAGACTGATCTGTCCTCTGTATACTGTACACTCAGAGAAGAGACTGATCTGTCACCTGTATACTGTACACTCAGAGAGGAGACTGATCTGTCCCCTGTATACTGTACACTCAGAGAAGAGACTGATCTGTCCCCTGTATACTGTACACTCAGAGAAGAGACTGATCTGTCCCCTGTATACTGTACACTCAGAGAAGAGACTGATCTGTCACCTGTATACTGTACACTCAGAGAGGAGACTGATCTGTCACCTGTATACTGTACACTCAGAGAGGAGACTGATCTGTCACCTGTATTACTAAACTTCCCTGTATACTTACCTCAGAGAAGAGACTGATCTGTCCCCTGTATACTGTACACTCAGAGAAGAGACTGATCTGTCACCTGTATACTGTACACTCAGAGAAGAGACTGATCTGTCACCTGTATACTGTACACTCAGAGAAGAGACTGATCTGTCACTTGTATACTGTACACTCAGAGAAGAGACTGATCTGTCACCTGTAGAGAAGAGACTGATCTGTCACCTGTATACTGTACACTCAGAGAAGAGACTGATCTGTCACATTTATACTGTACACTCAGAGACTGATCTGTCACCCGTATACTCAGAAAGAAGAGACTGGTCTGTCACATGTATACTGTACACTCTGATCTGTCACCTGTATACTGTATACTCAGAGAGGAGACTGATCTGTCACCTGTATACTGTACACTCAGAAAGAAGAGACTGATCTGTCACCTGTATACTGTACACTCTGATCTGTCACCTGTATACTGTATACTCAGAGAAGAGACTGATCTGTCACCTGTATACTGTATACTCAGAAAGAAGAGACTGATCTGTCACCTGTATACTGTACACTCAGAGAAGAGACTGATCTGTCCCCTGTATACTGTACACTCAGAGAAGAGACTGATCTGTCCCCTGTATACTGTACACTCAGAGAAGAGCCTGATCTGTCACCTGTATACTGTACACTCTCATCTGATCTGTCCCCTGTATACTGTACGCTCTGATCTGATCTTTAACCTGTATACTGTACACTGAGAGAAGACACTGATCTGCTCCCTGCATACTGTACACTCAGAGAAGAGACTGATCTGTTACCTGTATACTGTACACTCAGAGAAGACACTGATCTGTCTCCTGTATACTGTACACTCTAATTTGATCCGTCCCCTGTATACTGTACACTCTGATCTGTCCCCTGTATACTGTATGCTCTGATCTGTCACCTGTATACTGTACACTCTGATCTGTCCCCTGTATACTGTACACTGTCATCTAATTTGTCCCCTGTGTACTGTACATTCTGATCTGATCTGTCCCTTGTATACTGTACACTCTGATCTGTCACCTGTATACTGTACACTCTGATCTGTCCCCTGTATACTGTACACTGTCATCTGATTTGTCCCGTGTACTGTACATTCTGATCTGATCTGTCCCCTGTATACTGTACACTCTGATCTGTCACCTCTATACTGTACACTCTGATCTGTCCCTTGTATACTGTACACTCTGATCTGTCCCCTGTATTCTGTACACTCTGATCTGTCACTTGTATACTGTACACTCTGATCTGTCCCCTGTATTCTGTACACTGTCATCCGATTTGTCCCCTGTGTACTGTACATTCTGATCTGATCTGTCCACTGTATACTGTATGCTCTGATCTGTTACCTGTATACTGTACACTCTGATCTCTCCCCTGTATACTGTACACTCTGATCTGTCACTTGTATACTGTACACTCTGATCTGTACCCTGTATAGTGTACACTCTGATCTGTCACTTGTATACTGTACACTCTGATCTGTCACCTCTATACTGTACACTCTGATCTGTCCCCTGTATACTGTACACTCTGATCTCTCCCCTGTATACTGTACACTCTGATCTGTCACCTGTATACTGTACACTCTGATCTGTCCCCTACTGTACACTCTGATCTCTCCCCTGCATACTGTACACTCTGATCTGTCAGCTGTATACTGTACACTCTGATCTGTCCCCTACTGTACACTCTGATCTCTCCCCTGTATACTGTACACTCTGATCTGTCACCTCTATACTGTACACTCTGATCTGTCACTTGTATACTGTACACTCTGATCTGTCCCCTGTATACTGTACACTCTGATCTGTCCCCTACTGTACACTCTGATCTCTCCCCTGTATACTGTACACTCTGATCTGTCACTGTATACTGTACACTCTGATCTGTCACCTGTATACTGTACACTCTGATCTGTCCCCTGTATACTGTACACTCTGATCTGTCACCTGTATACTGTACACTCTGATCTGTCACCTGTATACTGTATACTCTGATCTGTCAGCTGTATACTGTATACTCTGATCTGTCAGCTGTATACTCTGATCTGTCACCTGTATACTGTACACTCTGATCTGTCCCCTGTATACTGTACACTCTGATCTGTCTGTAGTATGAGGCTGATGTCTGTCTGTTTCTTTTATAAACAGAGGAATACAAATTGGGAAAAGTTTAGAGAGAAGGGTCAGGGGGGAACGCAGGGAGATGAAGACAGAGACAGAGATGCAGAGAACGTAGCAGGAGGGGGTCGACTAATGAAAGGAGCTGATGTGAATGGCAGACTCCCAGTAACACGACTCTTTTTCTGTCTGCAGGACTTCCAACCAGAAGCCAGGGAGGAAAAACTCATTACCCTCCACATATCTCAATCCAAGTGGGACTAAGAGACAGGGGGAGAGGAGGAGAGGAAGCGAGGGGTGAGGAAAGCTGATGGAAGAGAGCAGATCAATATATAGACAAGCATAGATGAGATGACTATCCCTGCTTCTTCACATCAAGTCCAACCAGGAGCTTCCCAGCTGTTCCAAAAATACAACTCCCAGCATGCCCTGACATATGCATGATAGTCCTAAATTCTTAGTAATTAGTTAATGGCACTGATTGTATTGTCTCCAATGAACCTGTGGATACAAAGCTCTAGAGAGCTGTAATAAGAATCTAACAGGGATGTAAGATGCAGTAGAAATAAAAAATGAGGAGAAAAGGTACAAAAAGTTGCACCACTTGGAAGTTGTCAGCAAGTTCTGATCCACTAAACCAGGAGTCTACGCTCATTTGTAAATTACCCTATAGTTCAAGGATCAGGAAACTTCGGCAGTCCAGGTGAGGTGAAACTACAACTCCCAGCATGCACACTGTTCTCAGAACTCCCAAAGAAGTGAATGGGGCATGCTGGGGGTTGTAGTTTCACAACAGCTGGAGTGCCGAAGGTTGCTGACCTCTGCTATAGTTGGTGTCGTAGCCAGAGAGACGCAGGAGGGTATCGGAACCATATTATTACCGGTGCGCGGGAAATCAGGACAAATAACAAAAAGATTCATTCACAGCAGCGAGGAGTTTTCAGGTGTTTGCCAGGAGAGGACACTGAGATCCCTCTTCTTTACATTTCCTTCAGACCCCCCAAGAAGTCTCCAACAGACAAATAGACATTGGAGGGTGACCCGGCTGCCAGAGGTCAAGGTGCATTTCCCGTCCCCATTCATGAAGCTGGAGGCCCACACACAGTCTCCATACTGACTGCTGCAGGTGAATGCTTCACTTAACATCCCTAGAATGCAGGGGTCAGCAAGCTTCGGCACTCCAGCTGTTGTGAAACTACAATTCCCAGCATGCTCCATTCATTTCTATGGGAGTTCTGAGAACAGCAGTGCAAGTGTGCATGCTGGGAGTTGTAGTTTCACAACAGCTGGAGTGCCAGAGGTTGCCTACTCCTATGTGTAGATAGTTTTTTGATTGCTCCAATGTACCTAAAAACTAACAATAGTGATGCAAATGATTAGAAACATTGCATTGTTTTGTGTACACAGCTCCTACACAAAACAATGCGTCTCCATAGTGACAGACTGTAAACAAAACGCTGGTGGGAACCAAGAAGGAGGCAGCATATCCATACAGCACTGATTTCAGTGGGAGAAGCTCACATATTGTGTATGGCTGTACATGAGATGGTTTTCGGGATGGGCGCAGTCCATTCGGGTCTCCTCCTCTTTATGGCACCTGCTGCGATGTACAGTGGATTTGCATGTCAGTAGGACATTATGTACTCAGTGGAAGGAGACTGTCTGGGTTTATGAGCGAGACGGAAAACTCGGGGAGGGGAGTCTCTGCTGGCATTTGGTTCTCATTTGGAGCAAGAAGGGAAGCAATATTATTCTGGGATGTGCTGGGCACCGCAAGACAGTAGTACGGGGGAAGCAGCGGGGGAGTAAGCCGGAGAGGGGAGAGGAGGGACAGTCACATATACTATACACAAAGCAGTTATTACCTATATACCATCCACTGATTTCACTGTAAAGAATCTGCACCACCAATCCACAGCAAATCCACCTGTGTCACATCTAAGGCTTTGTTCACACTTGTGTTATCAATTTCCACTGTTCCACTCAATTATCGGAGCAGAATAACAAAGATAATGGAGGTGCCGGATAGTGCTCGTAACTGAACTGAACAGAGCCGAACAGACCCCATTGACTGTAATGGTGTCTGTTCAGATTCCATTCGGGACTTTGGCAGAGAAAAAAGTCCTGCGTGCAGGACCATTTTGTCTGCTGGTTTTGATGGAATTTGCAATGGGACTTCCGGCGCCGATATGAACTCAGATTTTGTCATGGATTCCATGTTGAAATTGACGTCACAATCCATGCATGCTGATGGGGATTCTGCAACCCTTTTTAGCACTACAGGAAATTTCTGCGCAGATTTTTTGCCACACCATGGAGCATAAAATCGTACCGTGAAAATAAGTAGCGCACTGCTTATTTTTGCAGATTCCATATGGAAAAGCTGAAGATTTGCCCCATTGGAAGTCACTGGGGGGCGCTCTTTGTGAGGCAGAGAAGTCAGAGCGCCAGCCCTCGATTTCTGCCAGAAAATTGGATTAAATCCAACACATTGAATGTACCGTTAGGGTAACGCCACACCGTCAGGTTTCCTGATGCAGTGTTGGAAGCCAAAATCAGGAGTAAATTTTTTTTAAAAAAACAGAGAAGTCGTATCCGCCCTTTATACTTTCTCTGCTGTTATGATCCGTTCCTGATTTTGGCATCCAAAACTGCATCAGGAAACCTGAGCGTCTGGCCGTACAGTTTCTAAATAGCTTGTTAGCATCGGCCACTTGTGATCCTCCCATCATGTGAGAAGACAGGAGTGGAGAGCGACCGCAGGCACGGACCGTACAGACCCACGTCCCGCTGTGACTTATGCACATCAAATAAGACGAATGGAGACATTGCAGTGGTGGCAGCTCCAGTAACACATATACGGCGCACGTAATATATACACACGTCCGTCACAGCCCCTCACTGGCTGCACAAATAACCACTTCTGGAAAATCGCTTTATACTCTCTGAGAAAACTTTAAACAGATGGAAATGTCTCAAGAATGAGAAGCAGTAACACTTTCTGCCCCGAGACAGTCTCCACCGAGAAAATAGCAGGAACTTAAGGACTATAAAAGAAGAACTCACGCAAAAAAATTGTATTCCATGTCCTGCTAGAAATGTACATGATGTAATCTGTAGTAAAAGTCATTTTCTTACCAGTGTCTGTATTTTTGAGTTATATCTCCCTGATGTTTCTTATCTGTGTCATGTGACCAGCAATCAGACCCACCAACTCACACAGCATCTTATGTGTGGACAGGAAGTCTATTTCTCTATGCATTCCTATGGGAGCCTCACTTTCAGTCTCATAGAAATGAATAGAGAAGTAACTGGCTTCCTGTCCTGGGTCAGTTGGAGGTCAGTTGGTCGATCACATGACCCAGCTACAATTAGAAGAGAGTGGATAACTCACAGATTCAGTCTCTGATAAGAAGATGACATTCACTATAGATTACATAATGCACCTTTCTAACAGGTCAGAGCATAAAATTTTTAGCGGGAGTTTTTCTTTAAAGCCTGATTAGTATCAATAAGGATCAGATTGAGGCATGTTACTCGGGGGTTTCCTGTCCTTAATACTGCAGGGTGTTTTGGCGCCATAAGATCACCGGCTAAAAGTCTCAACCGCATTTCTTGTATCGCCTCAGACTTGGTGGCCGTGTACTTTATAATATTGAATATGTATAGAATTTATAATTAATAGTCAGGGAAAGATCATCAGACAGAACTGAAGATGCAACCTAGAAATCCTCCAGGTATGTGTGCACCCAAAGTCCCACCCTATAACCTCCACAGAGGAGCTGGAGAGGATCCCGTCCAATTGGCCACAGTGCTATGGACAGTCTTGGTGTCATTAGCTCCGCTCAATGTAATGATACCTTTCACTTCTGGATAAAATCAACATTTGATCCATGGCAGTTAAGTGCACCAAGGGAGGGTCCATGACACTCTGTGCACCCTTGCTCCTTCTGCTTCCCATGCCCACTCCTCTCTCCTTCCTGTTTGAGATGACTATGCAGGAACCTGGCCCTGTCACTCAAGAAGGAAAGGGAGGGGCTGGTAGAGGAAGAAGGCAGAGCAAATGGGCCCACCCTTGGTGCACTTAACTACTCATTTGCATATGGATTAAAAGTATGTTTTCTCCAGAATGAAGCAATGGATAGCCAAGTGAAAGGTATCACTAGATTTACCTGAGATAGCCCTACAAGACATTGCATTTCCTGTTGACAGACTCCCTCTCTTTGCAAAGACTAAGATGGATGACCACCAAGGGGTGGACTGGTCATAGACCCTACAGAGAAATTTCCCAGTGGGATGATTTTATTATGTTCTTCATAACTTGGCCACTACTGGGTCCATATTAGGGGAAGTCCAGGCAGTATGCTGAAGGTATGGCTGGTTGGTGCTGTGAATGGCATCTCACCTCTTAAGTCCTTGCTGTATATCTTAATTAGAGTTAACGGGAATAGGAGGAGGACAGAACGTGGTAGCTATTGATGGCCACCTCAGAAGGACAGCTTCAGGGGCAGCGTATCGTGCTATACTGTGGTATTTGATTCTGCTAGGATGGTATTTTATGCTGCATTATGTTACTGCTGATTCCACCTACTCTCCATCTCGCCTTCTATCAATTTGGACCCACCTACAACATGGGGCCACTTTTAGGCTTTTTTCCAGGGCTGTTATAAAGAGTTTTTCCAAGACTTATATACTGATGACGTATCCTCAGGATAGGTCATCAGTATCTGATCAGTGAGGGTCTAACACCCGGGACCCCAGCTGATCAGCTGGTTCAGAAGGCACGATTGTTCACAGTAGCGCTGCAGCCTTCTCTCAGCTTTTCCTAGGCCAAGTGATGGCACATTCATCAATCACGAGGCCTAGGCCCAGCTCGGTCCCATGGAAGTAAATGTGGCTGAGCAGCAATACCAAGTACAGCCACTATACGATTTATGGAGCTGTGCTTAGTGAGCAGGGAGATGACAGCGGCGCTCATAGGAGCGCCAGTGTCTTCTCGAACAGCTGATCTGCGAGGGTCCCAGGTGTCAGACCCCCACTGATCAGATACTCATGACCTATCGAGAGAATAGGTCATCAGAAAACCCTTTTACATTCCCAGTCTGTCCCTGACAACCCATTGCTCTGTGGGGTTCTATGTCCCGACTCCAAAACCCTCCAATAAAAAATACAACCGCCATTTTGCGATTAGAGTGCACACAAGTGCTGTAACAACAGCACAAACCCTGTGTAAAGTGACCTCACTCCCGTCTCCTGCTCATTTTGCCAGGCGTGAATGGGTCTGTGGAGGGTTGTCTGCCAAATTCTTTGGGTTGGGATGGATTATGTCCTCGTCTACTTCTGGCCGCTACCGTTTCCACAATTCCACCAGAAAATTTGAAAACAAAACATCGAGATTTCTGCTTTTTTTAAGGATGAGGAAAAAGAGACAGAAGCTCTAAGGATTTAGGCTACAGAATATAATATAAGCCTGGTTTTAGGGTAAAGCCTACAATAAGTTCAGGATGGAGCATGAGTTCAGGGGGTGAGTATCATTACTAATTTAATTACTGGAGGGGTAAGGTGGATTTTTTAGAAGAAAGTTTAGGATAAAGGGAATTGGTGAGAGGATTCACCAGATTCATAGTTGGTGCCTTCCAGCCAAGGTACAGTATATGTCGGGCAATACTCAAGACTTATATATTGACGGACGGCTCTAATCTGATGAGGGTAGGGCCCAAACTAAATAAAATCCAGACTTATTGTAAAGATAATATTCTAGATAGAGCAGTGTTGTCTGAACTGTGACCATGGGGTCAGGGGGATGATAAGTTTATGTTTCTCAGACAGTGACGTACATAGAGAAGTACGGGCCCCATAGCAAGGATCAAACCAGGACCCCTACACAGGACAGAAGGGTTTTTTGTCTAAACCCCTTTCCATGACCCTTGGGCCATTTTTTCCACTGCTTTGTTTGCTAAAACTTGTTCCTTTAGACTGAGGATAGAGTCCCGACCAAGTTTTCACCTCCAGTAGAAGAGGAGATAACCCCAACTGGGCCCCATAACAGTCGCATGGTATGCCGCTATGGTAGTTATGCCCCTGGTCTCAGGGTTGTATTATGATTACTATTTTTTGCCATACAGAAATGACCCTCGCGATTATTCTTAGTGGGTCAACTATAGGTCCAGGAGCCTGATGAACCCATTATTGAGACCAGTAGAATTACATGGTAAGGACTAAATAAATCAAGAAGCTCCTATCATGATGGTTTTGGAGGTCAACCAGATAAGATAAGCCAGTCAGTGGCCTGAAACACCAACCACATGTGCTGCCATGATTGTGAAGGTAAAACTAAGATATTACCCTCAAAAATGTGTGTCCATTGCCTACCACAGGTGTCCACCGTGTGGATGCTGAAACGTGGCAGCAAATTTTCCCTATAATATGTCCATTAAAATGTCCAGTGGAAGAAGAGAGAAGACATATTGGACGAGGTGAGTGTTTACCCTCACCTTTTTCTCACACCTTGAGGTGGCCATATATGTTTAATAGCAATCGGCCAAACGCTCATGGTGATTTCTCCTGACCTCCCCATACACATCAGTGCCGGTTCAGCCGAACACACATTTATGTTCTTAGTGGGGGAAGGGAATACACTGCCACCAGACACCCCCAGTGGTTTTGATCCTTTGTAGCCCAAACCTGCCAATGAATGTAGGCCAGTCCCATCAAAATCATGTCTTGAACCAAAATTAATGTGTATGATCAGTGGTGTACATAGAGAAGGAAGGGCTCCATAGCAAGGATCAAACCAGGGCCCCCACACAGGACAGAAGGGTTTCTGCCTAAACCCCTTTCAATGACCCTTGGACCATTTTTCCACTGCCTCATTTGCTAAAAGTTGTTCCTTTAGAGCGTAGAGTCCTGACCAAGTTTTCACCTCCAGTAGAAGAGGAGATGATCCCAACTAAGACTGGGCCCCCTCTTGCCCTGGGCCCCATAGCAGTCGCATGGTCTGCCGCTATGGTAGTTACACCCCTGTGTATGACCAGCTTTAGATCAAAGTGGGCTGAACCTGACAATTTTGGCAAGTTTGCCAAATATTTAATTTTAATTTACAAATTTCAGGTAGAAGAAAGAGTGAGCATGTTAGAGTCAGCAGGTTCGATCCTTAGCTACCATAGGAGATAATTAGTCAACCGTTTTGAGCAATTCAGCTACCTAATACATGTTTCCACCATATGGGGCTCCAGGCCCACTCTAACCCCTAGGCCCAGCCGGGACGTCTACAATGCGCATATTATGGTATCTCTCCAGAGCTCCTTTTAGTGAATGCATCCCAGTGTTCAGCACATACGGGCAGCGGACAGATTCTGAAAACTATCTTTTTTGTGACACATACTCTCTAAAACCAAACCAAATATTTACCTCCCCTCCCTCGCTCCGTTCACCCCCCTCCAGCTTCACCCGAAGTGAAGCCGTTCTATAAACAGGAGCTCTGTGCATCCATTCACACAATGGGCTCTCTGTGAAAATCCTTCCCTCGGCTCAGACAGAGGATGCCCTCAGCGCTCACGGTGACTTGGGCTAAGAAAATTCAATATATTTCCATTTCAAAAGGGGCCAATTCAGGGGGACCCTGGGTGGGGACGCAGAGGGACCCCAAACACTCATAATGATTCGCTTGTAAAAAAAACCTGCATTGTTTAGCACCACATTCCTGCCATTAAGTTAGAAATCCTTTCCTGAAACATCAGTCTACGGTTCCAGACGCAGCCGAATACCAGCGTGTGGAAAATTCAAAGGAAAACAGTAGCCGTGTGTGTCTGTGGAATGAGATCCATATGGTTTTAACGTGTGCGGTTTTGGGGCACGGGGCTCATGTGAATTGCAATTTGACATATTCAGTCTCCTCTCTGAGCAGCGAATACCTTCCCATTGACCGCTCGCCAACTATTTTATCTGGCATCTCAGGTATTATTCCGGGATAGACATGATAGCCTGGTAAACCGGCCAGCGCAGGCAGAAATCAGACATAATAGGGCGTAACGATGAGCAGGACCTCAATGCTTTTTTAGATATACGTCTTGTCCGTATTGGTAGATACAGTATACGTGCAGTACTGTGCAAGGGTACCTCCAAATCATTTCTATGGGACTGCCAAAAAGAGGTGGGACCCGCACCTATCATCCTAGTGATATGCCACCAATGTCTGATAGGTGCAGGTTCCACCTCTGGGACCCACACCTATCTCTAGGACAGAGGACACAAAGTGAAGGATGCGCGGCCGCCCTCCATTCATTTCCATAGGACTGCTGAAAAGAGGTGGGACCTGCGCCTATGATCCTAGTGATATGCCACCAATGTCTGATAGGTGCAGGTCCCACCTCTGGGACCCACACCTATCTCTTGAACAGAGGACACAAAGTGAAGGAAGCTCGACCGCCCTCCATTCACTTCTATGGACTGCTGAAAAGAGGTGGGACCTGCAACTATCAGATCTTGGTTGCATATCCCAGTGATGTGCCATCAATGTCTGAGATTGAATTTATTTTTATCAATTCATAAAAAGTAAAGTGAATTAAGAAACAAGAAACATAAATCCATATTTGGTGTGACTACCCTTTGCTTCCCGCATCAGTTTTTTAAGGAACTTTAGGTTGTTCCAAACATCTTGGAGAACAAAGCACAGATCTGCTCCAATCCTTCTGTCTCTTCATGTAATCCCAGACAGACTGGATGATGCTGAGATCAAGGCTCTGTGGGAGCCATATTGTCACTTTCAGGACTCCTTGTTCTTCTCTATGCTGAAGATAGTTCTTAATGACATGATGTTGGGGGGAGGGTCGTTGTCCTGCTGCAGAATAAATATGGATCCAGACATCTCCATGAGGGTATTGCATGATGGATAAGTATCTGCCTGTATCAAGCTCTTTTGAAGAAGCACAAAGAACCAAACAACGTTGAGGACCGTAGATGCAGAAGTCTGGCCAGAAGTCGTCTTCATGGAAAAATTGTGGCCAAAAAGCCATACCTTTAACATGGAAACAAGGCCGAACAATTCATCTATGCGTAAACACATAGAAACTGGAGTGCTGACAACGGCAGAAGGTGCTCTAGACTGAGTCCAGTTAGTTCACTGAAGGGTTGGAGAGAGGTACAATAGTGAACATAGTGGAAGGTCCTGGCAAGTTTGGGGCTGCAGTTCAGCAAATAAAGTTGGAGATTTGGTCAGGATTAGTTGTGTTCTCAATACTGAGAAATATAGGCAGATACTTATTCATCAGGCAGTACATCAAGGGGACACGTCTGATTGACTTCAAATGTATTCTCCAGCAGGATGACGACCTCAACGGTACAGCCAATGTCATTAAGAACTGTCTTCAGCGTAAAGAAGAACAAGTAGTCCTGGAAGTGATGATACGGCCTCCAGAGAGACCTGATCTCAGCATCATCCAGTCCGTCAGGGATTACATGAGGAGACAGAATGATCTGAGCAAGCCTACATCCACAGAAGATTTGAGTTCTTTCAAAAACTGATTGGATTTTGATTTTTCTTTTTTTCCTTTAATTCATAAAAATAAACTATTAAAACGTCTATTTTTAAAGCTTCCCTACTTTGCAGCATTTTCCCACACATGGATACAACTTTTGAACAGTACTGTAGGTTCCTTCTGTTAGGATATAACTGCACTGGCAGAATGAAGTTTCATCCCATGATCCACTCCTCGTAAACAGGCGCATCCACCACATATGAAAAACAATCCACAATTGTATAATGGATTATCCAGAACTTCACATTTTCACTGTGAATTTTTGAAATTCTTTCCGGCCCACTAATAAGGAGCACAGAAATGTGGTAGATTGCTGGAAACTTTAAAAATGTTGTGTTCCATTGGATGCCTCCTCTGAGCCTTTTCTGACATCCGCCCTATCACATAACCCTCTGGCATACATCCCAACAGAAGTGGACTCATCATTCATGGATTAGGTGGTGTCTGAGGGTCAGGGCAATAAATTCTGCTCTGCTGCATCTTTACAGTAAATGGCCAATTCATGGCGATGAAATGGCCATGAATTTCATCGTCCAGGGGGCCAGAACACCTTCATAGCTCCTACGATGGTCCAGGAGGGACACTCTGACTTTTTGTTACTCATGTCCTTTAGTTTCCTTTAAGTTCCTGAAGATCTAAATGAAATCAGATGAATATTCTAATTTCTCAGTACCAAACAGCAAATAAATCTCCGGACAGCAAATGTATGAACCAAAGCGTAAATGGGGGAAGAGTAGAGTTAACATGTCTCTTGACTTTCCAAAAATGTCATGAAGGACAGCAATAACGGTTGTGCCACGCTTAAACCACGCCTCTAACCCCCACCCAATCCATATCAATAAATGCCAAATCTTACCAATCTTCTTTCTACCCCCACACTGTAATGTTCCCCTCAGGGGCGTAGCAATAGGGGAAGCAGGGGAAGCAGCTGCTTTGGGGCCCAGACCCACAAGGGGCCCCCTCAGGAGGGAGACTGAAAGATTTTATTGTCAGGCCCCCTCAACAGTATTATACAATGACATTATATACAGTGACACTATAGGAAACGGATGGAGCGGCTGTCAGGCCTTGTCTGGGAGAGCTCAATCTTGACTAGCCACAAGAGTGAGGGTTGCATGTGAGTTCGGGGTTGCGAGGAAGTTTCTGGGGGGGGGGCCCCATTCAAAAATTTGCTGTGGGGCCCAGTTAGTTGTAGTTGCACCACTGGTTCCCCTCAAAGTAGTGCCTCAACAAAATAAGAATGTCCCCTTAGTGCCCCCTTACAATAATGATGCCCAGCCACACAGTGAGGTGGCCCCAGACAGAAATGATGCCCCAATAGTGCTTCCTCATGCAATATAATGCCCCCCCCCCCAGTGCCTCCACATGCAGTATGTTGCCTCCCTTACGTCCTCCAAACATTATGATGCACCCTTAGTGCATTCTCATGTAGTATTATGCCCCCTTAGTGCCTCCGAAATGAAGCATAGTGCCTCCTTAGTGTTTGGAAGGTGAAGAGTTAATGAGAATTTTACTATTTATGTTATTATGGTCAATTAATAAAATCTCATATTCTAATACTGGGTGCGCTGACCTGATGTATGATAATCACCTGGATTTGCCGCCTTAGGTCCAGGCCTAGTCAGAGGTGTTTTCCAAGAAATAGTCTGCCACCATTATACTTACTAAAGTCTCCATGGTAAAACTGTTCAGTCAGACATATCTGAAGCTACTTATCTATGGAGCAGATACAAATGCAAAGCTCAATATAAATAAGAACTGCAAAGAGTTAAAATGGCAAATATATATATATAAATATATATATATATATATATATATATATATATATATATAGTATAGAGAGAGAGATAGTAGGGTCACCGATACTAGGTGGTTGGCCAAGCTCTTCTACCTATCTCATATCTATCTATCTATCTATCTATCTATCTATCTATCTATCTATCAATCAATCTAATATCTATCATCTCTCTATCTCATATCTATTATCTATCTATCTATCTATGACCCCACAGTGAGAGCAGACAGCTCAGCAGTCTCTGTATTTGGACCAGTATGGCGGGCGAGGGTCAGGCATCTTGCATTTCATCCCTGACTGCAGTTTCTGTGTGAGCGCCAGGCCTCGGAGTATAATCTGCACATTATGCTTT
Organism: Rhinella marina; assembly: GCA_900303285.1. NCBI lineage: Eukaryota > Metazoa > Chordata > Amphibia > Anura > Bufonidae > Rhinella > Rhinella marina. The sequence continues at coordinate 188,103 of ONZH01018237.1, read as the reverse complement.
GTGTGAAGGAACGCTCTGAGCCGGATCACACCCACAGCCATTTCCTCGGTGACGTCTCACATTGCAGATCTCTCTCGTCATTAATTCAAAGAGCAGAGAAATCTATCGAGTTACAGACGATCTGTCATAAAGGGGATGAAGACACAGACATCATGTGCTGTGGCCTCACCAACTATTAGAGGAGCCACTGGTGTAAAGTAGAACTGGCTTAGTTGCCCATAGCAACCGATCAGATTCCACCTTTCATTTTTCAGAGCTCCACTGGAAAATAAAAGGTGGACTCCGATTGGTTGCTATGGGCAACTAAGCCAGTTCTACTTTACACCGGTTTTATAAATCTTGCCCAATATATTTGACGTAAACTGGTGTAAAGGAAAACTGGCTTAGTTGCCCATAGCAACCAATCAGATTCCTCCTTTCATTTTCCAGACCTCCTTTGTTATGGAGAACTAAGCCAGTTCTACTTTACACTAGTCTGATAAATGACCCCCAGTGAATACCACTATATTATACCCAGATACCATCCTGTTCCTCCCTGTGTTTACTTTCTAAGTGACCCATAACATCATCCCTCAGAAATAATGTACACCAAATTATCCCAAAATTATTTCCTGCAGCCCCATGTAAAATGTTCCATTAATTCATATTATTGCAGGCGGCTCCTACATCTGCCCATGGCGCCTTCTACAGCACCGTCTATATGTGACCTTCATCAGGGGTGGACGTGTTTAGGTAAGACTAATGCCGACGTCATGGGGTCCAGCAGTTAAGGGGCCTAAGTCCGTCTGTGCTATACAATTTACTGACAACAGGAGCAGCATGGAATCCTCAGCCAGTAGTTGTCAGCGCAGTAAACCAGGAGTCACTGGTTAGACCACAGACGTCCTGGTTTACAGAACATGGATACTGGCACGGGGCCCTTCATGGTTCTTCACAATAATGTATTTTCTCTGTGTTTTGCCTATAGGAATCTGTGTAGATGTGGGACTGACAAACACCAATGGATAATTTAATGGTTAGAGGCCAAAATATCCCCTAAATGCCTCATCATGGTCTAGAACCAGGTCTCAACCAGCACATTTTGTCCAGGCCTGTCCGGTTTTTCCTGCCCCCAGAATATCAATTGTAGTACTCACGGAGCGGCATTAGAATCAGAGGCCAATTTGCTCCATATTGTGCCCTCAGTGGCGCCTATCCATGGCACATGATGGCACAGCTTCACTGGTCATCAAGGTCGGACTCAGTGTCGGACTGGGGTGCTTAGGGACCACCAGTCAAATTCATTTTGGGGTCCCGCTGTAAACCTACATGCAAATACTACCTGACCACACAGCGGCAGCAGCAGCAAGACGGTACAGGATGATGGATTATGGTGGTCCCTGTAGTGGCTTTCAGAGGTCAGGTCCCTGGGGGCAGAACATACTGATACTGATCTTCTCCAACACCCGATGTGAAAAATATAGGCCATTTTTATACAACCATAGGCTGGTATGTGTATGTAATGCAGTATATTCCATGTTCCACTTGTGCAGGGGATGGGGGACTAAGGGCCCAATTTGCAAAAGGGCCCCCCGGGGGATTCACCTATTCCCCTGTGGGCCAAACCCCAGCCTGGTTAGACTGTCCCACCAAAAGTCATGAGGATCCTCCATGGGGCCCAGAACACAACAAGGACGCTGTAGTCCAGAGTTCACCATCTCTCTCATCTCCTATGGTGGGCTCTAGGTTCTCCAATTCTACCGTTGTGAACCCTCCATTTCATTTTCTTGGGTGGTTCCAAGTCACCCCAGTCCAACTGGAAAATACTATAGATAATATTATTAGTATTGTAGTCATGAGTGTATCACTATCAACTATCTATTTAATCTATCTATCTATATCTATTATCTATCTATCTATTATCTATCTATCTATATCAGGGATGCTCAACCTGCGGCCAGCTGTTGTAAAACTACAACTCCCACCATGCCCTTTCTGTAGGCTGTCCGGGAATGATGGGAGTTGAAGTTTTGCAACAGTTGGAGGGCCACAGGTTGAGCATCTATCTATCTATCTATCTATCTATCTATCTATCTATCTATCTATCAATCTATCTCTCATATCTATCATTCATGTATCTGTCATCTATCTATCTCATGTCTATTTATCCATTATGTATTATGTATCTATGTATCTAATATCTATCTATCTATCTATCTATCTATCTATCTATCTATTATGTATGTATCTATCTATCTCATATCTATCTATCTATCTATCTATCAATCTATTATCTATCTATCTATCTATCTATCTATCTATCTATCTATCAATCTATCTCTCATATCTATCATTCATGTACCTGTCATCTATCTATCTCATGTCTATTTATCCATTATGTATTATCTATCTATCTATCTATCTATCTATCTATCTATCTATCTATTATCTATCTATCTCCCCTTGGTATGACACCTCCAGCAGTGAGTACAGGAGAGAATTTGATGCCGTCCTCTCTGAGACGCGGGTGATTGACAGGCTGCTCTCTTCTTTAATCAGGACGCCCCCGTTTCGCTGCTCGTCCCTAACAAGCTCTGCTTTCATCCCTGGCTCTCGGCTCTCCCGCCGTCTTCTCCTGAAATAACTGACACCTCTCCCCAACCATTGAGAAGACCTCAGCCCTCCCTGGCACTTGGCGAGCAGGTAGAGGACAGAGGGCGGCATTCAGCGCAGTGACACAGGAGGGGTGGCATCAGGTGATGTCAGGTCCTCTGCGCCCCATCAGTGATGCATCTGTTTTTTTTACAAGGACACACACTCTCCGACTCCACTAATTATATCCTAACGGAGAATTCACACATGGCAGATTGGTTGCAGAAAAGTCCCATTCATGTGAACGGAGCTTACAGAAATCCTTGCGCTTGCCACCGATACAATTACTTTACCATCAATGGACCTGAATTTCTTCCACAAATCTGAAGGGGACCCGAAACGTGAGAACCTTACACCTGCGTTATACCAAGTCCTGAGTCCCTATTAGTCGTGTCCCGGCCTGACCTCTGTCCCTCCACGTTCTGTCATCTACGCCACCCTTGGCCTAGAACCTTTCCTCATCTTGGATTTGGCCCAAGACTAATTATAAGTGTTAAAGCGATGATTTGTTGCGTCTCCTGCCCCCGATGCGTCACCGCTCCGCTATTCTGTGCTGTCAGGTACAATTCCGCTCCAGTCTCCGATAAATGACACTTTTGTCCTGATCCGGTCCACACCCCCCCCCCCCCCCTCAATCTGTCACCTCTATCCCAGCAATCTGCTATACGCTGTGATTAAACCATTCGCTCTTCACTTTGGATCCTGCAAATGTCAGAAAAAAAAAAAAACCTTCCTTCCCACACATCACCGCCAGCACCTTTTTTATGGATTCGTGCAACTTAAAATCACATATTCTGCCTTCATGGAAAATTCTGTCCTCGCTATAAAAAGTTGTTCTCGTTCCATCCGCCAGTGCTGAGCTCATTAAAAACAAGCCGAAGAGAAAAAAAGAAAAACGTAATCTGGCCGGTCAGACAATAAAATATCTTCATTGTTCTCCGAAACGTCAGAGAAAAAAAAATTTTTTTTATTGAAATTTAAATGTTTTCACCCACGAGATGACTAAATAAATCAATCACCCCTTCTTCAGAGAAGAGCCGGACGATTCAAATGTCAAAAAGTGTCACAAAACAGCCATAAAAGTAACAGAAAAAGCAACAATGTATCAATAAAATTCATCAAATTCCTCCCAGGGAGGAATTATGGGAAGGGTTAACCCTTCACGATCTGAAATCAGGCCTCATCCAGGTGGGGTTTACCTGCTCCACGCCCACCACCCCTTGTTTTATTGTAAATGGGGGCCGTGACCCCCCCCTCCTCTTCGTTTGATGCAAATACCAGCACAATGATAAATCCAGCAGCGCAGCCTCTTGCATGCACCACTTGCTTTGAGATATGAGCGTCGCTGAGGGTGGTATGAAGGCTGCGCTCCAAGACATACCTCACATCCCCTACCTCTACCTGGGCTCCCTGTGCGCCTGCATCCCCTGCACACCACACGCACACAACACTGCTATTCACACCGCTATACCTCCACTCTAGGCATCCTTACACAAACACGTAGGCACAAGGCACTGCTATGTAAGGGGGGCGTCCCCCCCGTCCTCCTAGGGTACTGTTCACACACAGGTCGGCACGCAGATTAGGACTATAAGCATAATGCAGCATTTTTTGAACCTATGTAGATACAAATGTGCAAATTCCGCTCATATGACGACATAAAACCTGGATTAGCACAGGAACGCCACATGCCATAGACTATTAAACATGGATAATAATTGCCCCATGACCTCGACGTCTTCTGAAACCGTAGCCATATGTAAAATACCGAGCGACATAAATACACATTGTGCAAGACCTGGCAGGAAGGACACATTTCTCCCCAAAACCGCAGCAGGTGGTTGATGCTCGCCCTATAATCCAGCGAACGCCCCTAAATATACCCCGTGGACCTCCGCTGACCCGCAGAAGATTAGGGGGTGCTGGAGGTCCCTGCGGCTTCTCTGTGGTTGGGAGTAGTTCCCAGTGTCGCTGACATCTGTTATTGTTTGTAAAGGGATGCTGAGAGTTATGGTCGTCTGCTCGTTAAATACAAGGAAACACATTGATACAAAAGAAAACAAATCTCAACATTTTAGTTTTTCACCTTTTTTCCCCCCCAAGGATGACAGCACCCAAACCTGCACTGGGGGTCCCTGCCTGACTCCCCAGACCTGCACCGGGGGTCCCTGCCCGACTACATCCATAGGTAGAGATACAGTGTAGCCACCTGACAACCTCCATCAATCGGCTGCACCTGATATTTGTAAATACTTTGATACTTTGTATCTATTTTTTATCTCCTGAACCTTCTCCATCCGTTTCCATCCCTGCTGTTTTTTTTAGGCGGCAGAGCTGACATTTAGCATTTTCGGCAGTGACATCTCGTTCACATTGGACGCCTCGCTGTCTGTCTGTCCGTCTGGAAATCTCTGCCAGTCACAACTCTGACTCATTACAAATGACTTTGACAGCCCGGCGCAGACTTCCGAAATACCTGACAGCCCTCGAGACATTATTTTCCTTATAAAAGGCACCTGGTGACATGTTTCTGGTAGACTAAGCGACCGATACAATGGACCCACATAGTTCACCGCCACCTTGGTGGCCTCCCAAGGTTGGTCATTTTTTTAAAGGCGATTTTTGCAATGGTCACCCAAGCGGGTACTTTTTTTTTTTTTGCCGTCATTATTACCCTCCCCGGTACAGTCTGCACCCCCAAAAAAATGGCATGATGAATGCCAGTCTTACCTGCTGCCTGGGTCCTCACCAGCTGCCAGAAGAGAAGCAGCGCCAGGCTGCAGAGAGGGGGCACCCCGGGGACCCTGCATCTCCTGGGCTGAGGCCGGGGCATGGTGCCCAGGTACAGGGAAGGGAGGGGAGAGGAGGAGGGCCGCAGGATCAGCAGGAGCGAGGTACAAGGGAGCAGGACAGGACAGGACAGGAGAGTAGAGGACAGGCTGCAGCTACTGCTGAAAACTCTCTACTTACACCATGTGCAGACAGCTCGGGGAGGGGAGAGGAGGGCTGCCCAGTGCTGGGAGGGGAGGAGGAGAGGGGGGTGTCCGAGGTGAGACCCTATGTGAGCTCCCTTTCATTAAACACACCCACTCTCACCCACTTTCCCCTGTATTTACCTCCACTCTCACCTTCTCACTTTCCCTTTGTCATTAAGTCACAATATCCCTAATTTACATCAATTCTTCCTCCACCTTTCCCCTCTCCTCAGCCCGTCCCTCGCTGTCATCTCACCTCTCCTCCTACCCACCAGCCATCTTCCTATGTATCCCACATGGTCAGTCGCCGGCGACCCGTCCCCCCTGGTATCCCCCCCCATCTGTCACTCACCTTCACTCTCTGGTGGCACAGGGGTGTGTGAAATTCCTCACTTTTCCTCCTGTGGACACAGCAGCGACTTACATTCTACAGAAAACAGTTAATTGCATTTATCGGGCGACTCACAAACTAATATTTGTCATTAATTAGGAGTTTTTTTACTTTGGCGCTTGGTTTTGAGCCCAATTCGCACATAGACACGAGATCCTCGGACATAGGCATGAGCGGCGCGTGTCATCGGGGAAAGGTTAGGAGGATTTCCTTATACTTCTAGTGGTTACGACCCTTCGAGGAGGACGGTAGATGAGGAAAGCAGGGAATAAAATCAGGAAAATTACATTCAAATTTTTTTTTAATTCTTCCAGTATGGGCTGGCTAGGTACTTGTCTACATTTTAACTCTAAATGGGGTAGAGCTGCAATACCAGACATGGCCCACAGGGAAGAGTGGCGCTCTTTCTTTTTTCCTCATCTCAGCTATAGCTGTGGATTATGTACCTTGGCACACTTTATACTTTCCAAGCCTATTTTGAGATTGTATTTTAGGTACCAAATGCCAGGGGACGGGGGTGCATCCTACCACGGAGCAGTGAGTAACTGAACAAGGACAATAATTCTTTATGATTCTGAATTCCTTCAGTCGTCCACAGAATATTCCAAGGTGCTCGTCCGCTCCGTGATATTTAGGAACAAAACAATCATTCTGAGCATCTGCTGCAAGTGGGAGAGAAGGACGGACCCGGGGGGCAGGGAGAACCACGTCAGATGTAGGAGAACCGGAGCTTCTTGACGTTTCCTCAAAATAAATATAAACCCTAGACTAAACCCCGTAAAGAAATACAGACTTCCCCTTTAAACAGAACACATTAACCAGACCCCTCATTTATATAGACTCAAAGCTTATTATTTATACAGACCCTAGACCTGACCCCACTCATAATGACCCCAGACTAGACCCCAGATCAGGCCTCCGTATTCATACAGACCCCTGACCAGACCTCCATATTTATACAGACCCCAGACCGCACCTGCACATTTTTATAGACCCCAGACCAGACCCCTCATTTATACAGCCCCCCAGACCAGACCCCTCATTTATACAGCCCCCCAGACCAGACCCCTCATTTATACAGACCCCCAGACCAGACTCTTCATTTGAACAGACCCTAGGCCAGACCCCTCATTTATAAAGACCTCTCTTATAAAGACCCCAGACTATACTCCTCATTTATACAGCCCCTGGAAAAGACCCTTCATTTATACAGACCCCAGACTGCTCGTTTTAACAGACACCAGACCACACCTCTCATTTATACAGACACCAGAACCCTCAATTATACAGCCCCCCAGACTAGACTCATTTAAACAGACCCTAGACCAGAACCCTCATTCATAAAGACCTCTCTCATAAAGACCCCAGACTATACTCCTCATTTATACAGCCCCCAGACCAGACCCTTCATGTATACAGACCCCAGTCCAGACCCCTCATTTATACAGATGCCAGACCAGAGCCCTCATTTATACAGACCCCATTCCAGACCCTTCATTTATACAGACCCCAGACACCTCATTTAACAGACACCAGACCACACCTCTCATTTATACAGACCACGGACCAGAACCCTCATTTATATAGACTTCAGACCAGAGCCCTCAATTATACAGACCCCTGACCAGATTGCTCATTTATACAGACCCAAGACCATATCCCCTTATTTATTTAGACCCTAGAACAGACCCTTCATTCATAAAGACCCCAGACTAGACCTCTCACTTATACAGACCACGGACCAGACCCCTCATTTATACAGATTCCAGATCAGACCCCTCATTTATACAGACTCCAGACCAGACCCCTCATTTATACAGATCCCAGACCAGACCCCTCATTTATGCCGACCCCAGACCAGAACCCTCATTTATACAGACTCCAGACCAGACTCCTCATTTATACAGATGCCAGACCAGGCCCCTCATTTATACAGATGCCGGACCAGACCCCTCATTTATGCAGACCCCAGACCAGAACCCTCATTTATACAGACTCCAGACCAGACTCCTCATTTAAACAGACCCTAGGCTAGACCCCTCATTTATAAAGACATGTCTTATAAAGACCCCAGACTATGCTCCTCATTTATACAGCCCCCGGACCAGACCCTTCATTTATACAGACCCCAGTCCAGAACCCCTTATTTATACAGATGCCAGACCAGACCGCTTATTTATACAGACTCCATTCCAGACCCTTCATTTATACATACCCCAGACTGCTCATTTTAACAGACACCAGACCACACCTCTCATTTATACAGACCGCAGACCAGAACCTTTATTTATACAGACACCAGAACCCTCAATTATACAGCCCCCCCAGACTAGACTCATTTAAACAGACCCTAGACCAAAACCTTAATTCATAAAGACCTTTCTCATAAAGACTCCAGACTATACTCCTCATTTATACAGACCCCAGACCAAACCTCTCATTTATATAAACCCCAGACTAGACCCCTCATTTATACAGACCCCAGACCTCCTCATTTATGCAGACCCCCAGACCAGACCCCTCATTTATACAGACCGCAGACCAGACTTCTACATTTATACAGACCCCCAGAACCCCCATTTATACAGACCCCAGACCAGACCTCTCATTTATAAAAACCCCCAGACCCCTCATTTATACAGACCCCTCATTTATACAAACCCCAGAACAGGCCTCCACATTTACACAGACCCCCAGACATCTCATTTATACAGACCCCAGACAAGAACTCTCATTTATTCATGCCCCAGAGCAGATCCCTCATTTATACAGACCACAGACCAGACCCCTCATTTATACAGATCCCAGACCAGACCCCTCATTTATAAACCTTAGACCCAACCCATTCTTTATAGAGACTTTCGACCAAACTAGTATCGAAAAGGGACTTGTTTAATTGGCCTTAGGAGTCAGCAGGTGGTACTAATGGGCTTCCTTGTATAAGTCTGCATGATAGCTGTCAATCAGGACCACCCACTGGACTTCTAAGCCCAGAATGAGCAGTAATCAAACTAAAAATATATGCTGAACATTTCATCTCATAAACTACATATTAGTCTGCTCAGCTCCTACTGCTCTATTAGATGTAGCCTGCAGCTCAGAAACCATGTTCAATGTGACTGGGAGATCTCCTCTTTTCTTCAGGAGTGTCCAGGACAATCGGGAAGAATTGACAGCTATACAATATAGTCTACAATGTTGTCAGCGTCTCCACGCTAAGGCTCTACCAGGCAGCTGACCAATCCTAGTGAAGTTCTTTTATTTTGTTTCGCTGACTTTGGACAAGATTGTCCTCTCTGACCATTAGACATTACATCATAGAAACTGTCTTGCACGATATGTGACATCACTGCCCTCTAAATAGTAGATGACCTCTGGTGTTTGGAGCGACCAGAGCTGCCCGTCCCCTGTCTATGGGCATATTGGAGCCACATGGGCCACCAGTATGCTATATCCTACCCTGGTACGTGAGATGACCTCACGAAACAACAAGTCTCAGATACAGAGAACTGGCAGCAGAAGAAGAGGCAGCAGAAAGCAGAGATTCCTCTCCTGGTAATTATGGTGTGGACGCAGGAGGCGACTATTCTGAGTATATGAAATTACAGGGACAGGGCGTCATGGGTCACAATATGGCATCAATGTTTTGTAGCAGCAGAGACCTTCTTCGGAGATTTCAGTATCATCCAGTTCTGGACAATCCATAATCACTGTCATTGTCACTCAGGTCCCGGTCAGAGGAAGACTACAGAGATGAAGCCCAGAGGACAGTAAAAATGTCGAGACTCTGCACATGTGGTTCTCCGCTCACCATAATACAGCATACCCGAAGTATTCCGACATATGGAGTCTAGATTACAGAGTCTGCCTCCAGCAGCCATAATACAGACCACACTAATTAGTACTGTCTGACCCCCGTCCTATAGATAGTTTATGGTATGCAGCATTAACTGCGCAGAGGCGGACACCTGCGGGAGGAATTCACTTCAAAGGAAGCACTGAAATAAAAATAAAAAGATGTAAAATATATACTAGACAGATTCAGGGGTTTTCAGAAGTGGAAATAGCCGAGAAGAAGTTGTAGTCATCTACGTGCAGCAGAAGCCACAGTAGTCAGGGAATGGCTGACAACAGATACCAACAGCCTGCATTCAGCATTACAGGGTGTCTGTCAGCGGTTTTGACCATGCTATACTGCTGACAGCACTAGGGAGGAGCTGAGGAGAGCACGGCAATCATGCCTTTTGTGGAGCTTTTATTATCAGGGGTAGTGTGAATATGAAGTTTTATTCTGCCAGGCTCTGCTCCTGCAAGTGCTCTGGACGGGGAGCTTCATTGTAAAGTGCTCTCTGCATTAAGCTGCTAAACAGCCCCTAACCTCTGCTGTCTCTTGATTGGATGATCAAGAGCCAAGGTGAGGGGCTGTGAAGCAGCCCAATGCAGAGAGCACTCCACAGTGAAACTCCACCTTCTGGACACTTGCAGGAGCAGAACCTGGCAGAATAAAACTTCATATTCACACTACTCCTGATACTAAAATCTCCACATAATGTATGCTTGTCCTGCTCTCCCTAGTCCCTACCACATCCTGTCAGCAGTTTAGCATGGTCAAAATCGCTGACAGATTCCCTTTAACAAAGCAGGAAGTACTGTCAATGTCTGAGAACATTTATAATGAATGGAGTCCTTTATTATGGAGGGGGTACAGACTTGAGATAAGATACAGAAAGCAAATAGGTTACTGTACAACAGAGCTTACAATATAACAAACTGGAGAAACACAAGTGTCCATACATATGGGGAGGTTGAAGGTTGTGGGATTTGGTTCATTGTAATGAGGAAGTAGAGAAGGGATAAAGGTCGGGAGGAATTCTGAAGAAGTGTGTGTGTGTGTGTGGGGGGGGGGGTTGGTACAAAAGCCATAAGGGGACCCAGTGGTAATAATCAAAAGGGCTGCTGCTATAAGTTTACACCATCACACATGGGGGCCTACAAAACTGATACGGGCAAACCAGGGTCGGACTGGTCCACCAGAATACCAGAGGATCTTCCAGTGGGCTCACATTCTGACTTTAATGGACCCCTAATAAAACAGGACCCTTAAGGTCCTATATACACAGAGGGTGGGCCCTCAGATTCATTTCCTCTCGTAGGCTCAAGGGACTTCAGTCCGACGCTGCCTTCAACCCTTGTGGTCCAGTCTCTATCTTCCATGTTTGCTAATGCTGTGGAGCCTGTGGAGGGTCCCGTGTCCACTCCACCTACCATGACAGGTGATCTGTGCTCCCCTCTCCAAGGGCTTTACATCATGGGCAGCCTCTGTGGTATTGTCAACCTGGGAGAAAAGTCCAGACGATAGGGGCAGCTCGAGAGAAGACTTATGGTTGTTCTGGGCCAGGCAGGAGCTGCGGCTCTCCAGCTGTTGTAAAACTACAACTCCCACCATGCCCTGCTGTAGGCTGATAGCTGTAGATAGTCTTGGTATATTGGGAGTTGTAGTTTTACAACAGCTGAAGTCAGAGAGTAGGAGTGGAGAGGTCCAGCATGGTGATAAGTTACAAGGTAAAGCAAAAGCAGGATATTTTCTGTTTCATTCTTGGTGAATTGTCACCAAAGAGTCCATAAAAATAGTAAAATATCAATACAAAAAGAACGGTGCAAAATGATAGTCATAGAACATAACACAGATTTATTAGGCCTTAGAACTCATGCATACGAATATTTGGCGGCCAGGCCCATGCTGCGGACAACAAATTGCACTCCGCAATGCGCGGACACTGACCATTGGACCATCGTATGTAGACGCAGGACCCATTCACTTGAATAAGGTCTGCGATCTGCACCGCAAAAAAGTGCATGCACTACATTTTTGAGGTGCGGAGGCACGGACAGAAAACCACTGAAGCACTGCTTCCGTGCCTCCGTTCCACACTGCAACTTCCGGATTGCGGACTTATTCAAGTAAATGGGTCCATAACCTGCATCCATAATGCGGTGCACAAACGGCCTGTGCCCGTAAATTTCGGACCCGCTGTTTGCAGGTCGCAATCTGGGCACCGGGCTACAATGGCCGTCAACGGTCATGTGGATGAGCCCTTATTCACATGACTGCATCCACGGATACCATAGGGCTCATTCACACTAGCATGTGAAAATACAGATCCAATACAGATGCCTTTTTTTTTTTTTCGTTTTTTGTTCAGCTTTTTTTGTAATGATCCCGAAATACAGATGATTAAAAAACAAAAAATACGCACACATCAACTACAGAACTCCAGAAAATGTGTTTCATTCTGTCACCTGAAAATATGACCCCATACAGAAAAAAATGGCACATTAAAAAAGCCCACATATATAATGAAACATAATAAGTAAAAATCTTTCAATAAAATAAACTGAATTAATTCGGATTTTTAGTACGCAAGTGTGAATGAGCCCCTATTCCATATGCATCTGTATACTCCTCTGTGGACCTGAATAAGAGCTGTTCATTACTGCACCCCCTAGTGGTAGAGAGAAGTTAATGTTGGGGGGGGGGGGGGTAAAAAGATCAGTGCTCTGTATAGAGAAGAAACGTAAAAGCGACAGCCTCGGAAATATCGTTGAAGAAAGCAGCAACCAGTGCTCCCCAACCTGTGACTCTGCAACTACAACCCCCAGCATACCAGATGACAGAGAGTGCTGGGACTTGTAGTTTTATGACAGGACACATTTCCTGATGCTTTCGGTCTGCGCAGTTGCTGTCCGATTTTATATGACTATTTTATGAAGCCTTTCACAAGCGGCGGCGCGTAACCAAAAAGAAATCCTTTTCTAACGAACAGCTCATCGTTTTCAAGATCTCTGCTCGCTTGCCTGTGAATGGAAACATTATGGTTTACATGTAGAGGCTGATACAGAATTTTACTTTTCGCAGCTGAGGGTTTGCTCCAATGGTATCCAGTCCAGGCGATCTGCTTTCTGCTAAATTTAGGGGATGATGCTATAATGCATGTAATCACAATGTCATTACTTTTTACAAATGTGGTAGAAATGCCAAGGACAAGTTGTGGGGACGCGTCATAAAGCAGGTGGTTGGCGCACAGCTGACTAAACTCCATAAACCAGCGGCCTGTGCCGTATAACCCTGGCGACAACATTACAAAGATCGCTTTACGTGTTATATGAGGCGTCGGCAGGGTACGGGGTAAAGGGTGGATTCATATATAAAACGCAGATTATTTGGTACAGGACTGACACGCGGTGCAGAGGGTGTAAATTAGGTCGGGGAACACCTCGCTGACTATGGCAGATAGTTGTGGGCATGCTCTGTAGCGTGTGCAGAGGTCACCGATGTCCAGCGTGTCCAGCTACATTATCCTTTCTATTGGGAAAAAAATTTGAAGCAACTTCCCAAATCATTCTGATAAGAATCTTCTACTTTTTGTGTCTACAGCTTCTGTGCAGAGGTATGTGTCTCCATGGTAACAGACTACAAACAAACCCTGTGTGTGGTCTGATGCAGCAGTCACGTCTGCTGTCTATGTCCATGGAGATACATGATTCAGCGGAGGAGCTGCCCCTGTATGAAGAGTAGTCTAGTTGGGTGGAGGAGGGCTCTCGGGCTCATTCTATAATCCAAGAGTGTGGGGACCGGAACATGGACACGTGGGAGTCAGCTCGGAGGACCGGAGGGGAGCAGGTAAGTATGAATGAATTTATGGAGGTAGGTTACAAGCATTAGAGAAATAGTCCTTATTCCCAGAGAACCCCTTTTAGGCCACAGGCAATTATGGGAACAATCTGGAGGTGAGAGCCGCATTTACATGCAGCAATCACCTCTACTATATGGAGACGAGGGATCGATGCTGCCCAGAAACGATGATTTAGGAGACATCATCAATGATGCTTACACCCAAAGGTTTCTACACAAACATAGAGGAGGATTCTTTACGGTAAGAGCAGTGAGACTATGGAACTCTCTGCCTGAGGAGGTGGTGATGGTAAGTTCACTATAAGAGATCAGGAGGGGCCTGGATGTATTTCTGGAGGGTAATAATATTACAGGTTATAGTTACTAGAGAGGGGTCGTTGATCCAGGGAGTTATTCTGATGTCTGATTGGAGTCGGGAAATAATTTTTTTCTCCTAAAGTGAGGAAAATTGGCTTCTACCTCACAGGGGTTTTTTGCCTTCCTCTGGATCAACTTGCAGGATAACAGGAAGAACTGGATGGACAGAGGGCTTTTTTCAACCTTATAAACTATGTTACTATGTTAATGGGCTTGACTGTTCATTGGGTGATTGGCGGCACCTTTACACAAGGCAATTATCGGGAATGATTGTTTCTTGGAATGTTTCATAGGCCCGTGTAAAGACGACTTAGAATGTAGCATTTTGTGCTGCCGATCATGAGATCTACCAACCTCAGACACCAACAGTAGACAAGCTATGGAAGCAGTGGTGCCATATTCTAGTTTATGTTGTTTATATAGTAATTTTGCATTTGTCAATTTTATTACATGAATTGTTCACTACTAAGGCAAATTACACAATGAGGTCCCAGGTCAGGTAGGCACAGGGCCCGCTCCATGGGCAACGTGATCAAATACAGTGATCCCTCAGGATACAATATTTTCAACATACAATATTCTTTTCTTACCCATCGTAAATTGAATTGAAACCAGACTCAACATACAACACCCCAGACTCAGATCCCACAAATCAAGGTCACTTCAAAAAGTCAATAGGACTGGTTCCACAATTTCCTGGACGAAGGCTGGTCAATGTTTCCTTCACAAATACCAGAAGGGCCATGGTAGCTAATGGCGCCCCACACCATGACACATGGTGTGTCAATGCTCCCTCCATGAATACCAGATAGGAACAGCCATGGTGGCTAATGGCGCCCCAAACCATGACACCTGGTGTTGGTCCTGTGTGTCTCCACACTATGTATGATGGCAGTAGACGCTCTGGAGACACACAGGACCAACATCAAGTGTCATGGTGTGGGGCGCCATTGGCCACCATGGTATTCACGGAGGGAACATTGACCAGCCTTCCATATATCCAGAACATTGTGGAACCAGTCCTAGTGCCTTTTGTGAGTCAGGAGAATTGGGGTTCCCTCAAGATAAGACCCACCACACCTGCTCCTCAGGTGATCCAGCAGCTCCCATGGCCAGCTTGATGACAATTTCAGCTCATTCGCATGGTTTTCCAGGTGTTCTTTTGTTCATTTTCCGGTAGAGTACATCCATGGCCCTCCGAAAGATAATTCCCAGCGCAATGTTTTTGTTTTTTACCTTCTGGACCATAAGCCGATTCTAGATCAATTACCTAAAATTGCCTATGTAGGATTTACAGACTTTTGGACGTGGGACAAGAGCAATTTTATAGAAAGTATCTGAGAACACATTACTATTTTCTTTTTGGATTTTAAATAAGAACACATGTACAACCATCACAATAATCCAGGAAATGTAATTATAAAGTCGCGGGTCATACAGAAGTCATTGTTATACCGAACCAGTGATTCTAATTTCACTGGAAATGATGAGAGGAATAAATAATGAAGCCTCATTATGGAAAGTCTAAGGGCCGCCTGTACTCTAACATTACAGCCAGCGCACCCGCAGTTTATTTTTGCGACTGTTCCGGAAATAAACGTCTCTAAAGACTCTTGTTCCTCCCTTCTATTCATGAAAGGACAAGTGTTAAATATCTGCGAGGAACGTACAGACAAAACTCTGTGCCCCCCCCCCTCCATCCCCTGACAATTGGAGCTATATGCACAGGCGTTCTTCTAAGAAAAATAAGGGAAGGAGACTTTACGAGACCTCGAAGAGCGGAGATCTGTATCCTAACTATAACAAGACGCATTTACAATTCAATCTTGACGAGACGATCTAGAATTCTACAACCACGTCGGTTTCTGGGGCAGAAGACGTCAGGATGGATTATCGGTAGCTTGAGGTAATTCTGTAAGAAATTAGGAAAAGCGAAGAACTGGGATTTAAGGAGAGAACTTTTAGCAGAAGCAATCGATGACGAAGAGGAGAAGGGGAGGAGAAGACTTCATCTCGGACACAAGGGGTTACAGAAGCAGCAAGAGAGCGAGGAGGAAAGAGAGCGACCCAAGAGACTGTAAAATATTTGGGATTCTTAATCACCTTGAGCACACACACAGGGCTCTTTTTAAATATTGACCTGCCCCATCTCCCCCGCTTTCCCCTGAACCTGCCTCCTTCCTTCAAGAAACCAGGCACAATATTTAAGAGCGAGCTTCCAGAGACTAAGTTCTCGTCTCCCGCCCAGTAACGTATGCCAGTTTTAATGTCACAAAGCACAAAAACAAGTGAAAAAAATAAGTCCAAAAATATAAGACAGAATCAATCTACTAAAACATAAAACTCTAAAAAAGTTGTAAAAAAAAATTACTTGTGAGATTTTTTTCGCTGATATAAAATATCACTTTTATATATATTAATTCTTGAGGGAAAAAAAAAAGTTTATTGGTAGAGATTTTCCAAAGCCCTGTTTTAAAATACCAAGAAAAGCTAAATCCTCTGCAGCGGAATTATCAGATTGCTGCCAGAGGGGGAAGGGGGGAAACATTTATGATTTGAAGCATCACGCGTCACAGTGTTAAGTGAAGATTAATCGTATAGATCTCCGCCCGTTCGCATTGAAAGAATCAGTTTTTTTAACTAGTTTTTGGGTTTTTTTTGCATGCCCTCTTGCCAGGGAAGGTTGCGATTCGGACGTGAAAAGCAGGGTGACGTTGCAGCGAAAGATGGCGAGGGCTCAGGTCGATCTCAAGCAGCGGGACAGTGGTTGGGATATTCTGCTCAGGGTCTTGAAGGGGTAGTGGGAGCAGGAGGTGAGAGCCATGTTCTCTCTCTCTCTCTTTCCTTCCTTTGCTCTAGCACAAAGAACAAGGAGCTATTGACAGAACCAGAAAAAAAAATTTAAAATCCAGGTTTTTTTTTTTTTCGGGGACTGGTGTGATATAAAAAGCACGAGGACAGAGAGGGAATTCAGAGCGCGCCCTGTGCCCTGCTCCGGCTGTTTAGGTAAAACTTCAGAGCTGAAATAACAGCGAGGCGCATGAAGACATTTCTTTCATATTTGGGTTGTTATTGAAAGAGTTTTTTTTTTTTTAAGTAACCTTATTAGTGAAAGAAGGGAGGGAGAGCGGGAGAGAAGAAGGCATCCTCAGGAGCGGACACGAGACTCTGGGGAGGAGGAAGCAGGAACGAGAGGGATAAAGGGTGGTGGAGAAAGGGGGGATTTAGTTTAACGTCAAGGAAAGATGGGAGGGGGGGCCTGCAGGAAAGAAACCGGGAGCGGGAAGGATTAGACGGAGGCAGTGTGTATTGGGAGAAATGGGGGGGGGAGTAGGAATAAAGGGAGGAATTGATATGGAAAAGTTGGGCAGTCAGGGTAATATTAGAGGGCGGGGCAAAGGGAGGGGGAGGAGTCTGACAAAAAAAAAATTGTACAGGTAAGGCCTCACGCACACGGCTGTTGTTGGCCTCTGTCCATGCTGTGGTCCACAATGCACAGGAACCAACCATGTGCAGATGCTGACCCACTTGATTCACTTGAATGGGGTCGGCGATCCGCATCACAAAAAAGTAGTGAAAAACCCATGAGAGCGCTCCGTAGTGTTTGTGTGGGGTTCCGTGCCTCTGTTCCGCACCGACCTTCCGTATTGCGGACCCATTCAAGTGAATGCGGTGCACAAACGGCCGGCCAACAACAGCCTTGTGCATGAGGCCTAAGTCATATAGCTTTAGGTGACATTTGCAGTGCACGGACCCCTTGTGATTTAGGTAATGATGCCCTACATGTATGACGGCAAGGATTAGGGGGTCCAACTTTTACTGTCACACACATGCATGCGGCTGGTTGTGGCTGTACACCATGGCACTGCATGCAAGTCCCAAGAGCTGTAGGTACAGCTGCCCCATAGAATACCAGTAGTCATAATCCAGCCTCATCTGAATGAATGCAACCAATAAAGCCAGTCTTATCAGCGAGCCATTCTGGGCGTAGACTTCATTGGGTTATGTCAGTGATGGTCATACACAGGTTGCGCAGTTAGAACACATTCACACACAGCACATCTGCTGCAGATATTTCTGCATATGTTCCTTTCGTCTGAACGGGGCCTGCAGAAATCCAGCAGTAGTCACAAAAGCTTTTGGAATAAACCTGCCACATGTGAATTCACCTCATGCGAGTTCCGTAATACCCCTTGGTGTCATTTTCTCTGTACATTGGACCGGAAGGATTGTCAGACCATCAGGCATCTAAGGCTAGCTTCACACAAACGGTAAGAGATCCGGCAGGGAGCAGCCTCCTGGAGCTCTCTGGATCCGGCCTTGCTGGATGGTACCTGAATGCACGCTGTCTCCATATTTACCAGGTTGCAGCCAAATCTCCGACTGTCCCCATTGTAGTTAATGGCAGGCATTCACGTCTCGTCCGGCAAATGCCGGATCCAGAGATCTCTTACCTCATAAGAAAGATCTGCACCTGTTCTGTCTTTAGAGCTGCACCTGGTTTTGGCTCACAATCACTGATGGAGATCACTGACCAAACACTGACATGTGAATGAAGCCTAAATAAGGGAATGTTAGACGTATAACAATCTATATCTCCTAGTAACTATCAGTGAGAAAAACATCCATTGTATCCGGAGGCCTTCCATCCCATTCACTTCTATAGGACCAGAGCTGAGTGAAAAACGCACACTATAGAACGTGCTGCCATTTTTCCTGAACGCAGAGATGATGAAAAATGACGCTCATGCGCACAGAACCATTGAACTGAATGGGTCAGGAATCCCAGATGCTGTGTGTTCACAACACGAAAAAACTGGCTTGTGTGAAGGAGGCCTTAGTGTATTTTACTGAACTAGATACAAAGCGCATTTACTGAAGTGATCTCCATAGTACAGCGCGTTGCGTTCGTGCCAAAAAAAAAGGGTACATTACACCAATTGCCTGTAACATTAAAGCCAGGGTCCGGTGAAGTGAGTAATATTTTCTGGCGGCAGTCGGCGGTGGGATATGCAGGTAGGAAAAACAGGCAGATGTAAGGATCTGAGCGACTGTGAGAAGGGTCCAAGTATAATGGCGACGACCGGGTCGGAGAATCCCCAAAACAGCCGGTCTTGTGGGGTGTTCCTGGTAGGCCGTGGGTAGTACCAACAAAAAATGGTCAAAGAAAGAAAAGCTGGTGAACCTTTCCTGGATGCCCAAGACTCAGTGATATGTACGGGGGTCGGATCCAATCCCACAGAAGAGATAATTGCTGGGAAACCTCCTGCTGGGGATGATACAAAGGTGTCAGGACAGAGCGGGCATCGCACTCCGTGTAGCCGGGGGACGTTGCGGCTGACTGGTGTACTACGGCTTCATCGTACTAGTTAAAAAAAATACAACCCACACAGTCAGTCCCAAAAATAAATCGATAGATAAAACATCTCACACGTGGCCATCTATTTGTGATTTTCGGCGGGTACATAGGTGGACGTCCCCTCATTAGGTCGGCACAGAGGTCACGTTACACGCACACAGCAGATCAACCGCTACGTCAGTGCTGTGATAACGCTGCCATCTACTGGTCACATGGTATATTGCTGGTTTATAGAAAGCCCCAGCTTTTTTTCTCACACATAGGTGAGTGAGGGAGGGTGATTGAGACTAGAGCTCAAGTACTTCGGAGGCCTCACTGACATCCGTAACTTATTATAAACCCCCATCATTGAGATTAAGAGAAAACAACTTATATTTATAATTATTACTATGAAACTACTACTCCCCACCGGTCTCCGAGTGGCGACTGTAAACATTCATGAAATCCACGGACCAGCCTTGAGGAGCTCAATATATCACAGGGCAGGGAAGCATTGTGGGAACGTGGCCCCAAATGTCATCTTCATGACTTCTGGAAGCTGCAAGGGACTCAGATCATCGCGAGTCTTGCTCTAAAGCAGGGATCAGCAACCTCTGGCACTTCAGCTGTTCTGAAACTACAACTCCCAGGATCCTCCTTTCACTTCTATGGCAGTTACAAGAAGCAGCGAGGACGTGTCCATGCTGGGAGTTGCAGTTTCACAGCAGTTGGAGTGCCGAAGATCGCCGACCCCTGCTCTAAAGGAATAAAACCATATAAATATTAATGGTGGAGGAGATGTCACCTTTCCACATGACGAGAAGCCTGAACTGTAAGCATCTGCACCTGTGTCCGTTCAATCTCAGTCCGCATTCAGATTGCCATAGGGCAGCCACATTTTAGCATCTGTCTTAGGCCTCGTTCACATTTCAGTTTTTCAGGACTGTGTGCCATCTGCACAACTACCCATTGATTTTAATGTGTCTGTTCACATTTTATCAGTGAAAAAAAATCACAGAGACATGCATTACTTTGGTCTGTGATGCCGACTAAACCTTCCCATTATAGTCTAATGCAGGGATCAGCAACCTTCGGAACTCCAGCTGTTGTAAAACTACAACTCCCAGCATGCTCCTTCCACTTGTGTGGGAGGTTAGAGAGCAGCCAAGCAAGTGTGCATGATGGGAGATGTAGTTTCACAACACCTGGCGTGCCGGAGGTTGCTGACCCCTGGTCTAATGGGTCTGTGAAAACACATGGCATCCATGTTTTGTCCGTTTTTCACGCACCGTTCGGAAATGTTCTGGAAATTAAGTTTCGTCTGAGCAGTGTCCATGGAATATGGACGACGGAGGAGGGGCAAAAAACGGACACACAGGCCAAACACAGATCCTACACAGACTGTTTTTTTCATGGTGGTCAAATGGATACAGAAAGGTGAACAAGGCCTCATGGGGGCAATTAGAGGACGCAGGTCTAACAGTCAGGACAAACCGCATTAAAGGTCCCAGGGATGATGTTGATTTGGTGCATCAGACCAGTGATCAGATTGGGACTTGAAGCCATAACACAGATACTAACATCAGAATGAGGTCTCTGTTCCTACAACCCTTTGAAATTAAAGGCGAAATCAAGGTTATCTTGTGTCAGCACTTCCCAGGAGTGCAGTAGAGAAGCTAGAAAGGAGAAGTGCTGCTTCTACGCAGCCAGGCCCATGTTAGCAGATTGATAGGCACTTAAAGGGGTTGTCCCATGAAAAATATTCTACAGTTTTCAAACCAGCACCTGGATCTAAATACTTTTGTAATTTCATGTAATTAAAAATTTTGCCTAGCCACTGAGTTATTCAATAAAATCTATCTGTATAGCGCCACCTGCTGTTTGTTTGTTTTTCTTATTTCTTTGACCTGCTCACTGAGAGGCCGCACATGCTCAGTTTCATCCTTCAACTGCCTCCTGAGCTGTGATAGGGAGAGCCGAGACACGCCCCCTGAGCTGTGATAGGGAGAGCCGAGACACGCCTCCTGAGCTGTGATAGGGAGAGCCGAGACACGCCCCCTGAGCTGTGATAGGGAGAGCCGAGACACGCCCCCTGAGCTGTGATAGGGAGAGCCGAGACACGCCCCCTGAGCTGTGATAGGGAGAGCCGAGTTTTTCCTCTACGTATCTGTTAACTTAAAGTACGGGGTTAATAAACTTAGAGTAAAAAGGTCCCAGCTCCAAAATGGCAAGATGAAGAAGCAAGAACCAGGAGACAGAGCTAAATTCTCTTTAATATTCATTCCAAGCAACAGGAATAATAAACGAGCGCAGAGTAGGGAGCGGGGCTACCGATGGGAGGAGTCTTTACCTACCTTACGATCCCCTCCCACGAGGAGCTGCCTCCTATAAAGTGTATATAACAAAGTGTGGCTGGGTTTCTGTGTGTAACATCACTCGTATCCGCAGGCAAGGACTGGATTAAGACGGCGACACAACTTTTGTTTACCGATTACAGCGAGTGAGATCGACGGACACGACGGGCAAAAACTTCAGGGGGGATTTAAATTGGGAGGGAAAGAGAAATGAAAAGGAGACATTAAGGACGAGGGAGGGGAGAGAAACATTGAAGGGCGTGATCTAGCAGCAAAAACAAAACCTTCTTAAGAGTAGAGGGGGCACACACCACACCGAAAAACCAGGCATCAACAGGGCATCGCTGTGTGGTGCCGAATCCCATCCACCAATTCGCCGTCCAGGGCCGGTTATTAGAAATAAAGGGGGGGGGGGGGATATCGTTAAAATCCAACCTTGTAATATGGGAAACCAGCAAACTGGATGCATAAAAAAAAACAAATCTGGAGACAGGTCTTTTTCTCACCCCAAAGTCTTAAAATCATGTGCAATACAATAATCTTCCTTCCAAATTCATCATTGATCGTATAAGAACTGGTCGAACCAAGCAGGAGGAGTCGAAATTCGTTGATATCACCTCTCGAGGGAAAAGATCAAGGTGCAGGGATCCCTCGTTTTCCTCAAGACACCCCCCCTCAAGAAAAAAAAAAAAAAAGCAGAGCCGCCAGCAACAGCCCGCCCCAAAAGAGTTAATGAGCGACACCAAGAAATCATACAGAGGTCCCCTTCACCCACGTAGTCTCCCCTCTACCCTAACAAGTGCAGTAATCAGATAGGGCACCTAAAAAGCCAGACGGGCAGAGGGGGGCACGAGGGTCCGTTCAGAATCGTCCTCTTCCACGTTATATAGAACCCCAGGAATCAATTCCAAACCTCAACAGTCCATTCTTCATTTAACAGTCCTTCACCAAGATGGCTGCCGCTCGGCGCAGGTCTCCGTCATAGAGTTCGCGTCTCTCAGAAGAGCTCCTGCTGGCACAGGGCGGGGTGCCCCTCTCCCAAGACATCCATTTATTTTTTAGCATAGTTATCAAGTCAGGAGCATAATGAAGGATATTGCATAGGAGTGTCCGTATGAGAAAAAGAAAAAAAAAAAAAAAAACCCTTGTCCCAAAAAGTTCGTGGAGCCCACGTCTTCGTGATTAGTGGAAGCCTCAGCAGCAGTCATTAGGTTGTAATCAATTTCGGGAGGTACCGGGAAGGCTAGGTCTATTTTGGACGCGCCCTACAAATTTAGTTGCATTTAATCCAACCCTTCTGAGGTGGAGGCATCTAGGAGACAGAGAGAGAAGACCGAGGTCTGTCACTGGAGGGGGGAGGGGAGCAGCGGTCTGTCACCAGTTCAGGCGATCTCTCGGGGGTAGCTTTTTGAGGTGCCTATATCATCTCCAGTCGGAAGCGATCTATTAGAGTATGTATTCTAGCTGTCTCTCAGAATGGAGCAGCGGGTGGTAGCTACGGTCAAGTCTCTCACGACAGCTGGTGGGGCGCCTCGAGCATCTCCATCAAGAAGGTGTCTATTGGGGTGTCTCCGATGAGTTTGAAGAAGAAGAGGTGTTCCAGACACTTGAGTCCGATGGAGCGCAGGGCCGGGAGGCGGAGGAGCAGCTTTGCGAACCTTGGGTGAAAGAGAGGAAGGAGCAGACAAAATATTAAAGGGGTTTTCCCATCTCAGACATCGCTATGATGCCATCAATGTCAAACAGGAGTGGGCCCTAGTGGTGGGACCCGCTGCTATCTCCCGAACAGACCAGCTGAAGTGAAGATCACACTGCACATGTGCGGCCACCAATCCATTCACCACTATGGGACTGCTGGAAATACTGGAGCTAGTGCCGGCTACCTTCAAAACTCCCACAGCAGTGAATGGAGGATATCCGTGCATCCTGTTCTGGAGATAGCAGCGGGTCCCAGAGGTGGGGCCCACACTTATCTCACAGTGATGACGCTCTCCATTTACTGCTATGGGACCTCTGAACATAAGGGCAATTTTTGGAACTCCCATAGAAGTGAATGAAGACCATGCCATGTCTACGCAGTGTGCTCTTCTTCACTTCATGGCCTCCATTCTGGTGATAGAAGTAGGTCCCAGAGGCAGCACCCGCATTTATCTGACACTGGTGGCACCTCCCAGTGATATGTCATCAATGTCTGAGATGGCCAACCCCTTTAAGACACAAATACAAGTAGGTGAATTAGAAAAACATTGATTTCTACGTCTACCACCCAAACTGAAATAGTCAATGGAGGACTGTAGACCGCCCAACATATGACGGCACGTAGAGCTTCTGCTGGACCAGAACCACAAGTCGTCTGAGGAGACATTTCACCAGTGGTAACGTAACCTCCCATGAGGAGGTCAGCGCAACAGCCAAGACATAACCCTCTGAGATGCCCGGGGAGGAGGACAACGCATGGCAGGTAAACTAGAAACTACAAATGTTTTATACTTTACCCATTTCTCAAAAATGGGGTAAATGTCTGAGATGAAGGTCCCACTACCCCCATCAGTCCCTAGATCTAGAATTTAAGAGCCTATGTCAGCAGGATCAACCTTATTACACCAGGTATAATGTCTGGCAGAGGTGACCTTGATAATAGTTTACCTCATTCTGGAGAAAAAAAAAATACTTTAAAATCATATTCAAATGAGGAGTTCAGTGCACCGAGGGCGGGCCCGAGTCACTCTGTGCAACCTTGCGCCTGCTGGTTCATCTGCCCGCCCCTGCCTCTACATGATGGACAGGGCCAGGCAAGATGGCTATGTAGGAACAAGCAGGGGGAGCAATGGTGCACTGGTGGCTTGGTCCCGCCCCCGGTGCACTTAACTACTCATGTGCAAATGCATTAGAAATATTTTTTTTTCTCCAGAATGAAGCATCCAAACTGTATAACAGTGGCATGCTTTCAGATCAGAAGGGTAAGCCCTACTAGGCATTATGTCTGGTTTAATAGGGTTGATTCTGCTGACCGATGCAACAAGTCAGCTCTGATGTGCAGCATCCGTCGTCGCTCTTCCCAGGCCTCACCTCCCCTGCTGGTCTGGATACTTCTGCTTGCAGTATGACTCCAAAGATGCATAGACCTTCTCTCTGAGAACCTCCACGTCTCCTGGGTTTGACAGTCCTTTGGCATCTACACAAAAGCGGAGACACAGAATATCAGGCGATGTACGACCTGAGGGCCAATGGACGCCCTTCTATAATGGACGCCTCAGACCTGATGAGATGGTCACTACCACGTGGCTCACACCTTTAGAAGACTTACCTGGGTTAAACAATATAATGGCTCGCAGACAGCCGAGCTCCGTCTTGTCCATGCGCATGTCTCTCATCTTAGACACAAGCTCAGTAAGAACTCTGCAAAGTACAGACAGGCGTCAGACGCTAGCATACTGCGGGGTTATGGGAGGATAGAAATTGTTCTACTTGTTCCTATTACCTGTCAAATATGGCCCCCACGCCGGCGCTGTGCGCGCTGTTACGGTGGACGTGCAGTCCTGTGGCCAGCAAGATGCCGTCCTTCACAGAGATGGAGCGGTGGGAGAAAGAAGCGATGAGGAGCTCGTTCCATCCTGAAAGGGACACAAGGATCAATACAGGAAGGTTAAAGGGTTGTTCCGGGAGTTAAGTACTAATGACCTATCCTCAGGAGATTGATATATATTTTTGTAGGAAAAGATTCAGTACATTTATATACATTCTTTTACGTTTCTGTAGCCACTCTAAGAGGGTACAATGTTCAGTACTTTGTTTGTCATAGATTATTTCTGTACACCCATAGGGTGTATAGTATTAAATATATTTCCTATGTTGGCCTGCCACCTGCTGGCCAGCATAGGAACTGCACCTCTAATACACTGGGTCTCTTAGAATTCATTACCGGCATCCCTAATCATCACACGGACATGCCGGTATTAACCCGGAAGCGCTCCCCGGTTTTTGACCCATTAAATGCTGTGATCACGGCATCTAAAGATAGTAATGACCACAATCGGCATTATTACCAGTTGCAGTCATTAGCCACGGCTTCTGCCCTTTGAAACAGCAGACAACCGCTGGCTATGGCACCCGTGAGAGTACAGCGCTGGTAGCAAATGGGTTAAAGAGGAGCTGTTACCTATTTACTAACTCTACTTGTCTTCCCCATGTAATAAGAATTCTGGAGCATCTATTCTTACCACTATTATTCCTCCTAGAATTTGACAAATAAAAGGTCCATATGGACGTTACCAGCTGAGGGTGCGTCCCTGCACAGTCTGATAGCGGCAGCACTGACTGGGCAGAAACACACCCCTAACCAGTAACGCCTGGTTGTACATTAATCCATCAGCTTTTTGTAGGAATAATAGAGGAACTGCACAACATACAGTCAAAAGAATAAATGCTCCATGTGGAATACAGCTATTAACGAAGACACACATGTCAACAGAGGTGACAAATCCTCTTTAAGGGGTGTTCCTCGTGATAGGTCATCAATATCTAATCGACACCCTCGCCAATCAGCTGTCTCAGAGTAGCCCCAGAAGTACACACCAGTCCATTGTGTGGTGGATGGACTGGTGAGTGGAAGCAGTGCTGTGGTAATCTCCATCCACTACATTGTCTGGTCGGCAGGAGAAGCCATGTGTTGGATCCTGGAAACCCCCTTTAAGTCTATGGATCCTCCGGGTAGAACATCTTACCTGCTCTAAGCAAAATAACCTGATCGTCCAATAGCAGCTCAGAGAAGTGCGGGATCCTCTTGGCCCATTCCACAAGAGTAAAAAGTTGTTTATCAGCAGCTTGACAGATGTTCGTCACCGGATCACTGGGCTGAGGACGGAGAGAAGAGAAGAACCCCCATCATCTACAGCTCGAACACCGGACCCTGCTCTACAATTTTTCAACTAAAAATCCCTCTCTGACATCACAGGGGCCCAACCAGCCTTAGAGCAAATATTCATAGACCAAGCCCCCGCGGTACTCACAGATCCACCGCCTTCGAGGCTCTGATCACTCTTCTGTTCCACCGCCAGTTCAGCCTCTAGGATTTTCTCCACAGGCATATCCTCGTTTATTGCCCCGCTGAACTCCGCCTCTCCTTCGCGCTCCCGACTTCGCTGACGCTCTTCCTGCACCGCTGAGGGTTTTAAAAAAAAAATAAAAAAATAAAAAATGTAATCCCTTAAAGGGTTTGTCCCACGAAAAATATTCTACAGTTTTCAAACCAGCACCTGGATCTGAATACTTTTGTAATTGCATGTAATTAAAAATTTTGCATAGCCACTGAGTTATTCAGTAAAATGTATCTGTATAGGACCACTTCATTTCTTATTTCTTTGACCTGCTCGCTGAGAAGGCCGCACATGCTCAGTTTCATCTTTCAACTGCCCCCCTGAGCTGTGATAGGCAGAGCTGAGACACGCCCCCTGAGCTGTGATAGGCAGAGCTGAGACACGCCCCCTGAGCTGTGATAGGCAGAAAAGATACTCCCCTTGAGCTGTCAGCTTGATATAAATCTAGCAGAGCAATGAATGTGGAGATCTCTGGATCCATGTGAGGTACAGGGCTGGTTTTAGCTTTGTTAGAAAGAGGTTGTCATGTACTATATGATGTCTGATTTTCATTTTTTACATTATTCATGGGATAACCCCTTTAAAAGATCTGCCTATTTTGAAGGGGTTGTCCAGGATTATTATGACCATTCCTACTTAGACCCTGGGGCATCTGTACCTGCTCATAAATTCATACCCACCGGCTCCCGCCGCTCTGTTCTGGTGACTTCCTCTGCAGCCTCTGACTTCCCTCAGAGGTGATGGGTCCCAACTGAGGCCACCAATCGGCTGTTGTTTTGTAGCTCTGGCACCAGATCTACACAGCGCCACCTATTGTGTAGTGGACGGAGCAGGTAACTGCAGGGCTGCTCCCATTAAAGTCAGGTGGGAGCAGCACGGCACTTACCAGCGACATTCACTACACAATGGGCACTGCCAACCGATCAGCGGGGGTTTGGGTGTTAGACCCCCCTCTGATCTGATACTGATAGCCCACCCCGAGGATAGCCTATTCATATCAAAATCCTGGAAACCCCTTTTTTCACTTCATTGTCATGCAGGGATCCAGCCCCCAAAAAATCCTTCCAAACTACTGCGCGGCTCTGTTATCTTTCTGCAGCCAGTGACATAGACCGCTGCAGCCAATCACTGTACTCATCGGTACAGCATGAGAAAACCGACTGGCTGCAGCAGTATACAGAATGTACAGACAAACCTCATATTCATGTGGCTGCATTCCAAGACCAAGAATTTATTTATATTTATTTCTAGGTCTCTGTATGAGGGCTTGTGGGATGAGTTCTGGTTTTTACTGGAGTTCATATAATTTACTGATTAGTATCACTTTTTTTTTTTTTTGTTCCAAAAAAAAAAAAATATATATATATATATATATATATATATATATATATATATATATATATATAAAAAAATTAAAAATTTATATAAAATTTACCAAATCACTTAAATCACTAATTCGTCTATAATTGCTAGTATCACTAATAAGTTTCTCTTGTGGCTTGTTGGGACTGCCCTGGTGCATTTTTATTATTATTTTTTTTTTAAATAAAGGTTTCTTTTTTATTGTATTTATTTTTTTTATAAACAATCATTTA
Source organism: Rhinella marina (assembly GCA_900303285.1). Lineage (NCBI taxonomy): Eukaryota > Metazoa > Chordata > Amphibia > Anura > Bufonidae > Rhinella > Rhinella marina. The sequence goes on along the minus strand of ONZH01018237.1, from coordinate 159,673 downwards.
ACTTGTCAGGCAACTTATTAGGTCAAACAAATGGCGAGAGAGCATGCCATCATTATGGTGGGGGGAGGGGCGATGGACTGACAGAGGGCGGGATCTAAACGGCTGCAGAGTTCTCTCCATTTTCCGCAGGGACAGTCTCTAGGAAATCACAGCTATGCAGTAATAAGGCGCAGGTCTTCTATACTGCTAATACATTATGCGTTAATAAAGGGTTAATCAAAAATGGGGGGAAAAAAAATTTAGGTGGTGTTTAATTTTTTTTTATTTTTTTATTCCCACTGGAGCACTACCATATTTTTTCACCCCATAAGACGCTTTTATTATGGGGGCTTAAATATGGCAATGGAGGCTGATATGGGGGCTCATGAGAGGCATGGGGCTCTGACCTGAGGTCTAATGACATTTTTTTTTCTTATTATCCTCTTATAAAACCTAGGTGCGTCTTATAGGGTGAAGATACGGTATAAGGCTAGTTTCACATCTCAGATGAAACTCCGGAACAGCATAAGGATCTCCGCTTCTGTCACTGCCAGAATTCACACCGGATGTATGACAGTAGCCTGATGCCGCATTCACACGACTGTAGTGCTGCTGTGCCAGAGGTGCACACGGACCCAGAAACCCACGGAAGGGGTTCTAAGCATTTCCGTGGCCTTCAGGGCCCATAGCTCAGCACAAATCTGTGGATCGTGCACCCGGTCTGATACACAGCCATGGTGGTGTGAATGCGGCTCTAGGGCGAGTCTCCAGAACGTGGCCTTGTGTGCAGTGTGGAAACGTGACACCGTGTAATGGCGGTTTATGGCAGAAGGATGGTGCCGGCGCTGAGCGCTCACTTACCCTCCCGCTTCATGCCAGTGGCCAGACACTTCTGGTAGCGGCAGTACTGGCAGCGATTCCTCTGCCGCTTGTCCACGATACAGTCCTTGCTGTCCCTACAGGTGTAGGTCAGGTCCTTGCGGATCGTGCGTTTGAAGAAGCCCTTGCAGCCCTCACAGCTGTACACCCCGTAGTGTTTCCCTGCAAGAAGACACAAGAGGGCAAGCAGCGCCCAAACCACAGGTTAATGCCACTCCAGCCGAGGCAGATTATCCCCAGTAATAACGGCAGGCCCTTCCATCTGGAGAAATCTGGGGGACAAAAAACTCCCAGCTGGAGATGGTATGTTCTGGGCGAGCACTGGGTCTGTTCATGTCGCTGCTCATCCCTCTCCGCGCTGCGGGTGGCTCCAGGCCTGCAGGTAACGAGCTACGCCCCGCGTCTTTGGCAGCATCTGAAGACTGGCAGAGGTTTATGATTACAACAGCAGGAAGTGACCCGTGCCAGCGGCGAGCGCTCACCTACCTCCCTCTGTAACTGAGGAGCCACGAGAACCAAGGGTGGCGATTACGGATCAGTCTCCACGAGGCCACCAGAAATACCCCATACGTGGCATACAGAGCAGAATATACTATGGGACCAGGTACCTGTATACATAACGATCCGTGCAGAACACGTACACAGATCTGGGCCGCGGTCCAACGTGGGACTTAATGTGCTCGCACTACACTGGTCATAAACCGGACGAGCCCCGATAAGAAGAGTAATACATGTACAGGACACCCGCCACTGACTCCACCAATGTCAGATAGGTGCGGGCCCCCAAAAGAGAACGAGAGTGAACCACACAGGCACGGCCACCCTCCATTCACTTCTACGGGAGTTCCGAAAACGGCCAAGCTCTGGAAGAGTGAGGGGCCGCACCTGTCTGGAACGCTCTCGGTTACTTGGGGGGCCCTTTTGTAGGATAGGTGCAGGTCCCTACATCCCCAATGTCTCAGAAGATACAACTCCTCTAATAAGGTCTACCAGAGGTGACAGATTTCCCTTAAAGAGCCATCTGTCAGCAGGATCAACCCTATTAAACCAGTTATGAATTTAATGAGCATGATTCACCCTGGGGCCTGACCTGCCTCATACACATTCCCAACCAGCCAAGTGTGCATGTGCCCTGTCCAGAGAATTGCTCCATCTTTACCTCCCTGGCAAATGCCGTCGGGGGGCGTCAGGAGGGTCCAAAAAGAAAGGGAGCTGAGCTGCAGTGCAGAGCGCCTTCTGTTAATCGGTAGGGGAGCTGGACCTCTATCGATCCCATATTGGTTATGTATCTGGAGAACTGGTCTTCAATATCTAAGAGCTGGAAGGGTCTGGGCACTGACACCATTAGCCGGTCACCCTGGATGTCAAAGGCAAACTACGGGTCTATAGGTCACTGGGAACAACAACCTCCTGTCCAGTGGATTTGGACCATCTCCAGGCAGTGGGAGACACACTGCAACCGACAACTGAGCAGACGCCACAAACTGCTCAGAATCCAAGGCAATGATGGGTATGAGGTGCACGTCCCGGACCAGCCCTTACCAGAGGAGCGGTCTCCACAGATGGCGCACAGCCTCTTTCCACTGGATGAACCTCCATTGGGATGGCCGCTCATCACTCTCATCCCCAGAGGAGGCTTCACGTCTTCAGAAGAGCTGACAGGATGCAGGCCCGAGAGGTTCACTGTGGAGTTTATCTGTACGGAGGAGGGGAAGAGAAAAGACTATAAAAGATTTACAGTATAGAGAGAAAGAGATAAAAACTGAAGTTACTTAATACATTACTAACCCCAAGGTACATCATGTATTATACTCCAGAGCTGCACTCACTATTCTGCTGGTGGAGTCACTGTGTACATACATTACTTATCCTGTACTGATCCTGAGTTACATCATGTATTATACTCCAGAGCTGCACTCACTATTCTGCTGGTGGAGTCACTGTGTACATACATTACATTACTTATCCTGCACTGATCCTGAGTTACATCCTGTATTATACTCCAGAGCTGCACTCACTATTCTGCTGGTGCAGTCACTGTGTACATACATTACTTATCCTGTACTGATCCTGAGTTACATCCTGTATTATACTCCAGAGCTGCACTCACTATTCTGCTGGTGCAGTCACTGTGTACATACATTACTTATCCTGTACTGATCCTGAGTTACATCCTGTATTATACTCCAGAGCTGCACTCACTATTCTGCTGGTGCAGTCACTGTGTACATACATTACTAATCCTGTACTGATCCTGAGTTACATCCTGTATTATACTCCAGAGCTGCACTCACTATTCTGCTGGTGCAGTCACTGTGTACATACATTACTTATCCTGTACTGATCCTGAGTTACATCCTGTATTATACTCCAGAGCTGCACTCACTATTCTACTGGTGCAGTCACTGTGTACATACATTACTTATCCTTTATTGATCCTGAGTTACATCCTGTATTATACTCCAGAGCTGCACTCACTATTCTGCTGGTGGAGTCACTGTGTACATACATTACATATCCTGTACTGATCCTCAGTTACATCCTGTATAATACTCCAGAGCTGCACTCACTATTCTGCTGGTGCAGTCACTGTGTACATACATTACTTATCCTTTATTGATCCTGAGTTACATCCTGTATTATACTCCAGAGCTGCACTCACTATTCTGCTGGTGCAGTCACTGTGTACATACATTACTTACCCTGTACTGATCCTGAGTTACATCCTGTATTATACTCCAGAGCTGCACTCACTATTCTGCTGGTGCAGTCACTGTGTACATACATGACTTATCCTGTACTGATCCTGAGTTACATCCTGTATTATACTCCAGAGCTGCACTCACTATTCTGCTGGTGCAGTCACTGTGTACATACATGACTTATCCTGTACTGATCCTGAGTTACATCCTGTATTATACTCCAGAGCTGCACTCACTATTCTGCTGGTGCAGTCACTGTGTACATACATGACTTATCCTGTACTGATCCTGAGTTACATCCTGTATTATACTCCAGAGCTGCACTCACTATTCTGCTGGTGCAGTCACTGTGTACATACATTACTTATCCTGTACTGATCCTGAGTTACATCCTGTATTATACTCCAGAGCTGCACTCACTATTCTGCTGGTGCAGTCACTGTGTACATACATTACTTATCCTGTACTGATCCTGAGTTACATCCTGTATTATACTCCAGAGCTGCACTCACTATTCTGCTGGTGCAGTCACTGTGTACATACATTACTTATCCTGTACTGATCCGGAGTTACATCCTGTATTATACTCCAGAGCTGCACTCACTATTCTGCTGGTGCAGTCACTGTGTACATACATTACTTATCCTGTACTGATCCTCAGTTACATCCTGTATTATACTCCAGAGCTGCACTCACTATTCTGCTGGTGCAGTCACTGTGTACATACATTACTTATCCTGAGTTACCCATATAAACAATCTCTCCAGGTCGGACGACCCCTTTAATGATGTAAAACTGAACGATCACGAGACCGGAGTCACCAGATGTCCTCCCAACCTTCCAGGGATTAATTACATGTGCCGGCCAGGAGCTCTTTACTACACGTGACCGTCAAGAGCGCACGAGATCCAGCAACAGCATCTACAGCAGTGGTCACACAACAGTGACGATGAAGAGACCCCCGGCCCCTTGGCCCCTCCCCCCAAACCAGTAACAATACAGTATGGCCGCCCAATGGAGATAATGCCGTCACTGTTCACACTGGATCAGAAGCGTATCAGGCGTCATTCACACACAGATTTCTTCGCCGGCACGTGCCTGGCTTTGGCTATTTTTGTCAAGCATGTTTCCCTATAGACCGGGGGATGAAAAAATGTCAGTGCGCGATCAAAAAATAATCCAAATCCGCAAAAGGTGGGGAAAAAAAAAAAAGTGTATGAGTGCACACACAGGGGGGCCCGTGCTGAGGGCCCCATCAGTTGATCTTCTATGGTCAGGGGGTGACATCATACCACATCTGATGGCAGGACAACCCCTTAAAGGGGATGTGCACTAATTTCCCAACCTCTCAGACTGATGGGACCCCCATTGGTGAGGTTACTTACCCGATCCCCGGCACTGGTTCCCAGTTCATTCGCTCCCCGGCCTCCGCTCCTTCCGTGTAAACTTCCAGTTTGACATCACTGCAGCCAATCAGCGGCCGGGCGGTGATCTGCACCCCCTGACACGTCACATGACCATTCAGCATGACGCCAGTGATTTGCTGAAGCGGAGTCAGACAGGGAGGGACAAGCAGCAGAGGCCGGGGAGCGAACGATCTGGGAACCAGTGACAGGGTCAGGTAAGTAACCTCACCAAAAAGGGTCCTACCAGTGTGAGAGGTCGGGAAATGAGTGCACATCCCCTTTAAGGACTGAGTCTACATTGGCCATTAAAGGGGTTCTCCGGGTTTGATATTGATGGCTTATCTTCAGGATAGGTCATCAGATTAGTGGGGGGTCTCACTTCTGGCACCCCCGCCGATCAGAGTTCTTCACAGCTCACCGAGCACAGCGCCGTCCATTGTATAGTGGCTGCTCATGGTATTGCAACTCAGCCCCAGTCACCTAGATAGGCCACGTGACTGATGAACGTGATGAGGAAGAGACCCAAGTCCTCCGGGAGCGCCCAGGCTATCTGATTGGTGGGGGTGTGACCCCTGACAACCCCTCGATCAGTGAATAGAATAAGCCATCATTATCAAATACCTGGAGAATCTTTGTAAGGCCTCGGGCACCGAACGTTCTTTGGGTCTGCATCCGAGCCGCAACGTGGAACCATTCACTTCAATGGGGACGCAAAATACAATACAGACCAAAAGTTTGGACACACCTTCTCATTCAAAGAGTTTTCTGTATTTTCATGACTATGATAATTGTAGATTCACACTGAAGGCATCAAAACTATGAATTAACACATGTGGAATTATATACTTAACAACTGAAAATATGTCTTATATTCTAGGTTCTTCAAAGTAGCCACCTTTTGCTTTGATTACTGCTTTGCACACTCTTGGCATTCTCTTGATGAGCTTCAAGAGGTAGTCACCTGAAATGGTATTCCAACAGTCTTGAAGGAGTTCCCAGAGATGCTTAGCACTTGTTGGCCCTTTTGCCTTCACTCTGCGGTCCAGCTCATCCCAAACCATCTCGATTGGGTTCAGGTCTGGTGACTGTGGAGGCCAGGTCATCTGACGTAGCACCCCATCACTCTCCTTCTTGGTCAAATAACCCTTACACAGCCTGGAGGTGTTTGGGGTCATTGTCCTGTTGATAAATAAATGATGGTCCAACTAAACGCAAACCGGATGGAATAGCATGCCGCTGCAAGATGCTGTGGTAGCCATGCTGGTTCAGTATAAATCCCCAACAGTGTCACCAGCAAAGCACCCCCACACCATCACACCTCCTCCTCCATGCTTCACGGTGGGAACCAGGCATGTAGAGTCCCTCCGTTCACCTTTTCTGCGTCGCACAAAGACACGGTGGTTGGAAACAAAGATCTCAAATTTGGACTCATCAGACCAAAGCACAGATTTCCACTGGTCTAATGTCCATTCCTTGTGTTCTCCTTAGCAATGGTTTCCACCATGAAGGCCTGCTGCACACAGTCTCCTCTTAACAGTTGTTGTAGAGATGTGTCTGCTGCTAGAACTCTGTGTGGCATTGACCTGGTCTCTAATCTGACCTGCTGTTAACCTGCGATTTCTGAGGCTGGTGACTCGGATGAACTTATCCTCCGCAGCAGAGGTGACTCTTGGTCTTCCATACCTGGGGCGGTCCTCATGTCAGCCAGTTTCTTTGTAGCGCTTGATGGTTTTTGCGACTGCACTTGGGGACACTTTCAAAGTTTTCCCAATTTTTCGGACTGACTGACCTTCATTTCTTAAAGTAATGATGGCCGCTCGTTTTTCTTTACTTAGCTGCTTTTTTCTTGCCATAATACAAATTCTAACAGTCTATTCAGTAGGACTATCAGCTGTGTATCCACCTGACTTCTGCCCAACACAACTCATGGTCCCAACCCCATGTATAAGGCAAGAAATCCCACTTATTAAACCTGACAGGGCACACCTGTGAAGTGAAAACCATTTCAGGTGACTACCTCTTGAAGCTCATCAAGAGAATGCCAAGAGTGTGCAAAGCAGTAATCAAAGCAAAAGGTGGCTACTTTGAAGAACCTAGAATATAAGACATATTTTCAGTTGTTTCACACTTTTTTGTTAAGTATATAATTCCACATGTGTGAATTCATAGTTTTGATGCCTTCAGTGTGAATCTACAATTGTCATAGTCATGAAAATACAGAAAACTCTTTGAATGAGAAGCTGTGTCCAAACCTTTGGTCTGTACTGTATACATACAGCTCACCGTGCGCTGTCCACATCCGTTGCTCCGTTCCGTGGCCACACGTCCTATTCTTCGCGGCCAAGAATAGGCATTTGTATTATGGGTGGCCCATTCCAATCATTGGGGAGGGGACACCCACAGGCGGCATCCGTGTTTTACAGATCCGCAATCTGTGGTCGTGCGCATGACGTCTAAGGCTCCAGAGATATTTTTTTCTGTTTTTCTCCTTATTTCAAAAGCCTCAATGTTATTAGTTTTTCTAAATCAACACAGCGGCAGGGGGGCGTGTCCTCTGCGGGACAAGTTACATTTTTAATGCCCCTGTTTTGGGATACCTCTGCTGTACTGTAGAAGCTAAAAGGTCCCGTGTTCATATGTGCCCGCATTGCTGAGAAAATGTTATGCTATGAAAAATAATTGCATTAATATATGCAAATGAGCCTCTAGGAGCAACGGGGGCGTCACCATTACACCTAGAGGCTCTGCTCTCTTCACAACTGCCGCGTCCTCTCTACTTTGACAGGGCCAGATGTGATTATGTTATGCTGTCAAAGTGCAGAGGACGCGGCAGTTGTAGAATCTAGGTGTAATGGTAACGCCCCCGTTGCTCCTAAAGCCTCATTTGCATATAATAAATGGGAGGTTTTCCTAGCTCAGTTCTTTCCCGCCTCACTGGTAACGCTCCCGTATTAACGTCACCTTACCAGACGCGGCATGGCTCGTACACCTTAGAAGTCCCCAGTTGCCGTGACAACCACTTGACACCCATCATCTGCCGTTACAGAACGCTGATCGGAGGACAGAGGGAGCGCCTTCCCCTCTAACTGCTCCGGTGCCGCGGTCACTATTGACCGCGGCATCTGAGGGGTTAAACTAACGGGACGGGAGATGCTTTGAGAGCTGGGTGCGTAATACGGTCGGCATCTGCGGGCAATGGCGCTGTGCTTCAAAAGGACACAAAATAAAAGCAGCTCCATTAGATTTCAAAATCTCCGCTTGCTGTCAGTGGAAGTTTTCAGTGTTTAGTCCCAAAGCAATAAACGCTTCCCGACCTTGTCCGGCAGACTCGTCACATCCCTCCTCTACTGGACACTATCGCGGAACCTAAACAAGAAAGTCCAACTCCACTGACAGCAAGCGGAGGTCTTAAAAAAAAGGAAAGACTTGTAAAGGACAAAAGAAAGCTGCAAAAACTGTTCATCAGGCAACGATTAAACCAGAACGAAAAACTTAAATCAGGAATCGTGTACGACCCCCATCATTTCACACCCCTGCGCTGATAAGTGCCCAGAGAATACCGCCATCACTTACCTGGGGGCTGCTGACGGGTCCGTACCCAATAGACGGGGTGCCGGGGATCCCGGGGGAGCCCATGGCACAGTTAATGACGGGGAAAGGAGAGCTGAGGCTTCCCAGAGGAGAGTTCACCGAGGAGGTCATGGCGGATCCGATCATAGAGGGGTGCAGGGGAGCGCTAGGTGGGGGGGTGTCACTCAACGGGTGCCCCAGAGGCGGGCTCAGCGAGGAGGTGTCTGGGCTTTGGCAAACTGTGGAGAAAGAAAGGAGTTCACAATGAATGGAGGCAGCGGCGGCACAATCCTCGCTCCTGAGGGTTTGCTGCAATGTATCGGTACAGCCAGGATCAGGATAGGTGAATAGATGGGCTCTGCATGTATACCTGCCGACATACAGGCCCTGAGGACAGGCCGCCAACATACTGGTCCCCGGGGCCGCCTCCTAAGGCTTCCAGTCACTGACAGCAAGCAGAGAGGACTCAAAGCTACAACTATACATGAAGTGACATGAAGGACTCGCTGTACCGCCTGACGGGGGGAGTGAGACCGCCAGGATCTCCACCTCTCAGGGGTCGGGGGTCCAATTAAACCAACCCCCCCCCATAAACAGAGGATCCCCAGGGGAATAATATACCACATCCATCTACACAGACCGGGTCCTGCAGCCGTCTAGTATCTGGGCACAATACTACTACTCCCAGCATGCACTGCAGCCCTCTATCATCTCCGCAGTGCTACAACTCCCATCATGTCCTGAGACATCTATTACAAACTGTAACCGTACAACTCTCACCATCCTGTGTCACTATTATTATGTATCTACAGTACTACAACTCCCACCAAGTCCTGACATACTAACCTGTAATGCAACAACTACCACCCTCATTATTATTATTTCCCTACAGTACTACCACTCCCAACACTAACAGCAGCCCTCTAGCATCTGTGTAGTACAACTCCTATCATTAGCTATAACATCTATTACCAACCTGTAATCCCGCTACCCTCACCATCCTGTGTTACTCCTTACTATCTACCACAACTCCCATCATGTCCTAGGACATATATTACAACCTTCAAACCCATGACTCCCACCATCCTGTGCCACACTATGATCTATAGTACTACAACTCTCACCAAGTCCTGACATACCAACCTGTAATGCCACCAGTCTCACCCTCGTTTTCTACCTACAGTACTACAACTCCCAGCGTGAACTGCAGCCACCTAGCATCTCTGTAGTACAACTCCCATCTTTTCCTATTACATCAATTACCAACCTGTAACCCCACTACCCTCACCATCCTGTGTCAGCCTTTACCAGCTACTACTACAACTCCCAGAGCAGGCATTAACTGCAGCCATCTAACATGCAGTACAACTCTCACCATTTCCTATAACATTACCAAGCAGAAATCCCACTACACTCACTATTCCATCAGCCTTTACTAGCTACCACTACATCTCCCAGCATCCACTGCAGCCATCTATCATCTGTGCAGCACTACAACACCCATGATGCCAATGAGTAATACCACAACTCTCACCATCCCGTCTCATTTAGTATCTACCTAACGCCCTCTATCGTCTCTGCAGTACTACAGCACCCAACATACCAATGTGCAATACCCCAACCCTCAACATCCTGTGCACCCCCGATAGCTACCTGTAGTACTACAGCTCCCAGCAGTCACTGTAGCCCTTTAACATCTCTGCAGTACTACAACACCCAACCTTGACTGCAGCCCTCTATATAATCTCTGCAGGACTACCCCATGTCATATAAGACACCAGTCCGTGCCCTGCCCCCAGCCCTACCTGCAGTACTACTACCCCCATCATGCAGGGAGGCCTCCTCCCGCGGTATAACAAAGCCCCGGGCGCACTCACCCCTGCTGTCCCCCATCCCGTCCAGGCCGCACACAGCTCGGATGCCGCCGCCCGCACAGCCGCCCTGTACACACACAGCGGAGCCGCGATCAGGACATTATGTTAATCAGTCTGCATATTAATGAGGCGCCGCCGCCAGTGACGCAGTTTCCGGGGTCTCCTGCGGTCACCCCGCACCGGACCCGCAGCCAGCAACTCTCCCAGCGGCCCCCGCGGCCCCAGACGAATAAGGAAGCGGAAACGCCGCCATCTTGGTGCTCCCAAAGCTGGGCGCTGGCTTTGAGGGGGCGTAGCCTCTGATGATTTAACTAAACTGAGCCGACAGGAAGAAGGAACGGCGGGATAATTAGAGGGACAGAGCTGGACGGAGACAGTCAGCCCCGGGGAAAGGTCGCGGAGGTCCCAGGCCGGAAGGTGTAGCAAGATGGGACGTGCGCTTGTAAAATGACCTGATGTGACCTCAAGATGAGGGTGTGGCAAGATGGCGGGGGGGCAGGTGATACGAGGCCAGAGCCTGTCTAGGAGGAGGAAGATGGTGGGACTTCCGGTTTCCTGATATGGATATTATTATTTATATTTTTGTTACGGCGTAAAAATAATCTGTCATGTGACCCCCGAATCTGAGGGGCGAGGCCTATACTCTACCCTTCCCCCCAGATATAATCAATATATACAGGCACAGGGCATGTAGTGTATCCCTATATAATCAATATATACGGGGGAAGTTACTAAATAGCCTATCAAGGTTAGTTTTAATCACCCTTCCAGGAATAAACCCTGACTGGCCCTCTCCAATAATTCTGCCGACTACTTTTGAGAGCCTATTGGCCAGAAGTTTTGCATAAATCTTGACATCGGTGTTGAGGAGGGAAATCGGCCTATAAGACTCTATATCTAAAGGATCCTTCCCCTCCTTATGAATCACAATAATTTCAGCAACTCTCATTGAATCCGGTAATTTCCCCCTCTCCGCCGACGTCAAAAGTACTCTCTCCAAAGCCGGCAGCAGTATGTCACTATGCTCTCGGTAAAGCCGAAAGGGGAACCCGTCCGTACCCGGGGATGTATTACCCTTAAAGGGGTTGTCCAAGTTATGAACAAAAAAATATAGCACTGTAAATCTGATGGGCAGCAAGTTTTAGGCAAAAAAAAAATCTCTATTTCCTCATTTCCCTGGTTCTCTTCTGGCCTTTGTTTACATGCAGTAATAACAATCTCTGCCCCTCCCCCCTTCTCCCCCCTCTCTGCAAAGGCAGTGAATACAAGTGCTGAGTGACATGTCTGCCTGCTGGAATACTCAGCAGCATGTTGTATGTGTAGGACTACAAGTCCCAGCTGTACAATGACACTGCTAATACACACAGGAAATTCTCCCTACCTGTTCTTGTATAATACAATTCTTCTATAGCTCCTTGCCCAGCATTTGTCTCCTCTCACTGCTGCAGCTACTGTTTGTTATAAAGCCTTGAGCCCTCAGTGTGTTCTGGCTGAAGGGGTTAATGTTTTATCTGAAGGAATCCAGGGAGAGAGCAGATAGCAGGAGCCCGGGCAAAGAAAGGGGGAGTGGCCAGTGACGTCTCGTGATCTCTGAGGCTTGTACACGAAACATCACAGACCAGGGAGATAAGGTGACATCACAGGTCATGTGACTCTGAGTCAACTCTGAGAAACCAGCAGCTTTAGAAACACAAAGTATATGGGAAAGTTGTTATACCTGACAAGTTAGAAACATATAAAGAACAAAAAAATAACTCGGACAACCCCTTTAATAGAGTGGAGCATTTCTTTAAGCTCCAACGTAGTTATTGGGAGGTTCAGAAGTCTTCTATCGGACTCTGTGATAACAGGAAAGGGAATCTGATCCAAAAATTTATTAAGATTAGCCCTCGAGTACTTAGAATCCGATGCGTACAATTTCTGGTAGTAACCGGAGAAGGCTTCCGCTATTTTCAATGGTTCAGTTACCAGATTGCCCTCTTGGGTTCTAATAGCCCCTATAATTTTCATTCCATTTTTCCCTTGTATCAAAGTCATTAGACCTCTATTCGGCTTACCCGATTCCTTATGGAATTTTATACCTCTTAACATATTTTGGTTTCTGGCCTTAGAAAGGAGATATTGGTTCAACTCTGCTTGGGAATAACTCAACTGTTTTTCCGTTTCCGGAAGGGGTAATGGATTTTGCACCACTCTTCTTCAACAGAAACCTACAGGCGGTATATGACTTGGGGGAGTTGAGGTGTCAGAAAATAATTGGTAATATCGAAGTAGGTAAAATACTATATAATAAAAAGTTAGTCTGTTGGGAACACTTTCGGGAGTCTTTTCGGCTCCCGCGAGGACTCTTGATGGAAGTTTGCACTCGACAAGATCTATGGGAAGGGAGAGGTAACTATAGTCGACTCTGTTGGCCTTATAGAGGATCTGAGAAGAGACAGATTTAAAAACAGAGTGGTTTCTAGAATATATACACGGCTGATGGAGCATAGTGAGGTCAGATTCAAGTGTATAGATTCTTGGGAGGAGGAATCGGGGATGTCCGGGGAAATCCAATGGAGCAGAGTATTTCAAAATATAAATAGGGTATCAGAAGCAGGTAATCATCGCCTGATTCAGTTTAATATAGTCCATAGATTGTATTATACGCCGAAATTACTTAGTAAATTCGGGAAGACTAGGAAGTCGGCTTGCCCAAGATGTGAGGAGTTGGAAGCGGGGATGGTTCACATGTTCTGGTCCTGCAATAAGTTGACGAAATTCTGGAAGGAAGTTTGCTTGAGGATTGAGAATAAATTACAGCTGAAGTTTGTTCCTACCCTTCAATGTGTGGTTTTAGGGGATGATTCGCAAGTTAGGTCTTCAATGAAATTAAAAGTAAGATTGCAGCGAGCCCTGTTTGTGGCAAGACTAATGATAGCTCGTAGTTGGACTTCCTGAGAGACCTCCAGCATTCTTGAAGGGGAACGGTTGATGTCTATATACGGTTAGGAGGTCGTTGGGCTGAAGGGAGGGTTTTCTTTCCTTCGCCCCAGTCCCCCTTTATAAGCATTTGTTGTAATTTTTTTTTTCTTTTCTCCCTGGGCAGGAAGGGGTGAGGGGGATGGGTTGGGCGATAATAGATTGTGGAATGTTTAGATTGTGTTTTATCAATATGTATATTATATATTAATGAAAAAGTAAAATAAAGTTAAAAAAATATATATATATATATATATATATATATATATATACGGGGGAAGGCCATAGTGTACCCATAGATAATCAATATATACAGGGGGGGCAATAGTGTTCTCCTATCTAATCAATATATACAGGGGCCTATAGTGTACCCCTATATAATCAGTATATACAGGAGGGCCTATAGTGTACCCCTATATAATCAGTATATACAGGAGGGCCTATAGTGTACCCCTATATAATCAGTATATACAGGAGGGGCCTATAGTGTACCCCTATATAATCAGTATATACAGGAGGGCCTATAGTGTACCCCTATAAAATCAGTATATACAGGGGGGCAATAGTGTTCTCCTATCTAATCAATATATACAGGGGCCTATAGTGTACCCCTATATAATCAGTATATACAGGAGGGCCTATCGTGTACCCCTATATAATCAGTATATACAGGAGGGCCTATAGTGTACCCTATATAATCAGTATATACAGGAGGGCCTATCGTGTACCCCTATATAATCAGTATATACAGGAGGGCCTATCGTGTACCCCTATATAATCAGTATATACAGGAGGACCTATAGTGTACCCCTATATAATCAGTATATACAGAAGGGCCTATAGTGTACCCCTATATAATCAGTATATACAGGAGGGCCTATAGTGTACCCCTATATAATCAGTATATACAGGAGGGGCCTATAGTGTACCCCTATATAATCAGTATATACAGGAGGGCCTATAGTGTACCCTATATAATCAGTATATACAGGAGGGGCCTATAGTGTACCCCTATATAATCAGTATATAGAGGAGGGCCTATCGTGTACCCTATATAATCAGTATATACAGGAGGGCCTATAATGTACCCCTATATAATCATTATATACAGGAGGGCCTATAGTGTACCCTATATAATCAGTATATACAGAAGGGCCTATAGTGTACCCCTATATAATCAGTATATACAGGAGGGCCTATAGTGTACCCCTATATAATCAGTATATACAGGAGGGCCTATAGTGTACCCCTATATAATCAGTATATACAGGAGGCCTATAGTGTACCCCTATATAATCAGTATATACAGGAGGGCCTATAGTGTACCCCTATATAATCAGTATATACAGGGGCCTATCGTGTACCCCTATATAATCAGTATATACAGGAGGGCCTATAGTGTACCCCTATATAATCAGTATATACAGGAGGGCCTATAGTGTACCCCTATATAATCAACAGGATGGCCTATCGTGTACCCCTATATAATCAGTATATACAGGAGGGCCTATAGTGTACCCCTATATAATCATTATATACAGGAGGACCGATAGTGTACCCCTATATAATCAGTATATACAGGAGGGCCTATAGTGTACCCTATATAATCAGTATATACAGGAGGAGCCTATAGTGTACCCCTATATATCATTATATACAGGAGGGGCCTATAGTGTACCCTATATAATCAGTATATACAGGAGGGCCTATAATGTACCCCTATATAATCAGTATATACAGGAGGGCCTATAATGTACCCCTATATAATCAGTATATACAGGAGGCCTATAGTGTACCCCTATATAATCATTATATACAGGAGGACCGATAGTGTACCCCTATATAATCAGTATATACAGGAGGGCCTATAGTGTACCCCTATATAATCATTATATACAGGAGGACCGATAGTGTACCCCTATATAATCAGTATATACAGAAGGGCCTATAGTGTACCCCTATATAATCAGTATATACAGGAGGCCTATAGTGTACCCCTATATAATCAGCATATACAGGGGGCCTATAGTGTACCCTTATATAATCAGTATATACAGGGATGAGACCTATAGTGTACCTCAATATAATCAAAATATACAGGTGGCCTATAGTGTACCCCTATATAATCGATACAGAGGTAGGGGCTGTAGTGTACCTCCATATAATCAATGTATACAAGGACGGTGCCTATAGTGTACCCCTATATAATCAGTATATACCCGGGCCTATAGCGTACCCCTATATAATCAGTATATACAGGAGGGCCTATAGCGTACCCCTATATAATCAGTATATACAGGAGGGCCTATAGTGTACCCCTATATAATCAGTATATACAGGAGGACCGATAGTGTACCCCTATATAATCAGTATATACAGGAGGGCCTATATGTTACCCCTATATAATCAGTATATACAGGAGGGCCTATAGTGTACCCCTATATAATCAGTATATACAGGAGGGCCTATAGTGTACCCCTATATAATCAGTATATACAGGAGGGCCTATAGTGTACCCCTATATAATCAGTATATACAGGAGGGCCTATAGTGTACCCTATATAATCAGTATATAGAGGAGGGCTATAGTGTACCCCTATATAATCATTATATACAGGAGGACCGATAGTGTACCCCTATATAATCAGTATATACAGGAGGGCCTATAGTGTACCCCTATATAATCAGTATATTACAGGAGGGCCTATAGTGTACCCTATATAATCAGTATATACAGGAGGGCCTATAGTGTACCCCTATATAATCAGTATATACAGGAGGGCCTATAGTGTACCCCTATATAATCAGTATATACAGGAGGGCCTATAGTGCACCCCTATATAATCAGTATATACAGGAGGGCCTATAGTGTACCCCCTATATAATCAGTATATACAGGGAGGACCTATAGTGTACCCCTATATAATCAGTATATACAGGAGGGCCTATAGTGTACCCCTATATAATCAGTATATACAGGAGGGCCTATAGTGCACCCCTATATAATCAGTATATACAGGAGGACCTATAGTGTACCCTATATAATCAGTATATACAGGAGGCCTATCGTGTACCCTATATAATCAGTATATAGAGGAGGGCCTATAGTGTACCCCTATATAATCAATATACAGGAGGGCCTATAGTGTACCCCTATATAATCAGTATATACAGGAGGGCCTATAGTGCACCCCTATATAATCAGTATATACAGGAGGGCCTATAGTGCACCCCTATATAATCAGTATATACAGGAGGGCCTATTGTGTACCCCTATATAATCAGTATATACAGGAGGGCCTATAGTGTACCCCTATATAATCAGTATATACAGGAGGGCCTATAGTGTACCCCTATATAATCAGTATATACAGGAGGGCCTATCGTGTACCCTATATAATCAGTATATAGAGGAGGGGCCTATAGTGTACCCCTATATAATCAGTATATACAGGAGGGACTATAGTGTACCCCTATATAATCAGTATATACAGGAGGGCCTATAGTGTACCCCTATATAATCAGTATATACAGGAGGGCCTATAGTGTACCCCTATATAATCAGTATATACAGGAGGGCCTATAGTGTACCCCTATATAATCAGTATATACAGGAGGGCCTATAGTGTACCCCTATATAATCAGTATATACAGGAGGGCCTATCGTGTACCCCTATATAATCAGTATATAGAGGAGGGCCTATAGTGTACCCCTATATAATCAGTATATACAGGAGGGACTATAGTGTACCCTATATAATCAGTATATACAGGAGGGACTATAGTGTACCCCTATATAATCAGTATATACAGGAGGGCCTATAGTGTACCCCTATATAATCAGTATATACAGGAGGGCCTATAGTGTACCCCTATATAATCAGTATATACAGGAGGGCCTATAGTGTACCCCTATATAATCAGTATATACAGGAGGACCTATAGTGTACCCCTATATAATCAGTATATACAGGAGGGCCTATAGTGTACCCCTATATAATCTCAAATCTGAGAAGTGGCTGCACTCCCCTCTGTCCGGCTTATTGGAGGCACGAACCATGAACCCAGATCAGGAACAATTAGAATCCAGAAAGAAAGAAAGAAGCCCAACTCCTCATGAGTAAGGATGAGTATTTTGGTTTCCGAAACGCTCAGACTATAACAGCATCTCGTCTGCATTATGTCACACTTGGATTTTATTATCGTTGAAGAATAAAGGCTTTTTATTGGAAGCCGGACTTCTTTCTTTCTTTTTGGATACATAATATATCCTGTATTACATTCAATTACACACCAACTCCATGAGCAGAATAGTGAGTGCAGCTCTGGAGTATAATACAGGATGTAACTCAGGATCAGTACAGGATAAGTAATGTATGTACACAGTGTCTGCACCAGCAGAATAGTGAGTGCAGCTCTGGAGTATAAAACAGGATGTAACTCAGGATCAGTACAGGATAAGTAATGTATGTACACAGTGACTGCACCAGCAGAATAGTGAGTGCAGCTCTGGAGTATTATACAGGATGTAACTCAGGATCAGTACAGGATAAGTAATGTATGTACACAGTGACTGCACCAGCAGAATAGTGAGTGCAGCTCTGGAGTATTATACAGGATGTAACTCAGGATCAGTACAGGATCAATAATGTATGTACACAGTGACTGCACCAGCAGAATAGTGAGTGCAGCTCTGGAGTATAATGCAGGATGTAACTGAGGATCAGTACAGGATAAGTAATGTATGTACACAGTGACTGCACCAGCAGAATAGTGAGTGCAGCTCTGGAGTATAATGCAGGATGTAACTCAGGATCAGTACAGGATAAGTAATGTATGTACACAGTGACTGCACCAGCAGAATAGTGAGTGCAGCTCTGGAGTATAATACAGGATGTAACTCAGGATCAGTACAGGATAAGTAATGTATGTACATAGTGACTCCACCAGCAGAATAGTGAGTGCAGCTCTGGAGTATAATACAGGATGTAACTCAAGATCAGTACAGGATAAGTAATGTATGTACACAGTGACTGCACCAGCAGAATAGTGAGTGCAGCTCTGGAGTATAATACAGGATGTAACTCAGGATCAGTACAGGATAAGTAATGTATGTACACAGTGACTGCACCAGCAGAATAGTGAGTGCAGCTCTGGAGTATAATACAGGATGTAACTCAGGATCAGTACAGGATAAGTAATGTATGTACACAGTGACTGCACCAGCAGAATAGTGAGTGCAGCTCTGGAGTATAATACAGGATGTAACTCAGGATCAGTACAGGATAAGTAATGAATGTACACAGTGACTGCACCAGCAGAATAGTGAGTGCAGCTCTGGAGTATAATACAGGATGTAACTCAAGATCAGTACAGGATAAGTAATGTATGTACATAGTGACTCCACCAGCAGAATAGTGAGTGCAGCTCTGGAGTATAATACAGGATGTGTCTACCAGAGTACCACTCTTGCACACTCCAGGAATATTGTCACTCTTGGTAGATGATGTCAGTGCTCAGACCTGTTACATTTGTCCCTAGAAAGTAGGTGCAGGTGTGTAGTTTTCCTCCATGTCGTCTGTCCCTCTCTGCGTTAGTCATATAGAGCTTTTTCAGAAGGCTGCCCCTCTCGTGACTCCGCTCAGAGCAATTACACAAATTATTATTTATTAATCAGAGTAATTACAGCTCTACAACAAATGATCCACAAAGCGATTAATATTCACGGCGTCCCAGAGGCTGTAATTACCAGAAATGTCCTAGATTGTCCTAGAATGCATGATCTGGCGAGAAGACAAATGTCCCAACATCAGAAGGCTCAATCTTAAAGAGGACTTCACCCAAAATATCACTGGGCCATGTGTAGAATCAGTAGGTGATATCTGGGCAGCAGCCAGATTCATTCAATATGTATAGAAGGGGCGCACCGCCAATGAGGCCAGGTGAGGCGATCGCCTCAGGCAGCACCAGGTAGGGGAAAGAGGGGGGCGGCAGAAGGGCCATGAGCAATGAGCGCTTACATTGTAGAAGCATTCAACTGCATCTCTGTACTCAGGACAGCAATTACAGTTGAATGCTGCGATGGGGCATAGTCATGAAATATCCGTGTCCCACCGTTTCCTCTAATAGTCTTTACTCCCAGTTCCTGTAGCCTATCAGGGACCGGTGTTAACATTATGTCGCTGCCTGGGCCGGGCTGCATAGAGCTCAGGGTACAGA
Organism: Rhinella marina; assembly: GCA_900303285.1. NCBI lineage: Eukaryota > Metazoa > Chordata > Amphibia > Anura > Bufonidae > Rhinella > Rhinella marina. Next base: position 140,083 of record ONZH01018237.1, on the reverse strand, counting down.
CTAGAAGAGGTCCGTGTCTTGCACTGCATCGCTGACAGCAGAATAGAGGTAGGTATTTGAGTTTATTTTTATTTGGCAGCATGGCGTGGGGGTCATTATTTTGTAACTGGAGAAAGCACCATGGGGACATTATGGCTGTAAAAAGGAGCATTTTTGTACTGGCACACATTATAAGGGGCCACTATGGGGACATTTGTTACACAGTGGGCACTCAAAGGGTTTTTTATTTGTACTGGCACACACTATAAAGGGAGCATGTTTGTACTGGCACACATTGCAAGGGGGAATTATTTTACTGGCATATATTATAAGGGGTCATTTCTTGTACTGCACACATTTTAAGGGGATATTTTTTGTATTTGCTTTATAGCGGGCATTATCACTTCTGGGGGCAAAATGAGAAACATTATTACAATTGGGTGCACTCTGGCAGAGACTTATTACTACATACTGGTGCATGTGCTGTACTCTACTGACTGTACTGGCTCTCTACTGTACTACACTGTACTGCTCTCTACCTGTACTACATGTGCTGTACTGCTCTCTACCTGTACTACATGTGCTGTACTGCTCTCTACCTGTACTACATGTACTGTACTGCTCTCTACCTGTACTACATGTGCTGTACTGCTCTCTACCTGTACTACATGTACTACTACCTGTACTACATGTACTTACTGCTCTCTACCTGTACTGTACTATGTACTGTACTGCTACCTCTACCTGTACTGACTACATGTGCACTGCTCTCTACTGCCTGTACTATACTGTACTGTACCTGCTACTCTGTACTCTACTGTACTACTGCTGTACGCTCTCTACTGTACTACATGCTGTACTGCTCTACTACTGTACTGGACTGTACATGTTACTGTACTGCTGCTCTCTACTACTGTACTACACTGTACTGTACTGCTCTACTACCTGTACCTGTACTATGTACTGTACTGCTCTCTACCTGTACTATTGTACTGTACTGCTCTGTCTACTGCTCTCTACTACATCGCTGTACTGCCCTCTACCTCTACTACTGCGCTGTACTGCTCTCTACCTGACTACATGTACTGTACTGCCTGTTCTCTACTGTACTACATGTACTGTACTGCTCTCTACCTGTACTACATGTAATGCACTGCTCTCTACCTGTACTATATGCACTGTACTGCTCTCTACCTGGACTACATGCGCTGTACTGCCCTCTACCTCTACTACATGCGCTGTACTGCTCTCTACCTGGACTACATGTACTGTACTGCTCTCTACCTGTACTACATGTACTGTACTGCTCTCTACCTGTACTACATGTAATGCACTGCTCTCTACCTGTACTATATGTACTGTACTGCTCTCTACCTGGACTACATGCGCTGTACTGCTCTCTACCTGTACTACATGTGCTGTACTGCCCTCTACCTCTACTACATGCGCTGTACTGCTCTCTACCTGTACTACATGTGCTGTACTGCTTTCTACCTGTACCACATGTGCTGTACTGCTCTCTACCTGTACCACATGTGCTGTACTGCTCTCTACCTGTACTATATGCACTGTACTGCTCTCTACCTGTACTACATGTACTGTACTGCTCTCTACCTGTACTACATGTACTGTACTGCTCTCTACCTGTACTACATGTACTGTGCTGCTCTCTACCTGTACTACATGTGCTGTACTGCTCTCTACCTGTACTACATGTACTGTGCTGCTCTCTACCTGTACTACATGTGCTGTACTACTCTCTACCTGTACTACATGTACTGTACTGCTCTCTACCTGTACTGCATGTACTGTACTGCTCTCTACCTGTACTACATGTACTGTACTGCTCTCTACCTGTACTATATGTACTGTACTGCTCTCTACCTGTTCTACATGCACTGTACTGCTCTCTACCTGTACTACATGTACTGTACTGCTCTCTACCTGTACCACATGTACTGTACTGCTCTCTACCTATACTATACTGCTCTCTACCTGTACTATACATGCTGTACTGCTCTCTACCTATACTATACTGCTCTCTACCTGTACTATATATGCTGTACTGCTCTCTACCTATACTATACTGCTCTCTACCTGTACTATATATGCTGTACCGCTCTCTGCCTCTACTACATGCACTCTAGTTCTAATACGTTACCTGACATAACCTTTTGTTGACCGCTGAGAATATATGGAGGCGGCCATAACAGAGGTGGTTCAGTGCTATAAAACAAGGTGTGTGGCTGCTTGTCTTCCCTTCATCTTGTGACCTTCACCTGATGTCACAAAAGAGCGAAGAAAAACAGACAAGTGTATTTTCCCACAGTCAGCCTGTAAATTCCACCAAACCCGATCATCTGTTGTTGATATGATGAGGTCGACAACACCCTGTACAAAGCTCTCTCATCTGTCTTGGTCCAAATACAATAAATCTTTTTAGCCTCAAGGTTTGCCCTTCAGACGCACAGGAGGTCATTTTTCACAGTTTTAGGTCTGAAACGCGTCACCTACCTCTCATCCTGTCCATCTGATATCTGAATAGACTTCACACTGCCACTGTAGCCACAAAGTTTTAACTTCGGCTTCAATAAAAAAAAAAAAGTTAAGATCGTCCTTTACGTTTTTGCTCTCGGAGACGCCCATCGACCTGTGCACCAGACGGGGTGAACTCAGCATCTGTCTTCCTTTTCCTATTCTTTTAGTCCAGAATATTGTGGGCTGACCTGATGCCAGATTAGCAGATAACTGCACTGAACCTTTTAGCACACTGCTTTTTTTTTCTTTGCGGTATGTTGCATTACATTTATGTAACAAAAATAATACAAAGTATCAAAGAAAGTGGTAACAATGTAACAGATTTCCCTGCATATCTATCATTATCACTGCACTGGTCCAGGCATGAATGGGGGGGGGGGTCTTTTTGAATACTTTTAGAAATGCAAAAATAATCAGGCACCCCCAAGAGGCAGTAATAGAATGACCCCCAAGAGGCAGTAAGAATGCCTTAAAGGAAACCTGTCACACTGAACAAGTGTCTGAGCTGCAGGCAGCATGTGATAGAGCGGGAGGGGCTGAGCAGATTGATATATAGTTTGATGGGGAAAAATTCAGTATAGCTTGTATTTTATTTATTTAAATTCCTGCTCATTCAGGGCTTTGAAGTCCAGGGGGAGGTCCTATCAGTGACTGACAGTCTTCCCTCTATGAGGAGGAGGTCCTATCAGTGACTGACAGCCTTCCCTCTATGAGGAGGCGGTCCTATCAGTGATTGACAGCCTTCCCTCTATGAAGAAGAGGTCCTATCAGTGATTGACAGCCTTCCCTCTATGAGGAAGAGGTCGGATCAGTGATTGACAGCCTTCCCTCTATGAGGAGGAGGTCCTATCAGTGATTGACAGCCTTCCCTCTATGAGGAGGAGGTCCTATCAGTGATTGACAGCCTTCCCTCTATAAGGAGGAGGTCCTATCAGTGATGACAGCCTTCCCTCTATGAGGAGGCGGTCCTATCAGTGATGACAGCCTTCCCTCTATGAGGAGGAGGTCCTATCAGTGATGACAGCCTTCCCTCTATGAGGAGGAGGTCCTATCAGTGATTGACAACCTTCCGTCTATGAGGAGGAGGTCCTATCACTGATTGACAACCTTCCCTCTATGAGGAGGAGGTCCTATCAGTGATTGACAACCTTCCCTCTATGAGGAGGAGGTCCTATCACTGATTGACATCCTTCCGTCTATGAGGAGGTGGTCCTATCAGCGACTGACAGCCTTCCCTCTATGAGGAGGTTCTATCAGTGATTGACAGCCTTCCCTCTATGAGGAGGAGGAGGACCTATCATTGACTGACAGCCTTCCCTCTATGAGGAGGTTCTATCAGTCATTGACAGCCTTCCCTCTATGAGGAGGAGGAGGAGGACCTATCAGTGATGACAGCCTTCCCTCTATGAGGAGGAGGTCCTATCAGTCATTGACAGCCTTCCCTCTATGAGGAGGAGGTCCTATCACTGATTGACAGCCTTCCCTCTATGAGAAGGAGGTCCTATCAGTGATTGATACCCTTCCCTCTATGAGGAGGAGGTCCTATCAGTGACTGACAGCTTTCCCTCTATGAGGAGGAGGTCCTATCAGTGATTGACAGCCTTCCCTCTATGAGGAGGCGGTCCTATCAGTGACTGACAGCTTTCCCTCTATGAGGAGGAGGTCCTATCAGTGATTGACAGCCTTCCCTCTATGAGGAGGCGGTCCTATCAGTGACTGACAGCTTTCCCTCTATGAGGAGGAGGTCCTATCAGTGATTGACAGCCTTCCCTCTATAAGGAGGAGGTCCTATCAGTGATTGACAGCCTTCCATCTATGAGGAGGAGGTCCAATCAGTGATTGACAGCCTTCCCTCTATGAGAAGACTGTCCTATCAGTGATTGACAGCCTTCCCTCTATGAGGAGGAGGTCCTATCAGTGATTGACAGCCTTCCCTCTATGAGGAGGAGGTCCTATCAGTGATTGACAGCCTTCCCTCTATAAGGAGGAGGTCCTATCAGTGATTGACAGCCTTCCATCTATGAGGAGGAGGTCCAATCAGTGATTGACAGCCTTCCCTCTATGAGGAAGAGGTCCTATCAGTGATTGACAGCCTTCCCTCTATGAGGAAGAGGTCCTATCAGTGATTGACAGCCTTCCCTCTATGAGGAAGAGGTCCTATCAGTGATTGACAGCCTTCCCTCTATGAGGAAGAGGTCCTATCAGTGATTGACAGCCTTCCCTCTATGAGGAGGAGGTCCTATCAGTGATTGACAGCCTTCCCTCTATGAGGAGGCGATCCTATCAGTGATTGACAGCCTTCCCTCTATGAGGAGGAGGTCCTATCAGTGATTGACAGCCTTCCCTCTATGAGGAGGAGGTCCTATCAGTGATTGACAGCCTTCCCTCTATGAGGAGGAGGTCCTATCAGTGATTGACAGCCTTCCCTCTATGAGGAGGAGGTCCTATCAGTGATTGACAGCCTTCCCTCTATGAGGAGGAGGTCCTATCAGTGATTGACAGCCTTCCCTCTATGAGGAGGAGGTCCTATCAGTGATGACAACTTTCCCTCTATGAGGAGGAGGTCCTATCAGTGATTGACAGCCTTCCCTCTATGAGGAGGAGGTCCTATCAGTGACTGACAGTCTTCCCTCTATGAGGAGGAGGTCCTATCAGTGATGACAACTTTCCCTCTATGAGGAGGCGGTCCTATCAGTGACTGACAGTCTTCCCTCTATGAGGAGGAGGTCCTATCAGTGATTGACAGCCTTCCCTCTATGAGGAGGAGGTCCTATCAGTGATTGACAACTTTCCCTCTATGAGGAGGAGGTCCTATCAGTGATTACAGCCTTCCCTCTATGAGGAGGAGGTCCTATCAGTGATTGACAGCCTTCCCTCTATGAGGAGGAGGTCCTATCAGTGATTGACATCCTTCCCTCTATGAGGAGGAGGTCCTATCAGTGATTGACAGCCTTCCCTCTATGAGGAAGAGGTCCTATCAGTGATTGACAGCCTTCCCTCTATGAGGAGGAGGTCCTTTCAGTGATTGACAGCCTTCCCTCTATGAGGAAGAGGTCCTATCAGTGATTGACAGCCTTCCCTCTATGAGGAGGAGGTCCTATCAGTGATTGACAGCCTTCCCTCTATGAGGAGGTTCTATCAGTGATTGACAGCCTTCCCTCTATGAGGAGGAGGAGGACCTATCATTGACTGACAGCCTTCCCTCTATGAGGATGTGGTCCTATCAGTCATTGACAGCCTTCCCTCTATGAGGAGGAGGTCCTATCAGTCATTGACAGCCTTCCCTATTTGAGGAGGAGGTCCTATCACTGATTGACAGCCTTCCCTCTATGAGGAGGAGGTCCTATCAGTGACTGACAGCTTTCCCTCTATGAGGAGGAGGTCCTATCAGTGATTGACAGCCTTCCCTCTATGAGGAGGCGGTCCTATCAGTGACTGACAGCTTTCCCTCTATGAGGTGGAGGTCCTATCAGTGATTGACAGCCTTCCCTCTATAAGGAGGAGGTCCTATCAGTGATTGACAGCCTTCCCTCTATAAGGAGGAGGTCCTATCAGTGATTGACAGCCTTCCCTCTATGAGGAGGAGGTCCTATCAGTGATGACAACTTTCCCTCTATGAGGAGGAGGTCCTATCAGTGATTGACAGCCTTCCCTCTATGAGGAGGAGGTCCTATCAGTGACTGACAGCCTTCCCTCTATGAGGAGGAGGTCCTATCAGTGATTGACAGCCTTCCCTCTATGAGGAGGAGGTCCTATCAGTGACTGACAGCTTTCCCTCTATGAGGAGGAGGTCCTATCAGTGATTGACAGCCTTCCCTCTATGAGGAGGAGGTCCTATCAGTGATTGACAACTTTCCCTCTATGAGGAGGAGGTCCTATCAGTGATGACAGCCTTCCCTCTATGAGGAGGAGGTCCTATCAGTGATTGACAGTCTTCCCTCTATGAGGAGGAGGTCCTATCAGTGATTGACAGCCTTCCCTCTATGAGGAGGAGGTCCTATCAGTGATTGACATCCTTCTCTCTATGAGGAGGAGGTCCTATCAGTGATTGACAGCCTTCCCTCTATGAGGAGGAGGTTGTATCAGTGATGACAGCCTTCCCTCTATGAGGACGAGGTCCTATCAGTAATTGACAGCCTTCCCTCTATGAGGAGGAGGTCCTATCAGTGATGACAGGCTTCCCTCTATGAGGAGGAGGTCCTATCAGTGATGACAGCCTTCCCTCTATGAGGAGGAGGTCCTATCAGTGATTGACAGCCTTCCCTCTTTGAGGAGGAGGGGCTATCAGTGATGACAGCCTTCCCTCTATGAGGAGGAGGTCCTATCAGTGATGACAGCCTTCCCTCTATGAGGAGGTGGTCCTATCAGTGATTGACAGCCTTCCCTCTATGAGGAGGAGGTCCTATCAGTGATTGACAGCCTTCCCTCTATGAGGAGGAGGTCGTATCAGTGATGACAGCCTTCCCTCTATGAGGACGAGGTCCTATCAGTAATTGACAGCCTTCCCTCTATGAGGAGGAGGTCCTATCAGTGATGACAGGCTTCCCTCTATGAGGAGGAGGTCCTATCAGTGATGACAGCCTTCCCTCTATGAGGAGGAGGTCCTATCAGTGATTGACAGCCTTCCCTCTTTGAGGAGGAGGGGCTATCAGTGATGACAGCCTTCCCTCTATGAGGAGGAGGTCCTATCAGTGATTGACAGCCTTCCCTCTATGAGGAGGCGGTCCTATCAGTGATGACAGCCTTCCCTCTATGAGGAGGTGGTCCTATCAGTGATTGACAGCCTTCCCTCTATGAGGAGGAGGTCCTATCAGTGACTGACAGCCTTCCCTCTATGAGGAGGAGGTCCTATCAGTGACTGACAGCTTTTTCTCTATGAGGAGGAGGTCCTATCAGTGATTGACAGCCTTCCCTCTATGAGGAGGTGGTCCTATCAGTGATTGACAGCCTTCCCTCTATGAGGAGGCGGTCCTATCAGTGATTGACAGCCTTCCATCTATGAGGAGGAGGTCCAATCAGTGATGACAGCCTTCCCTCTATGAGGAGGCGGTCCTCTGTATACACAGTCATAGAGAGAAGTCTGTCAATCACTCATAGGACCGCCTCCTGGACTTTAGAGTCCAGAATGAGCAGGAATTTAAATGTATAAATTGCAAGTTTTACTGAATCTTCTATCAAACTATATATCACTCTGCTCAGCTCTTCCTGCTCTATAACAGCTTACATTGCATTTTCATGGTGACAGGTTCCCTTTAAAAGTAAGGGGTGGGGAGCGTAGAATGAGGATGAACAGGAGAAGATTTAGAGAGAAGAAATGCCTATGGGCTCATGGTGCAGAACAGAAGCACGGATCAGAAGCACTGCTGAGCACTTCCATCAGTTTTCTGTCCATACCTCTGCACCGTGTATGCACTACTTTTTGCAGTGTGGACCGTCGGATACAGATCGCGGACCCCATTCAAGTGAAGTCCGCATACGGCGGCCCAACAGTTGGTGCCCGTGCAGTGTGGGCCACAATTTGTAGGCCCGACTGGCACACGTTCGTGCGCATGAGCCCAAAGGAAGTTTGATAGATTACTAGGAACTGTGTAATACTTCATCTCACCTGTGGTGGCGCTGCTGGAGCAGTTACAGATTAGAGCTGATCCCCGGGGTCACAAGCAACAGGACTCCTACAAAAAGTGAAGGATCGGAGCAGCGCTGCTCGTGGGTCTTTATGAAGAAAAGTTGGAACAGGTCCTAGAGAGGACAAAGGGATACCGCTTCCCGAAAGCAGATTTCTTCTGCCAACTCTTAGACACCGTAGGGGTCCGGAGTCTGCCTGTTTGTGCTAGGGGTTTCTATACTGTATTTATTATAGACACTTCTATAGCACTGACATATACCGCAGCGCTGTACAGACATTATCATCTCACTGTCCCTATGGGGCTCACAATCTAAGGTCCCTATTAGTGTCTTTGGAGTGTGGGAGGAAACCGGAGAACATACAGACGCCATGCAGATGTTGTCCTTGGTCAGATTCTAACCCAGGACCACGGTGCTAACCACTGAGCCACCCTGCCGCCCGCCTTTACATACCGTATCTATGTCAAGGTGTCTTCCTTGTGGCTGATATCTGCTGCAGTAATAATAGTATATGCCACGTCCAATGCCTGCAACACCCTTCAGTAATGATCTATAGCAGAGATGTCCTAACTACAACTCCCAGCATGCCATAGATTGCCCTAGAATGATGGACATTGTAATTTTGGGACAGCTAGAGTGCCACACCCCTGATCTATAGGGTTCTGTGTATCTCCTCTAGTACTAGGGATGGGTATTATCACAATATACATAGGACAGCAGGATGCCAGGTGATGCTGGGAGTAGTAGTTTCCTATCAGATTGTAGGTGACGCCTCCGCACAGAGCGTCTCAGTGAAGCGCTGCAGGAATGGTGAAATGTGGCGGGGGGGGAGCGGAGCGGTCTCTGCTTCTGGGCCAGAGGGCGAGATGACTCATTGTCATAAATCAGAAACGAGAAGGAAGAGTTTTGTTGGTTTAGAAAAACAAGTTTGGCAACAAAAGCCTCGCGTCGCTGAGAAAGTCAGGAAACCGAAAGGAGAAGGACATCAGCGGTCAAGTCTGGCTTTGCTAAAACCTGATTTTTAGTGTAGACATGGAGTAGGTACCGGTTTGCAGGGTGGTCGTAACCATGGAAACGAGCAGTGTATAATGTAATGGAAAAATAAATCCAGTCAGCAAAGGAAGCAATATGGAGAATCACAATACATTAGTAAGTGCCTTCTACATCATAAATGCCACTTGCTGAAGTGACAGGACCCCTTCAAGTACAAGTTCAGATATGACCAGGCAAAAACATATCACGAAAACTGCTTTATCTGCCTTAAAGGGAACCTGTGATGTTGCTCACGATGTCTGAGCTGCAGCCAGCATGTTATAGAGCAGGAGGAGCTGAGCAGATTGATATATAGTTTTATAGGAAAAGATTCAGTAAAACTTGTATTATTCATCTAAATTCCTGCTCATTCTGGGCTTTGAAGTCCAGGGGGCGGAGCTATCAATGATTGACAGCTCTCTCTGTATACACAGTCATAGAGGGAAGGCTGTCAGTCACTGATAGGTCCTCCTCCTCATAGAGGGAAGGCTGTCATCACTGATAGGACCTCCTCCTCATAGAGGGAAGGCTGTCAATCACTGATTGGACCTCCTCCTCATAGAGGGAAGGCTGTCATCACTGATAGGACCTCCTCCTCATAGAGGGAAGGCTGTCATCACTGATAGGACCTCCTCCTCATAGAGGGAAGGCTGTCATCACTGATAGGACCTCCTCCTCATAGAGGGAAGGCTGTCATCACTGATAGGACCTCCTCCTCATAGAGGGAAAGTTGTCAATCACTGATAGGACCGCCTCCTCATAGAGGGAAGGCTGTCAATCACTGATAGGACCTCCTCCTCATAGAGGGAAAGTTGTCAATCACTGATAGGACCTCGTCCTCATAGAGGGAAGGCTGTTAATCACTGATAGGACCGCCTCCTCATAGAGGGAAGGATGTCAATCACTGATAGGACCGCCTCCTCATAGAGGGAAGGCTGTCAGTCACTGATAGGACCTCCTCCTCATAGAGGGAAGGCTGTCATCACTGATAGGACCTCGTCCTCATAGAGGGAAGGCTGTCAATTACTGATAGGACCTCCTCCTCATAGAGGGAAGCCTGTCAATCACTGATAGGACCGCCTCCTCATAGAGGGAAGGCTGTCAATTACTGATAGGACCTCCTCCTCATAGAGGGAAGGCTGTCAATCACTGATAGGACCGCCTCCTCATAGAGGGAAGGATGTCAATCACTGATAGGACCTCCTCCTCATAGAGGGAAGGCTGTCAATCCCTGATACGACCTCCTCCTCATAGAGGGAAGGCTGTCAATTACTGATAGGACCTCCTCCTCATAGAGGGAAGGCTGTCAATTACTGATAGGACCTCCTCCTCATAGAGGGAAGGCTGTCAATCACTGATAGGACCTCTAACTCATAGAGGGAAGGCTGTCATCACTGATACGACCTCCTCCTCATAGAGGGAAGGCTGTCAATCACTGATAGGACCTCCTCCTCATAGAGGGAAGGCTATCATCACTGATAGGACCTCCTCATAGAGGGAAGGCTGTCATCACTGATAGGACCGCCCCCTGGACTTCAGAGCCCAGAATGAGCAGGAAGTTAGATGAATGAAATACAAGTTTTACTAAATCTTTTCCCATAAAACTATATCAATCTGCTCAGCTCCTCTATAACAGGCTGCCTGCAGCTCAGACATCATCTTCAACATGACAGGTTCCCTTTAATCCAGTAGACAAATCCATGTAATCCCATGGACAAATATCAGCAGTGTAATAGGTCGTACAGAGGAGCACAGTCACATTGAACGCAGCGGCGAGATATGTCACCTTCTTGTCCTCGTAAAGCCGCTGATCCCTGTAATTGTGGAGATCAGCAGCTGCTCAGGCATAAAGTGGTGCCCATAGGAGCAGAGAGCGGGACACTCCGGGGCTGACGTGTGGTACATCCATTTACAAGAAAAATCCCACACCAAGAAGGAGATGCAGGAATGAAGATTTCAATGTGTGGCTGTAAAGATGATAAATGGAAGTGATTAGAATAGAGTCAGGTAGTGTATATAAAGTTGGCACTCCATAATATGTTGAACGTGGTGCTCACGTCTAGGAGAGGTACTCCACATATATATGAAGGAAAGACCGCCACTCACTTATATATTGTACTTATTTATTGCCACATTTCCTAGTTATGTGACGTGTTTCGGCTCCATGAACCTTCCTCAGACCTTTTCTTCACATATAATAGGAGGATTATTGGGGAAAACTGCTCTGCAAAGAAGGCTCTAGCCTGGATACAAGATGAGATACAGCCTCTAGCCTGGATACAAGATGAGATACGGCCTCTAGCCTGGATACAAGATGAGATACGGCCTCTAGCCTGGATACAAGATGAGATACGGCCTCTAGCCTGGATACAAGATGAGATACGGCCTCTAGCCTGGATACAAGATGAGATACGGCCTCTAGCCTGGATACAAGATGAGATACGGCCTCTAGCCTGGATACAAGATGAGATACGGCCTCTAACCTGGATTCTAGATGAGATACAGCCTCTAACCTGGATACAAGATGAGATACGGCCTCTATCCTGGATACTAGATGAGATACGATCTCTAGCCCGGATACAACATGAGATACAGCCTCTAGTCTGGATACAAGATGAGATACAGCATCTAGCCTGGATACAAGATGAGATACAGCATCTAGCCTGGATACAAGATGAGATACAGCATCTAGCCTGGATACAAGATGAGATACAGCCTCTAGTCTGGATACAAGATGAGATATGGCCTATACCCTGGATATAAAATGAGATAAGGCCTCTAGCCTGGATACAAGAAGGGATACAGCCTCTAGCCTGGAGACAAGATGAGATACGGCCTCTAGCCTGGAGACAAGATGAGATACGATCTCTAGCCTGGATACAACATGAGATACGGCCTCTAGCCTGGAGACAAGATGAGATACAGCCTCTAACCTGGATTCTAGATGAGATACAGCCTCTAGCCTGGATACAAGATGAGAGGAGGCCTCTCCTGGCTACAAGATTAGATACGGCATCTAGCCTGGATACTATCCTGCTTCTCTCATTACAATGATGTGCCCCCTCTAAAATGGGCAAAATGTCATTGTACAGCAATACAAAAATATATGGATATATAGTTGCACAACATGTAATAAGCAATAGGAATAAAAGTAAATCTGGATATATGTGGCACTATGCCGACTAAAGATAAAAAAGGAAGTCCTTGGTTACACATATTTGCAAATGCGTGATTATGCCCACTCACCAAACTTCACGGTAACTTCCTGTGGAGTGGGTTCCTACACTCATCTATGCCTCTGTTCAGACTACATCCAAGCCTCCATTATTCAGGGCGTGTGGAACCAGCTAAATAGGAATCCTATCAGGAAGTCCTGGGTGAATGGGCGTCGCTAGGTCCAAAAGGGTTTGCGGGGCCCATTATATATAACAATAGAAAATTCGGACCAGCGATAAATATATATATATTTTCATAAGTGCATATCCATAAAGCAAAATTATAGAAATACAAAAATATATGGATATATAGTTGCACAACATGTAATAAGCAATAGGAATAAAAGTAAATCTGGATATATGTGGCACTATGCCGACTAAAGATAAAAAAGGAAGTCCTTGGTTACACATATTTGCAAATGCGTGATTATGCCCACTCACCAAACTTCACGGTAACTTCCTGTGGAGTGGGTTCCTACACTCATCTATGCCTCTGTTCAGACTAAATCCAAGTCTCCATTATTCAGGGCGTGTGGAACCAGCTAAATAGGAATCCTATCAGGAAGTTACCGTGAAGTTTGGTGAGTGGGCATAATCACGCATTTGCAAATATGTGTAACCAAGGACTTCCTTTTTTATCTTTAGTCGGCATAGTGCCACATATATCCAGATTTACTTTTATTCCTATTGCTTATTACATGTTGTGCAACTATATATCCATATATTTTTGTATTTCTATAATTTTGCTTTATGGATATGCACTTATGAAAATATATATATATTTATCGCTGGTCCGAATTTTCTATTGTTATATATAATGGGCCCCGCAAACCCTTTTGGACCTAGCGACGCCCATTCACCCAGGACTTCCTGATAGGATTCCTATTTAGCTGGTTCCACACGCCCTGAATAATGGAGACTTGGATTTAGTCTGAACAGAGGCATAGATGAGTGTAGGAACCCACTCCACAGGAAGTTACCGTGAAGTTTGGTGAGTGGGCATAATCACGCATTTGCAAATATGTGTAACCAAGGACTTCCTTTTTTATCTTTAGTCGGCATAGTGCCACATATATCCAGATTTACTTTTATTCCTATTGCTTATTACATGTTGTGCAACTATATATCCATATATTTTTGTATTTCTATAATTTTGCTTTATGGATATGCACTTATGAAAATATATATATATTTATCGCTGGTCCGAATTTTCTATTGTCATTGTACAGCAGTCAGAGATCTCTCACAAAGAGGTACACTACCCAAAAGTAGCCTCTGAAAGTCTTTTTATAGGGCATTAGCGAAGATTTTTTATGTGGCAAGACCCAGTGTCTAATCAGAACTGTAATCATCTGCATGCTGGGTGTTGAAGCAGAGATTTTTGCCCGGGTGCGGTATTTTGTTTGTCAGCGACTATACACAGGAATCATCTGTCCTTGGTGGTCGTGTCACTCTCTATGGATTCCCAAGCCGTCGGCACAAGAGCTGTTTATTGTAAGCACGAGATCCTAATGTGTAATGATTGGCAAATTCTTCCTCTGTGGGCTCATGCACACACAGATCCGCAAAACACGGACACCAGCCGAGAGCCTGCCGCCATTTTTTTTTTCATTCCTGAAATAGAGAATAGGACATGAATAGGCCTCCGAACAGACTGGTGTGCTGTCCACCTCTTTAGATGGTTCCACATCTGATCTACGCGGATTCGATGCGGACACAAACTACGGCTGTTACAGTGTGATGGTTGGGTTTTGGTGGAAGACTACTGAAGGAGGAATAATAAATGGTCTGGGGATGGAATTGATGGACCTCTCCGGTTCCTGATCATTGCCCTATGTAAACATGACCACGGTCAGACGACAAACAGCAAGAGGGGATCTGCTGCCGACGTCGTCTACCACCCATACAGTTTGCATTGGTCAAGTCTGAAAGGTCTGTTCGTTCCAGTTATGGGATAATTTAATCTTCCTACATACAAGATGACTCTGGGGGCTGGGAGGCAGGCTGTGGCCCTTGGGCGCTTCCTATTTGGCCCTGGCTCCCAGTATATATAGCAAAATGTCTTCTCTTTGATCTTTGTTGGGGCAGCATCAGCACTATAAGATGGGTTTTGCTTTTACCTACATTTATGGGACCTCATTACCTTTAAAGAGGACGCTGGTTATTTGGTGTAAGCGATGAGTGACAACTCGAAGTGAGGAGACCGCCGACTATTCATGTGTGGTGAAGCAGCGCCACCTAGAGGCCACTGTGAGGAAGTCCTCAACCAGGAGCAGATGGAAGGCACAAAGTCCACATGGCTAATTTTCATGTCAGTGGGATGGATTCTCTAATGAGCTCACTATATTATGAGGAGGGGCAACAGAGCAGACACTGAACAAGCAGGGAATGCAGGACGATTTCAGCTCTAAAGTCTGCAGGATTGTGCATGCAGCACTGAAACCGTGAAAGGTTGGATTTCATGTCCTTTGTATGGACGGAGATGATGCGAACACAATGATTCCACAAGAAAGAGGAAAAATTAACTTGACATTTTATTTTTGTAAAACAGATTACAAGACACTACACTATACTGAAAAGCACAGAACAGAAAGTGAAGAAGTTTTCTTTTTAGGCTGACACGGGAGTCATTTACAAACAAAGGGAGATCACGGTGTCCAGTGGAGTAATTCATACAGAGCCGTGTGTATTATATACAGCACATGTATCGCCGCCGTCCACCCAGGAGGACTTCGTACATCAGATTTAATGCCTCTTTTTACTATAGTGTGTATAAGAGAGTAAAATACCCCCAATCCAAGTGCAGTATACAATCCAGATTAGAAGCCCCCATAGTAATCCGATCGAGAACGATCTACAACCATCCCTCACCTTCCTCCTCAGTCTAACGGACTGACCCAGGTGTAACAGTAACATTCATACCCGCATATATACAGTGCAATCTCAATGGGGATCATTTCCAAATGGAGCAGATCGGATTTTGGAGAGGTGGTAAAGCAATGGTGAAGAGCCTTGGGACAGACTGGCTTTTCATACACTAGTTTTAGTTAAAAGTCTACCGTAAATCATAGGCGAGGGTCTGGGAAACTCATATGGCTGGATAAACTGTAGATAAATTATACTGCAATGCTTTTTGGCATGGAGACGACCCCAAAACACAACGTACAGCACTTTATAACGGAAAGCACAGAAGCCTTGAGCCAGTGAACGATCCTTGGCCGACCACTGAATGCATTGTATTTTACTTCATCTAAAATTAAAATCACTGATGCCCATCCATTCAAATCATTCCTCTGCCGCCCCTTGAAGGGGTTGTTTACCTCCGGGCACCTTTCAGGCAGACCCCCCGGCGTGGCCAGACTTGTGGAGGGAATCACACTTACCTGATCCCCAGGTACACATTACCACAGCCAAACCGAACGCGAACATAGTAAAGGAGCTGGAACCGAGCTGCAGCCACGCTAGAGAGCCTGCCCAAAAAACCCTTTGGGGTGAACAGCCCCTTTAAAGGGGTAGCCTAGGTTTTTAATATTACTGGCCTGTGCTACTGATATTTGATCGGCAGGGTCCAAAACCCTGCTCCACCACCGATCAGCTGTTCTCTAGTGGCTCCAGAAATCAGTGCCGCTACTACAAGGCTCCGTCCATTCACATAAATGGGGGCAGCGCTGCAGTCACCAGGTCCATCTATTTTCTGTACAGGGGAACAGCCGATCAGTGGGGGTGCAAATATCAGACATTGATGGCCCATCCTCAGGACAGACCATTAGTCTAAAAAGTCTGGAGAACCCCTTTAAAACCATTGCGTTCTCTTTACGTTACATTAAAACCCACTGTTGGCTCCAGCCAGTCAGTAATTCATTATCTGACCCTAAAATGCACTGTGTTCCTATTCATTTACACTAAGAACCATTGGGGCCTCCAGCCTGTCAGTAATTCATTAGCTGCCCGTGAAACACGTTGTTCCTATTCATTTACAGTAAAACCTGCTGGGGCCTGTAGCCCGTCTATAATGCATTAGCTGAACCTAAAACGCATTGTGTTCCTATTCATTTACAGTAAGAACCTCCGAGGCATCAAGTCATTCAGATATTCATTAGTTTAACCTGAAACGCGTTGTGTTCCTATTCATTTACAGTAAGAGCTGCTGGGACTTGTAGCCTGCCTATAATTTATTAGCTGACCCTGAAACGCGTTGTGTCCCTATTCATTTACACTAAGAACCTCTTAGGCCTCCAGTCAGTCAGCAACTCATTAGTTTACTCTGAAACGCGTTGTTCCTATTCATTTACAGTAAGAGCTGCTGGGGCTTGTAGCTGGCCTATAATTTATTAGCTGATCCTGAAACGCGTTGTGTCCCTATTAATTTACAATTAGAATCACTGGGGGCTCCAGCCAGTCTTCAATTCATTAGCTGACCCCAAAACACGTCGTCTTCCTATTCATTTACACTAAGAAGCACTGGGGGCTCCAGCCACTGAGCCGCCCTTTAGCCAATCCTGAAACGCACTCGGTCTCACTTCACCTATAATAAAAACTACTCCTGCCACCATCCACCCCAACATCCTTTAAAAGATCCCAAAATGCGTTGTGTCCCGTTTCCTTTACATTAAAACTACTAAATATCATTGTATACCATCTCACCTACAATGAAAAAAAATAAAAATTTGGTGCTTCTAAACACACAAGGAAGCTCTGGCAGACCCTGAAATGCGTTGAGATCCATTGTATGTACACTAAAAACCGTTGGTGCCTCCAGCCACTCACATGTGCTGTGCCTGACCCGCTCTCACGACTTGCATTCGGTTCTCATTTTCCCCGTGCCTTCCTAATGGGCGTATCACACAGCAATGTGGCCGCAGCCGTGTCCTTTCCAATTTTTTTTTTTCATATTTTAATCAGATAACAGTTTTGCCCCAGTCCAGCGTGGCAGTGTGAAAAGGGCTGCTTTAGATGCTGCTATCTCGTGAATGGTGGCAGCTAGAAACAGGCAAATGGTCTTGTTTGAAAGCTGACACATTCCAGGCTTTCATATAAGACCAGAACGACAGCAATCCCGATTTCTATCAGTGATATCTTCCCCTGTTCTGAACATATTGCTGTCATTCTGGTATTGTCTGGAAGCTTGGAAAGTCAGCTTTCAAATGAGACCAGTTGCATCTAAAGCAGCCCTCCCTCCTCCAGTTAGCTACTTTTCCCACTGCTGGAACTGGGCCCCGTTCTGTCCTCGCCTCCGTCAGTGGGCGGCTCGTATCCGTACCAGGCAGCGTACATGTGCAGTATCGTCAGGCTCCGGAATTACTACAGCCGACCTGTTTTTGTGCCGGTCTTCAGGTTGTAAATGGGCCCGAGTGTCCTCAGAACAGAATGTGGAAGAAGTGGAGCTCATTTTGTCACCGGAAGGAAAAGAAAGAAGGAGGAGGAGAAAGAAAAAAAAAAAAAAGAGACCATCTTGACTACATTAGAGAGAATATGGTAAAGGAAGGGGAAGGAAGCAGAACTCTACCTGGTTACAATTCACATTGGAAGAAATGGTTTTTCGGCAGCCTATTACAAGAAAGCAACGTTAACCAAAGGATATGTCAGGCTGCCCACACAAGGTAAAGAAAAAAAAACATCACTACACATCAAAATGTACATCCTTATACCGCCCCCTCACTACAAAAGACATTGCCCGGCCGCGTCCTCCTCCGCTAAGGTCATGCTGCTGTGTCCCGCTCACCAGAATGTTTTCCTGTGGAGAAAGAGAAGGTGGATTAGGTGAATGGCATCAAGGAGGGCACCGGGATTTCCATGCTGTTACTGTAATTCGAGGCAGTGCTGCGGGGAATGGAGAGGTGTCGGCACGTGTGCGCCTCTCCTCAGCTTTCTATAGGGGAGGCAGAGATGGGACTGACCCCTTACAATCACCATTCTGGAGAATGTTCTTTCATAATTCTATTCTGCTCCTGGGGTTTCACTGAGGGGTTAAATGTCCACGAATGGCATTACCGCCGATCACAGACATTGCCTCCAGGTACAGAAAAGCCTGAATTAGAAGCTACAGTCATTCTGGATCCTTGGGGACTAGCAAGATGGTTCGGTGGATGGTTCAATGGTTTGGGGGCTATGTGTTGTAAGGGGTGGGAGTTCTGATCTGGGAGGACGTCCCAGATCAGAACCCCCACCCCTTACAACACATAGCCCCACCCCCTCCAACACATTTGTCCATTCTTTGTTTCCAGATCCAGATGTAGAAGGTAGAGTGCGACTTCCGACAAGGCTCCAGCTCAGATTCCCACTGGCAATAAAAATCTCCAGATCTACAAGTGCATCTCAATAAATTAGAATATCAAAAAGTTTTTTTTTTCCCAGTAATTCAATTCAAAAAGTGAAACCCATTTATTATATAGAGTCATTACAAACAGAGGGAACTTTTTCAAGTGTTTATTTCTGTTAATGTTGATTATGGCTTACAGCCAAGGAAAACCCAAAAGTCATTGGCCCTGATTTATCACACCTTCACTCCAGAATTCTGTCTTCAAAAAGTCGCACGATAGGGCTTTTGCGACTTTTTTGCGCATTTTTTTGCGACTTTTTGCATGTGTACACAACTCACTCCAGTTTGTAATATGGGTGGAAAAGTGGGTGTGGTTAGCCATGTTAATGAGTTTCACTCCAGATTTATCATTGCGACTTTTATTAAAAAGTCGCAAAATAGTCGCAATCTCACTCCAGGAGGAGGGTGGAGTAGGAAAAGTGGAGGAGCTTCTCTAGACAGAAGTGTTAGGGTTAAGGACAAGCCACATTTATCACACAACCTGTGACGTTTGATAAATGTGGCAAAAAGTACTCCAACATAGACTGAAGCAAAACTGACTTCAAATATTCTCCTAATGATAAATTCCCCCCATTATCTCCGAAAATTAACCCAAAACACCTGCAAAGGCCTCTTAAGCCTTTGAAAAGGTCCCTTAGTCTACTTTCACACTTGTGTTTGCAGGATCCGTTTGTGAGATCCGTCCAGACTCTCACAAACAGATCCGTCATGATAATACAACCGTCTGCATCTGTTCTGAACGGGTCCGTTTGTATTATCTTTTACACAGCAAAGACGGATCCGTTTTCTATTGTGTCAGACAAAACGGATCCGTCCCCATTGATTTACATTGTGAGTCATGACGGATCAGTTTCTTCATGCGGACATCAAAACGCAGCAAGCAGCATTTTAGTGTCCGCCTCCAAAACGGAACGGAGACTGAACTGAAGCAAAACTGAAGCATTCTGAGCGGATCCTTTTCCATTCAGAATGCATTAGGACAAAACTGATCAGTTCAGGACCGTTTGTGAGAGCCTGTGACGGATCTGACAAACGGATCCTGCAAACGCAAGTGTGAAAGTAGCCCAAGTCTGGTTCAGTAGGCGACACAATCATGGGGAAGACTGCTGACTTGACAGATGTCCAGAAGGCTGTCATTGACACACTCCACAAGGAGGAGAAGCCACAAAAGGTCATTGCTAAAGAAGCCGGCTGTTCACAGAGCGCTGGATCAAAGCATATTAATGGAAAGCTGAGTGGAAGGAAAAAGGGTGGTAGAAAAAGGTGCATAAGTAACAGGGAGAACCGCAGCCTTGATAGGATTGTTAAGAAAAGGCCTTTCCTAAATTTGGGGGAGATTCACAAGGAGTGGACTGCTGCTGGAGTCAGTGCTTCAAGAGCCACCACCTTTTGTGACTTCCCCTCCTTGTGAAGTGTGTCAATGACAGCCTTCTGGACATCTGTCAAGTCAGCAGTCTTCCCCATGATTGTGTCAAGTACTGAACCAGACTAAGGAACCTTTTTAAAGGCTTAGGAAGCCTTTGCAGGTGTTTTGGGTTAATTATTCTAATTTTCGGAGATAGACTTTTGGGTTTTCCTTGGCTGTAAGTCATAATCATCAACATTAACAGAAATAAACACCTGAAAAAGTTCCCTCTGTTTGTAATGACTCTATAGAATATATGGGGGGCACTTTTTGAACTGAATTACTGAAAGAAAACAACTTTTTGATGATATTCTAATTTATTGAAATGCACTTGTATACATCCATATCAATTTCCTGCACTGACATATGTTTTATTGGAGCACAGAGGTAAACCAAGCGGAGT
Source organism: Rhinella marina (assembly GCA_900303285.1). Lineage (NCBI taxonomy): Eukaryota > Metazoa > Chordata > Amphibia > Anura > Bufonidae > Rhinella > Rhinella marina. Next base: position 119,567 of record ONZH01018237.1, on the reverse strand, counting down.
ATAACCAAGCCTACCGTGTATTAAGGATATAGGAATAACCAAACCTAGGGCTGGGCGATTAATCGAATTAATTCGATTAATTCGCACATTGCAAGCCTCACGATTTTATTTTTTTAGGAAAATCGTGAATTCGATTATCCTAAAAATGGCGCCCGACATATAAAATAAAAAAATTCTCACCTGTCCTGCGCTGCGGCTCCGCTCCGGTGCTCCTCTTCTTTTCCGGGTCTGCGCTGCACTGTCCTGACCGCGTACAGCGTCAGGACGTAGTGTGCGCACTCTGACCTGATGCTGCACGCAATCAGGTGACAGTGCAGTGCCGGGAGAAGAAGAGGGGCGCCGGACGTGGAGCGGAGCCGCAGCTGAGGACAGGTGAGAGATTTTTTTATTTATTATTATGATGGTGGCTGATCTGAGGTCTGATGGGGGCACAGTGGGCCGATCTGAGGTTTGATAGGGGCACAATGGGCTGATCTGAGGTCTGATGGGGGCACAGTGAGATGGTATGGGGGCACAGTAGGCCGATCTGAGGTCTGATGGGGGCACAATGGGCTGATCTGAGGTCTGATGGGGGCACAGTGAGATGGTATGGGGGCACAGTGGGCCGATCTGAGGTCTGATGGGGGCACAATGGGCCGATCTGAGGTCTGATGGGGGCACAGTGAGATGGTATGGGGCACAGTGGGCGATCTGAGGTCTGATGGGGGCACAGTGGGCCGATCTGAGGTCTGATGGGGGCACAGTGGGCCGATCTGAGGTCTGATGGGGGCACAGTGGGCCGATCTGAGGTCTGATGGGGGCACAGTGGGCCGATCTGAGGTCTGATGGGGGCACAGTGGGCCGATCTGAGGTCTGATGGGGCACAGTGGGCCGATCTGAGGTCTGATGGGGGCACAGTGGGCCGATCTGAGGTCTGATGGGGGCACAGTGGGCCGATCTGAGGTCTGATGGGGGCACAGTGGGCTTTTTTTTATATTTTTACTAACATAAGAAAATCGAGATTTAAATCGTGAATCGTCCAAAATTTAAAAAAATAAAATAAAATTAGGATTGCCCCAGCTCTAACCAAACCTATCGTGTACGGGCACAGATAATTCCCTAATATCTCTGCAGGGAAAAATGGGGCCAGAACAGTGAACACTTGAGGGCAAATTTAGAAAGTTAGTCAATCTGGGGCCGGCAACCTGCGGCACTCCAGCTGCTGTGAAACTACAACCCCCAGCACTCCCACTTGCTGGCTGTACTCCCATAGAAATGAAAAGAGGATTCTGAGAGTTGTAGCTTCAGGACAGTTGGAGTATCGGAGGTTGCTGACCGTCGTGGTAGATGGTTGGGTAAGGAGAACAATGGTTACCAGTTCTTTGAAGACTTCCTCCCACAGCTGCTGGTTTATTCGTCAGAGTCGTCGTTCTCCTCCTGCTCATCGTTCTGGTCGTCATCCTTCTCATTTTTATCGTCATCCTCCTTCATGTTTGTGTCAAACTGAAATCGAGACAAACACAACAATGGTCAGAAACGTGTTTGTCATTGATGACCACCGGCGGCACCGTGGTGCTCACACGATCGCCTCTCCTCCACTGGCTGGCAGTTGCGCCTTTCTTTTGCTTCTCTTGTCTAGTTGTGTCCGGTATTCCCTTGGAGCAGGCGTAACCTGCAGTACCGGGCACAACCTACAACCAGGAGTGGCGCTAAAGCTATCCCGCAGGTAGACCCTTACCAAATGACTTGGTGCTGCAGCTCGGCTGCCGGTGCTCTTTGGTCTTCCTCTTGGACGCTTTGGGGTTAGGGGGGATTCTTCTTTATGGTGCAAACGAATCTTCTTTGGACGCCCCCGTTTTTTTATTTCGTGGGTTACCGATAAAACAGCTGGCTGATAAAGAATGATATCATGGTTACGAATTCACGTAATGGCGGAAACCCTTCCCCCGCTGGGCCCTGCTGCACGTGTCCTCCATTAGAGTGGACGGCCCACCACACGTATCCTCACCAGAGAGCTGCACCTCAACCCCTCAGTGCATCCGGACAGGCGCCTGAGCAGTGTATAAGACCGGGTTCACATCTGCGCTGTGAACTCCAGCAGAGGGACAGACTGCTGGATCTGACGTACATGGCGGCTTTCAGATGGACACTACATACGGTATTTTTTGTCTGGCTGAAAACCGGCATGTATACCGATAAGCGGCCGGATCCATTACAGCGAGTGGGGGATCTGGCGGTATCGGATACAGTGAACTCCGCCAGATCAGACTGCCGGCGTTTATAACGCAGATGTGAACCCGGCCTACAGCAGGCGCAGGAGCTGAACAGGCTCTATTCATGGCGGGCGCCCGCTGTGTAATATGGCCTGGCGTTAAGGGCATCTGTCAGCAGTTTTGTACCCATGACACTTAGCAGCTGAAGACATCTGTGTTGGTCCCATGTTCATATGTGCCTGCATTGCTGAGAAATGTGATGTTTTACTATATGCAAATGAGCCTCTAGGAGCAACGGGGGCGTTACCATTACACCTAGAGGCTCTGCTTTCTGTGTAATTGCTGCTCCCTTTCCACTCTGATTGCCAGGACGAGATGTGATGGTGTTCACTGCCTGGTCCTGTCAATCAGTGCATAGTGGGGTGGCAGTTGCAGAGAGAGCGGAGCCTCTAGGTGCGCCATTTTGTCTGACCATCTTATGTGTATGCAGAGCTCTCCCGCAGCCGGATCAGTCTTTTGTATGCCTAACCCTTTTGTTCTTGAGGAGATCAGCCATGGCCGGAGGGGTTGAGCGGCGGCTTTTTCCCCATCTCCCCATACCGCACACATTTGGCTGAGCATGTATGGAGGTGGGAGGGGTTAGGAGACATAGTGGTCGCGGTCCGTGCCTTCGGCCGGCAGACACTGATCAGGGAGGGACAGGGGACAGTAACGCCGCGTCAGCATACCTCACCTTTTTAGCAGATGGCACTTTATTTAAACTTCCCTTCGGCCGCCCCCGTCCTCGTTTTGGGGTCGTTCCTTCCTCTTTTAACGGCAGTTTCCGGGGTCTCCCTCTTCCCACCTTTGGGAGCCCAGGTGATTGTTTCTGCGACTAAAATGACAAGGGGAATAAATGAGCACTTTTCTGGAGAGGCTGTCCATGTGACACAGTCACAGAACCTCCGCGGGGCAGAGGACACTCACCACGAGGGCAGCCTTGGATGGCTTCCTGTTTTTGCTTCCCTTTGGCCTTCCCCGGGATTTCTTTGGGATATCCTCAATGACGGGCTTTACCTGAAGAAGACGACACCATGAAGCTAGACAGTCCTCCATCTATCTGAAGCAGTGACACCATCTACAGGACTCGCCCCGACATGGTCTCACCTTCACGCTTCCCTTTGGTCGCCCTCTGCCTCGGCTTGGGGTCTCCACTCCATTTTGAGTCTTCAGATTATCTTTTTTGGGGGAAAGTCCTGGAGATTTTCCCTCACGGACTGAATAGACCTGTGGAAGGAGGAGAGACTTCATCAGGACATCAAGAGCAGGCTGGGGATGCAGGTGTCATGGTCCAGGGGCATGCGGACCTCTCTCACCTTAGTCGGGGATGCGGGGAAGGTCTTGTTCTTGCTCCCCTTCGGCCGCCCTCTTCCCTTATGTGGGGAGGCTGTGCTGCTGGGGTATTTTTGGGGCATGTTCTCTTTGTTCTGCGGGGTCTCCGTCAGGCTTTCCTTCTTCGATAGCGTCTGAGGGGGCGACTTCGGCACATTCTCTCGGTCGGTCAGAGTTTCGGGGAACTCTGACTGGTCCTCTCCATCGCTTTCCTTGGAAAACAGAGTGCAGAAATAAGTGAGGTGCGGTGGACCGACGAAAACAGCCAAGCGCTGGCTCAGCTATTTCCATCAGCCCCATAGAAGAGAAGCGGTGGCCGCGCTTTTGCAGTGCGCTTCGCATTCATTTCAATGGGACGTCAGAAGACAGCTGAGCGCTGCGGAACAGAAGTACGAATGCAGACAACCGGCGGCGTACTGTCCACATCTTTTGCGGCCCCATTGAAATGAACTGCGGGACGGACGGGGGCACAAATATACGGTCGTCTGAACGAGCCCTAATGTATTTCTAGTTGGACGGTGGGAACGTTTTTTCCATGATTTTCCATTGACGTCTGTAAATACAACTTGTCTAATCGCCACATTCTTCTAGAACCTATTAAACAGAGATCAGCGGACCCACAGACGCTGCTTATCTCGGTCACTGATCATTTTTGCAAGAAATTCCTCTCAACGTGTCGCGCTCCCTCTTTCTATACAACAGGTTTTCTTCCACTTCCTGTCCTGGGTCAGTTGGAGGTCAGGGAGTTGGTCACATGACCCAGCTACAATAAGAAGAGAGTGGAAACTCTCAATTTCAGCCTCTGATAAGAAGATGACAATCACTACAGATTATATCATGCACCTTTCTAACAGGTCAGAGAATAAAAATTTTTGTGGGAGTTCTTCTTTAATGTAACTGCAGTGGTGAACGGCATGAGAGCACTGTCTGCAGTGGTGCAGCCTGGAGGAAGGAGCGGCTGCACTGGTGCAGATGGAGCACAGGTAAGTACGTTTAAAGGGGTATTCCGGTTACATTACGTTATCCCCTATCCACAGAATTCCCAAAAGTTTCTGTAAATAGTAAAACTTGGATAAGGCCTTTAACTAATGATGAGCTCCGCTCACTATAGGTCACTCATATCTGATATCTGGAGGTCCAACCCTCGGCACCTCAGCTGCTGCGGCACCTTCTTTGTGAAAAGTCTGTGTGTGTACGGAGGTCACTGAAAATCCACCTCAAAATCCTAACGGATCACATGCGGATTCGCCGTGGATCTCCCCCCGTTACTGTCTAAATAGGCAGATAAAGTGTCAAGATGTTCTGCAGCAGCTGAGATGTGTATTCTGAATCCCCTCAAGAGTAAACTGGTGACAAGTATAAAGGCTCCGTTCCTACAGCCTGGTGCCTTTCTACCATTACAAAGTGTGACCTGTGGATCCGCCTCTCCTCCTGCGCTGTATACTGTACTCCTGCACCGTCTACCATACCTCTGCACTTATGCTGTATACTGGACCTCTCCACCTGCGTTGTATACCACATCTCTCCGCTAGCGATGTAAACTGTACCTGTGTGGTATGCCGTAGCCCTGCACTGCACACCGTAGCCCTGCACCTGCGCTGCACACCGTAGCCCTGCACCTGCGCTGCACACCGTAGCCCTGCGCTGCACACCGTAGCCCTGCACCTGCGCTGCACACCGTAGCCCTGCACCGCACACCGTAGCCCTGCACCTGCGCCGCACACCGTAGCCCTGCGCCGCACGCCGTAGCCCTGCGCCGCACGCCGTAGCCCTGCGCCGCACGCCGTAGCCCTGCGCCGCACGCCGTAGCCCTGCGCCTGCGCCGTAGCCCTGCGCCTGCGCCGTACACCGTAGCCCTGCACCTGCGCCGTACACCGTAGCCCTGCACCTGCGCCGTACACCGTAGCCCTGCACCTGCGCTGTATAACGTACCTCTGCTAAATCATTCCGAGAGACGGCAAACACTTTGCGACTTTTCAGCTTCTGTGGCGTCGTCCTCTTCCGCTTAGAGCTTGTGTTGGATCTGCGAGAGCTCATAGTTACCTGCAGCAGGAAGAGGACACGTTATACAGGGTAATACAGCCCCGGACCCCCTCCCATACAGCGTCATATTCCTCCGGGTCAGGGCTTTCTGAATGGAGAAGGATCAGTCACATGACCCGCAACAGCCGCCAACGGGGTCCGTCAGGTTTCCGTCATTTAAACGGACAGAATAGTCCAGTCCCCCCTAGAGTGCCTGATAATCACAGTCACCCGGTCCTGCGTCACAGCTGCATTCGGCAGTCCTCAGACTGTAAATTTCCGGATGAATGGGGTCACATGCTCCTTGGGGGGGGCACTTTACCCCTGATTACTGCAGCACACGTGACCCCGTCCACAAGTAAAGACACCTGGGACCACGATCGCTTAATGTAGCCATGCCACAGGAGCGGAGAGCATGGCGTCTATCGTTTAATGTGGGGTCCAGGACCCCTGTAACCTTCTTCCTGAGACCTGCAATGTTCTTCCTGAGCGTTCCCCTTGCTGTCAGTGAACAAACTCCATTCTGGTAATACCAGAGACCGAAAACCTGTTCCCATGTGTTTGACAGGTGCAGCCATGACACTGACAGCAAGCAGAGATCTTGAATTCCATGCTGAGCTGCGGCAGAAGTTTTCATTGCACAGCAGACAAGCCTCCTGAGCCCTGGAATCTGAAGCTGACAGGCATGTCGGCTGAAGGCGCCGACTTCGTTAGGATCGGCCGATCTGCATACAGGTTCGACCGGTGAAGTCGATCCCTCCGCTGTAGCTGCAAATCTGCAAGTGCCGAGCATGCATGTACTCACTCCTCCTCCTGCTGGAGCCGCCGCAGTGCTGGGATCTGCTGGACCGTTTCTCAGCGCTGTGCACAAAGCTTCTGCGCCTCTGCCCGCCTCGTCCTGTCCCCTCCTCGTCACTTCCTCCCCGCCTTCCTACAATTCACACCAGCGTCTAGGAGAAGGCAGCCGCGGCCCACAACCCGGCTTGCCACTCCCCCTCCCTGTCACCTGACCCTCAAGGCCTGTGGGTTGAACGTCGGGCGCCATTTTCCTGAAGACCGCCTCGCCATTACTTACTACGCATTCGCCACAAGTTAACAAAACGACTCAGAAGTCCAAACACTAGAGCTCCCTAGGTTTTCCCCGCCCACCGCGACGCTCTTTATCCTGATTGGCCATCCCAGTCGCGTCTTGTTTGGAAGACTTGACCAATCGCCACTCTTCTGCCGCCGGAGCTGGGATTTCATTGGTCGCTCGCGCTAGGCGGGACTTTTAATACTAACCGACGGTCGATTTGAATTTGAACAGAAGGAGTTGCGGATGGTGAAGGGAGAGGAGCGGCTCCTTGCAGCAGGTACGTGCCGGGAGTCCACGGTGTAGTGCAGCGTCCTCCGCTCACCGGGCCGATGATCTCCAGGTCATGCTGGGATTTGTAGTTCCTCACGAGTTGCATAGTGTCCGTCCATTCCAGATAGTTCCTTTTTCAGTGCACTTAATTTCCAGCTATTGCTCCCTGTTCTCAGAATCCCTGATCTGCGGTGCTGGGAACCTGTGGCGTCCATAGAAGCTGGACACTTAAAGGGGCACTCCAGGATCCCCTCAGGGTCTTCTTAACCCTTCCCCCTTATTGTTTGACCAAATACAATGACCCCTACTTACTCCGGTTCTGCAGCTGTGTGTTCTGTAATCTCCCATCTGTAAGGGTCAGTTCACACCTCTGTCTGTTCCGGCAGAGAACAGGCGGCCAGATACTGCACTCATCGCTGGACCCCGTTGACTATGAGATCTGGGCGCATTCCGGCAAAGTGCCAGACAAAAATCATTGCAGCTGGGGAGCTGTCAGTGACAGCCGGCTCCTCGTAGAGGTGGCAGAGACAGCTTTTAGGGGTTTAAAGGGGTTCTCCAGGCTTTGACCTATCCTAAGAACAACCCCTTTGATCAGCTGTATGAAGGGAAGGCGTGCACACCGTCTCCGGTCTCTCTTCCTGCTTGCCATAGACATAGCAGCAGCGAGCCTGACAAGAGAATGGGGGTGGCACTCTCCTTCCCTTCATACAGCTGATCGCCGGGGGTGCTGGGCCCCTACCGATCTGATATTGATGACCTATCAATAGTAAAAGCCCCCTTAAAGGAGCTGGAGTGGCATTGCTGCTCAGTGGAAAGGCAGGGACAGTTCCCATCTCGGACGTTGGGGGGAATATCGCTAAGATGCCCCCCCAGTGTCTGATAGGTGTGAGTTCCACCTCAGGGACCCAAACCTGTCCTTGTAATGGAGCCTGCAAGGAACCGGGCACGTGGCCGCTTCCATTCATTCTTATGGGAGTGCCGAAAATAGCTGAGCGGGCTATTTTCAGAAGAGCTGACTGCGCTCTCTTCCCTGCTATATGGCTGGCTTGTTTTGGCGCTGTCATAGGGATGTATGGAGAGCGGTGCGCCCTCCGGCACCTTGCAGGCTCCGTTCTAAGTACCTATAAGACGTTGGGGGCTCATCCTAGCCATGTCTGAGATGGAAATACCCCTTTAAATGTTTACTTCCAGTGGAGGGCCTTACCTGTGCAGGTGTCGATGATTTGTAACGCCCCCTCCTATTCCCCCTGTGATCACACCCACCGCCACCATATTGTTTTGCCTCCAGTGATGTGTCGGGACGTGACCACTGCAGTGGGCTGACGCGTCATTGCTGGAGGTGGACGGTCCGGGACATGGGGGAGCTCCACTTACCTGCGTCGTGTCTGATGCCTTCTGTCTTTTCCTTTCCAGTGTCTGATGATGGAGAACACGATCGATAAGTCTCAGCAGAAGATGTCCCGTCTTCCCGTCCCCCCCAGTAGAAAGAGGCCGCTGTGTGATGAAAACCAGGAGCAGTCCTCTCGGGTAAAAGTAGAGCTGGGGGTGTGTTTCACGTTTGCTCTTATTTTACCCCTTTTTCTATCCTGTCTTCACCGGTCCATTGGTTTTCGTGGCTTCGGGTCGAGGTGACGATCCATCTGCTCTCCTCTTTACAGAAACGTCTGAAGGTGTCCCCCGTGGATGAGCTGCCCAGGTTGCGCGTCGCAGCAAGTATTGCCACCTCCAAACCGAGGGTCGCCCCGTCTGTTGCGCTGCCCAAGCCGCAGGTAATTGGTAAGTACCCGCTTACTGTGAGGTCTCCGTAGTTGGGTTCTGGTCCCTCAGGCCTCTGTTGCCTCTTGGTGGGAAGTACTGTATAGTCTGCCCGCAGTAATGGGGAAGGAAACTGATAGCATTGTTGTGGGTCTGGTTTCGGAATTGCACACGATCGGCTGTACCACAGAGTATCTGCCGCTGCAGTATTACATACCGCCATCCTGGTAACCAGCTCGGTTTCTGCATAATCCGCCCCTTTCTCTGATACACAGGTCGACAATCCCTTCAAGTCCTACAATCAAAGAACAGGATGAACACCACAGGTAAACTGGACGACAGAACGGAGTCTGTGCCGATTGTTGCCGATCAGTCGCATCATGTGCTCCATTAAAATTAGGAAAAATATTCTAAGATTAGCTTTTTTTTTTCCCCCTAATTGCAGCTTCTGCGAAACCTAAAGCGGCAGCTCCAGGTAAGTGTATATAGGGGGCAGCACTAGCTGTATGAGCTGAGGAGTGCTGATATCACTGGGTCCATGAATCTCCTCCCTATTCTACGTGATACAACCCAGATGTACTGAATTTAAAGGGGTTTTCCAGGCCCCCCTGATACTGACCTCCTCTCCTCAGGATCGATTATTGTCTGATGTCCTGCACTCTCAGGGATCGGCTGTTCCTTCCAGCTCTGGTACTAGCACTTTGAATGGAGCAGTGCTGGGGCTGCAGGGAACAGCTGGGTCCCAGGTGTCGGACCCCCACGATCTGATATTGGTGATCTATCCTGAGGACAGGTGGTCAGTATCCGGAGCCTGGGAAACTCCTCTGGTGTTAGTTACGCTGGATGCTTGAGTAATATGTTGTGTCCTCCTCAAGCAGCGCCCGCACAGTCAGCTACATCAGGAGCAGGCAAGAAACGCGCTGCCTGGGATCTGAAGGGGCAGGTCAATGACATGAAGGACAAGGTCACCAATTACAAAGGCAAAGTGCAGTCCTTGTCTGGCGAGAACGCTCGTCTCCTTACAACCAAGGAGAAACTACAGAGACAAGTGGAGCTGCTGAGCACGGAGAACTCTGCCATCAGCCAACAGCTCTGGTAAGTGGAGGCCTGCATCCTGTATCTTACCTTCAGGCGGCATTGAGCTTTCAACAGACTTTGCCTTAATCAATAGTGCAGTGTGTGTACATGAGGAATAATACTATTTCTGGCAATTATCTGACCTTTTGAGCAGTGTCCTCTGTGCTTGATGAATATCTGGTTTGCAGTTGGTGGCTGAAGACTAGTTGCCATGCACTGCCCACACAAAGTAGAGGAGAATCTCCTTCCTAACCGTCTCACAGTTACTCAGAACCAGACCCAGAATAATGGAGGACATTACGGAGAAGTAATATGGTTCTCCTGTAGAGATCCCATCCTGGATGGGAAAAATCATTTGGGGGGAGGGGTGTAGCTGATAACAGGAGAAGTAGACATTTCTCACTGAGATATATTGCAGAGCTTCTTGTACTATTGCTTTATGCAAAGTTGTGTGAAAAGTTACTGACCATTTAAAGAGGTTTTCTGGGAGTTAACTACAGATGACCTATCCTCAGAATAGGTCATGTGATACTTGGGGGTCCGGGACCCCTGCCGATCAGATGTGTGCTTGGCAATTTGCGGCGCTGTGCTTGGTAAGCTGAGAGAGGGTACCGGTGTTCACAGGAGCGCCGGTGCCTTCTCAAACAGCTGATCGGCGGGGGTCCCGGGTGTCAGACCTCTGCCGATCAGATACTGATGACCTATCTTGAGGATAGGTCATCGGTAGTTAACTCCCGGAAAACCCCTTTAAAGAGGTAGACATGCCATATGACCCTCTTTATTTTATTTTCTACAACCTTGTCAATTCTTCTTTCAGTTCGGTAGAATCCAAGCTGTTGTCTGAGCAGAAGAAGTTGGAGGGCGCTAAGAAGGAGGTGCAGCAGCTTACCGAGCTTTGCCAGACTCTGCAGTCGGAGCTAGCTGCTGAGAAACGTGCGGTGGTTGAGCTCAGCTCCTGCAATGAGAGCATGACCCTAGAGCTGAAAGCCAAGCAGGTAAGCTGAAACTCCTAGGACCCCGTGTGTTACACACCTCCTTCCTCTGATCTCCTGCCGGAGGTTGGCTTCATGTGCCCGTTTCGTCTTCAGCCCTGACTTACGTTTTTCTTGTCAAACCCTCTTGAAGGGGCGGCTGCTTTGTCTGGAGGGGGAGAACTCTAGACTAAAGAACTTGGTAACCGAGCAAAGCGAGTCAATAAGCGATCTACAATGTCGTGTAGCCGAGAAGGACACTCAAATATACACACTGGAAACGGAGCGCAGACGGTTACACAACGCCGTGCAGGAGCTGAAGGTATGTGGTCTGGGAGCGAGCAGCAGCCGTTGTACTTGTGATGAGTGACCTGTGATGGCCTCACCTGGTTTTGTCTCCCTTCCACACTAGGGGAACATCCGTGTCTTCTGCCGAGTCCGGCCAACCCTGCCATCTGAGAAGGCTTCGTCTGCTGGACACATTAGCTTCCCACCTAATGACGAGAGGGCGATAGTCCTCAGTAAGGTGGAGGAGGTAGGCCGGCTCTCTAGATTTAGGATAACATGACCGTTGTCTGTTTCATGTAGTGATTTATTCATTATTTTGTGTCCCCTTCAGTCTCACGTTGGTCGGGAAAAGGGTCAGTCGGTCAAATATGACTTTAATTTTGACTGCATCTTCCCACCCACCACTAGCCAGGCCGCCGTATTTGAGGAGATCTCTTTGCTGGTCCAGGTCAGTCACACGGCCATGTTTTTTACGTATGGGTCGGTTCCATCGTTCTGCTGCTCACACTGTGCGTTCTCCTGTTCAGTCGGCCCTCGACGGGTATCCGGTGTGTATATTTGCATATGGCCAGACGGGCAGCGGGAAGACGTATACCATGGAGGGCCCAGACAACGTCTCCGTGGACACCATGGGAATGATACCCAGGGCTATCCGGCAGATCTTCAGCAGTGCTGATGAGCTGAAGTCTAAAGGCTGGCAGGTAAGTGGTCTCCAGGGTCAGACCCTAATGAATGATCTTTCCTGAAGAGGCCTCCTGGCAGGATGTATTACATTCACTCGGGAGAGGTGGGGGGGAGCTGGGGGTCTGCAGCACCAGTCGGACATTGGTGGTGTAATCCTCTTTAACCACCTAACTGCTGTAGATGGCGATATCTCCTCAATGGTAGCAGCTAGAAACATGCAACTGGTCATGTCTGAAAGCTGACAGTCCAGGCTTTCATACAAGATTAAAGGGGTTGTCCGGGTTCAGAGCTGAACCTGGACATACCCTTAATTTCATCCATGCAGCCTGCCTGATGTTAGCATCGGAGCATCCTATGCTCTTTTGCCTTGCGCTAATTAGCGCATGGCAAAGGCATTTTGCCCGGTTCTGGTGACGTACTGGGCTCTGCCAGGCGGGGGCTTCCGCCCATCAGTGAGCCTGCTGACGTCACCTGCGCTGATGGGCGGGCTTTAGCGCTGCCCAAGCCATTAAAACGGCTAGGGCAGCTCTAAAGCCGGTCCATTACAGCCGGTGACGTCACCGAACACACTTCCGCCCGGCTAAACAGAAGAGCCCTTGCCCTGCGCGATCCAGCGCAGGGCAAGAGAGGGCATCGGAGCATGAGATGCTCCGATGCTAACATCAGACGGGCTGCCTGGGTGAATTTAAGGGTATGTTCCCATTCAGTTTTGAACCTGGACAACCCCTTTTAAATGACAGCTAAAGTCCAAGCAACAGAGGAGAAATCACTGTTAGAAATCAAGTCGGGAATAATCGCAAGTAAAATTTTCATTTTCAGCTGCATTCACATCATTCTGATTTCAATCAGTGATATCTTTCTCTGTCCTGAACATATTGCTGTCATTTTGATATTGTCTGAAAGCTTGGAATGTCTGCTTTCAAACAAGATCAGTTGCATTCAGGAGGTAGCAGCATCGACAGCAGCTCTCTCCCCTCCACTTTGCCCACTGCTGGAGCTCCACTCAGCAAAACAGGGGGGTTACAAGGGTATTCCCATCACAGACAATGGGGACATATCGCTAGTATATGCCCCCATTGTCTGATAGGTGCAGGTCCCTGAGAGTGGTGGCTGGAGAACCCCAGATTTCCTGAGGTCCGGCCACCACCAAGCTCTCTCCTCATACACTTCTGCGGCCACCGCTCCCATTCATTTCTGAATCGACTACTTTCGGCAGCCCCATAGAAATGAATGACGGGCGTATGCGCAGTGCGTCCTCTACTACCTTCCCTGCTCCGTTCTTGGTGTAGGTGCGGGTCCCACCTATCAGACAATGAGGGCATATCCCAGCGATGTGCCCCCTTGTCTGTGATTGGAATACCTCTTTAATGTAACTCTTCTCTTTCTACAGTATAAATTCACGGCTAGTTTCCTTGAGATCTACAATGAGACCCTGAGAGATCTGCTGGTAAACCGACCAGACAAGAAAGTAGAGTATGACATCCGTAAGGTCAGCTCGTCCAGCAACGAAGTCTACGTCACCAACCTGCGCTACGTGGAGGTCTCCAGTGTGGACGAGGTAAGGTGGACGTCTGACACGACCTCTGCCGGTCGTAGAATAGACGGTGCGTCGTTTTAATCAACTTTTTGTAAATTCATGTTCCTCAGGTGCATGAGATTCTCCAGACGGCAAAAACCAACCGCTCTGTGGCGAAGACTGCCCTCAATGACCGGTCGTCTCGCAGCCACAGTGTTTTTCAGCTGAGAATCGAGGGGGAGAACAGCGTTAGAGATGTGCGGACGTCGTGTAAGTTTTGTTATAGAGGATAAGTGATCTCTCCTGGTCCTAGACAAGATGGTAGACATATTCTACGGCCCTATCTCTAAAACTGCTGTACTTTGTGAGAAATCCAAGTTCCTCAGTGGTTGACCAGAAATGGCCTTCATTAAAGGGTTAATCCCATCTTAGACAATGGGGGCGTGTCGCTAGGATATGCCCCTGTTGTCTTATAGGTGTGGGACCCACCGCTGTGACCCGCACCTATATCCAGAATGGAGCCCCCGAACTGAAGGAGGGTGCACTGCGCATGCGCAGCCGCCCTCCAGTCATTTCTATGGGCGCTGCCCCCTGACTGGATCATAGAGATCTACGATGCTGAGACTACAGGACGGTCAGGCTGGAACTCCGCAACGTAGATCTCTATGATGCAGCAAGTTCAGGTCAGTCCGGCCACGGACGGTCTGGGGAAATGTCGCTGTCAAACTGAGTCCGCGAACGCGGGTGCAAAACTGTCCGACATCAAAATGGAAAGGTTGGGGTCATGGTTTCTGAACTGACCCCACTCTGTTTGGGTCAGTCTGGTGGATTTCTGATTTAATTCGGGTTTAATATTTTATGATTTTCTGTTTTTGGCCGTTAGCTGTCCTGAGCCTGATCGACCTCGCCGGGAGTGAGCGTCTCGACCGATCTCTGTCCACAGGAGATCGCCTGAAGGAGACGCAGAGCATCAATACTTCACTTTCCACGCTGGGCCTGGTTATTACATCATTGTGCAACAAGGTAAGCGCTACATAAGGAGCCCAAGGGGATGTGCCCAGCGCCGTTGGAGCCCAGGACCGCCCACCTCATTATTATTCACTTCACTGCTTCCAGCAGACTTGCTCCGTCACCTTCCTAATCCCGTGCAGGCCCTAAAGCGGTCTGCTGGCATCGGCCTCAGCGAAGTTACTGCGCATGCGCCGGCTCTCTGCGCACTTCGCTCGTCCTGGAAAGGAAGAGCGGAGTGGCGGGAGAGTTACCAGAGGTGCGCCATGCGCAGTAACTTCGCTGAGGCCGATGCCAGGAGAGCTTTAGGGCCTGCGCGGGATTAGGAAGGTGACGCAGCGAGTCTGCTGGAAGCAGTGAAGTAAATAATAATGAGGTGGGCGGTCCCAGGCTCCAACTGTAGCGGCGTGGCCAGGCTCCAACGGCGCTGGGCACATCCCCTTGGGCTCCTTATGGAAGTCATTTGCATAATATAAAAATGTTTTTTTACCATCAAATCCATCCCTAGGAAGAATAATAATAACGTTTTTGAAATCACCACACTGAGCAGAATCCAATAGTGGGATTACCTTAATAGGCCAAATCCTGGTGACAGAATCCCTTTAATGAATAGGTTTTCCGTGGAGCTTGAAATGGCCCAGTCTAATGTGAAGTATTTTTCCAATTGGCAGGATTCCCATATACCGTATCGGAATAGTAAGCTGACGTACCTGCTGCAGAACAGCTTGGGAGGGAACTCAAAAGTGTAAGTCCAGTGTTGTACATACGTTATTGTGTGTAATTATGACTTGTAGACCTGGGCATGTTCACATCAACGTTATGGAGTCCGTTCTGGCTTTTCATTATAACGGGGGTAAAAAACAGAATCCCTAGGACGGAAATCAAAACGGACACCTTTAGAGGCATTCCGATTTGATCCGTGATAACAGAAGTCTATAGGCGAGCATAACGGATCCGTCTGGTTTCCTGTCAACAGGAGTTTGTTTTCCATCCAGCATAACCTATAGACTTCTGTTATGACGGATCAAAACGGAATGCCTCTAAAGGTGTCCGTTTTTTTCCATTATAACGGAAAGCCAGAACAGACTCCATAACGTTGATGTGAACAAGCCCTAACCTGATCCCCACCGATGAGTTGCAGCTCCATCGCTGGCTCTGCAGGTCTCCGTGTGATAACCTCCATGTTCGATTTGGGTCACTTGATACACGAGTGACATATCACCACTGTGGCCAGTCACTGACCCATCTCCAACCAGATGTTGACTTGCTGTGACCCAGTACCTCAGAGGAACCAGAACCACCACGGGTCCGGTAACGCTGCGGAGGTCCATAGAAAAGGTCCCCACAGCGAGCAGCTCCTCTTAAAGCGTCTCAATTTCTGAGGAAGGGACGCAAAGTTCAGAAACGTTAAATCCTCTTTAGTTTAACGTTAACCTTCTAATCGGATTTTCCTGACTTTTACTTAGGTTGATGTTTGTTAACATTTCCCCTCTGGAAGAAAACTTTGCAGAGACTGTGAATTCTTTACGGTTTGCTAGCAAGGTAAGATATTGGAGGGCACGTTTTCTTTAAACTATTAGGCAGATGAGCATGTGTCATGCTGAGAGTCTGAGAGCGCAGCTCCCGTCCTGACCTCCCAGCACTGCCGGGGGTCACATAGCATTATACTGATTTATGATGCTATGTAACCCTTACAGTTCTGGAATGTATTGGATAACAGTGAGAGCATTATGTCAGTGTTATCCAATACATTCCAGAACTGTAAGGGTTACATAGCATCAGAAATCTGTATAATGCTATGTGACCCCCGGTAGTGCTGGGAGGTCAGGACGGGAGCTGCACTGCGGACTTACAGCGTGACACACACTCTTGTCTGCAAGGGGCCTAAGGAGGGTTGATTGTGGTGAACTCCCTAGTAACCAAACTATAACCAAAGGTAGTTGTAATGAAGATATCAAACACTAGAGAACTGCCTATAGGCCGGCCATATATGGGAGGATCGGGGGAGAGCTGCTGGCTGAGCGAGCATTGGGCCGACAACTATCTCTTGTATGGCCAGCTTTAAAGGGGTTTTCCCATCTTGGACAATGGGGACGCATCGCTAGGATATGCCCCCATTGTCTTATAGGTGCGGGTCAAGAACGGAGCCCCGCAAGGTGGTGGCTGGAGGATTCTGGTTCGGCCACCACCAATGTGAATGGGAGCATACTGGGCATGACCGGAAATAGCCCAGCCACTGCTCAGCTATTTTCACTGGCCTCATAGAAAATGAATGGAGGGCGGCTGCGCATGTGCAGTGCGCCCTCCTTCACTTTCGGGGCTCTGTTCTCAATATAGGTGCGGGTCCCAGCGGTGGGACCCGCAACTATAAGACAATGGGGGCATATCCTAGCGATATGCCTCCATTGTCTATGATGAGAATAACCCTTTAAGTCTCGGAAGTGTTTGTCACCACTGGGACCTGCACCTATATCGAGAATGGCGCTCCGAAAATGAGGGAGGGCGCATGCGTGGTACGCGCCCATTCATTTCTGTGGGGAGCCAGCTTGGTGGTGGCCGGACCAGAGTCCTCCAGCCACCACTTTGTGAGGCTCTGTTCCCGATATAGGTGCAGGTCCCAGCGGTGGGACTTGCACCTATAAGACAATGGGGGCATATTGTCCATGATGAGACAATCCCTTTAATTAAAGAAGAACTCCTGCAAAAAAAGTTATTCCATGTCCTGCTAGAAATGTACATGATGTAATCTGTAGTGAATGTCATTTTCTTACCAGTGTCTGTATTTGTGAGTTATATCTCCCTGATGTTTCTCCTCTGTCATGTGACCAGCAATCAGACTCACCAGATAACATCTTATGTGTGGACAGGAAGTCTAATTCTCTATGTATTCCTATGGGAGCCTCACTCTGAGTCTCATAGGAATGAATAGAGCAGTGACTGGCTTCCTGTCCTGGGTCAGTTGGAGGTCAGGGAGTTGGTCACATGACCCAGCTACAATAAGAAGAGAGGGGATAACTCACAAATACAGCCTCTGATAAGAAGATTGCATTCACTACAGATTATATCATGCAGCTTTCTAGCAGGTCAGAGAATAAAAACTTTTGCGGGAGTTCTTCTTTAAAAAGAATCTGTCTCCCCGTAAATGCAGTGCAGGTTATAGCGCTGAAGTAGCTGTATAGTTCTGTACGAGAGGATTCAGTAGTAATATATTTTCATTTTATATTCCTGATCTTCCGGTGCTTAGGAGTCTGGCGACCGCCCACTGGACTCCAAAAGATCAAGTGAAATTTATATGAGTAAAATACAAGTTTTATTGAATTCCCCGCCTCCCTTTTTAGCAGGCCGCCTGCAGTTCTGATGGCACGTTTAATGTGATTTTATAACCGTTATTCACTTTCTGCTGTTTTACAGGTCAATGAATGTGTGATTGGAACCGCTCACGCAAATCGGAGATAAGCAGCTCCTAAGAAGTCAGTTTTATCAAGAACTTTTTATTTAGCTTTTTTAATATATAGATGTAAAAGCTATTGACAATAGCGCGGACATGCACGTGAACCAAACGTGGGGGGGGGGGGGGGGCACTACAGTCGACGTACGGTATACAGAGGTTTGTACGTCCATCATGTAGCGGGTTATGAATTTTAAAGGGGTTGTCCGAGTTCAGATCAGAGCTGAACCCCCGACAACCCCTTTAAGGGGCTTCAGAAATACAAAAAAAAAAGTAACAAATGTCCGGAAAAGAAAAACCACACTCCTCTTCATAACCCACCGAGCGAACAGCTGAGCGGTAACGCCAGTGAGTGCAAAAAGTCATTGCTGGCGGACTATAGAAGGAAGACGTGCAATCAGCCCGAGGAAGATCTGTGCAGGATCGGAGGGGGTTGAAGAGGTTTATTGTGGTGTTCTTGGTTTTTAATAGACCACTTGCTGTTTTGTGTGTTAATTACCAGACGGCCCTTTTTAGTGTCTGCCCCCCACGTCGTGGTTCAGTTGGAAAGTTCCTCGTATGTTACCAGAAAGCTGTCCTCTGTATTTTACTATGTATGCGGGCTCTGATGACTCATTATTCGTGTATTCTAAACCTTTTAATGCTGTTTTAAATAATAATCTTTTATAGATGTGTCTGTACATATGTAAATATGTCTTACTGTAAATAAATTTGCTGACTTTGCGTTTGTATTAACTCCTGTGTTCTCTGTTCCTTATGATCACGTGTTTGTGAAGGCAGCGGAACTCGCAGTATTGCCTCGGCCTTCCCTAGGCCATGTGACATTACATTCATCGATCACATGGTTTCGGCGCAGCTCATAGAGGTGAATGGGGCTGAACTGCAATACCGAGCACAACCACTATACGATGTACGGCGCTGTGCTTGGTGAGCTGAACGAAGGCAGCGGCGCTCACCGATCCCAGGTGTTGGGTCATCAGTATCTGATCAGTGGTGGTCTATCAGAGCTTTTAGGACTGGGGTGTAAATGGCAGTCGCTATCCACACTGGGCTCAGGGTTACTGCTGTGGTGTTAATTAAAGGGGTTGTGCCACTAATAGCACTTATTAGTGTTATGCTCAGGATAGGGAATAAGGGTGGTCGCTGGGACCCCCACAATCTTGAGAACAGGGATCCACAAATACCACTGAACTGCCCAGGGCTGTGTCCACCACTCCTCCATTCACTTCTATGGGCATCCAGCACTCCCAGCAGTACAAAAATCATCTATCTGGATGGGCCTTAAAAGGTTTTATCATTTCGGACTTTGGTGGCATATCGCTAGAAAATGCCAACAGTGTCAGACAGCAGCGGGCCTGCCTTCCAGGAGCCATAACGTTTTTACTTTTCTATTCACATAGCCATATTGTGTTTTTTAAGGGACCCTCCATGCAGATTGGCCTGTGAGTGCACATGCACCTTAATCTTCACATCCCTGGGCTACTGAAAGTTCCTTCCCCTGTGTGAGAGTGCCTGAGCAATAGGTTATCTGGCTTACTAGTTCCCTGCATAGTCTATAGTCTCTGTGTACCAGCTCTCTGCCTCTTTACTGGATTCTGACCCTCTGCTGCTTTGCCTGACCTCTGAATTGACCCTTCACTGCCTGCCCTGGCCTTGGACCATTTACCTTATAGCATGTATAGCCTATCATTGACTACAATTTCTCTTGACACTCGGAGACCCACTGTCTCTGATCCTGTGGGTCAACTGTCAAGCACGCAGAGACCACTCCAAGAGGCAGCAGCCTGGTGGTTCCCCTGCAGTGAAGTCCAGATCTCTGCACAGGAGTTAAAGGATGAGAATCAGGAGGCTGCCATTATAAAACCTTTAGGTTAAGCCCTAAGTCAAGTCTATTAGTTGACACAGCGGCTCCACACCCACTGCCATAACCGTTACTTTCTCCCTGAGCACCATCTTGGCAAGAGTCATGCTGATTGCTGCAAGATCGTATACCTAGATCCTACACCCGGTGGAAGAGTCCATTACGCCAATGAATGTGTGATTGGAAATAAGCATCTCCTGAGAAGTCAGTTTGATCAGGAACTTTTTTATTTAGCTTTTTAATATATAGATGTAAAAACTATTGACAATAGCGCGGACATGCACGTGAACCAAGCATAAGGGGGGAGGGGGCGCTACAGTCGACGTACAGTATACAGAGGTTTGTATGTCTGTCATGTAGCGGGTTATGAATTTTAAGGGGCTGTCCAGTGGTTCAGAAATACAAAAAAAGTAACATGTTGAGGGGGCTCGCCTCTTCATAACCCCATCAAGCCAACGAGGGCGTCCCAGCGGCTGAGCAGTAAGGCCAAAAAGGCATTGCTGGCGGCCTATAAAAGGAAGACGTTAAATTAGCCAGCGGAAGATCTCTGCAGGATCGGAGGGCATTGAAAATCAGGAGCTGGAAGAGATTGGAGGTGAGTGGGAATATCCAGTGTTCAGTCTTGGGCAGGGAGCCGAGGATAACCTTCTGCAGTTGTACATTTGGTTGAACGCAGTATACTGGCCTAATGCCACAGAGAGGGAATGGTTAACCTGAGGGGATGGACGACTGCGAAACAACAAGGGCACCTGACTGTACAGGGAGGGTTGTCTCTATCACTGGACGTCCAGAAAGCGAAATAAACTGTCCACTGGTGGGAAGACACTTCTGTGTGGACCAAACAAAGGCCCAGGTCCAAGAGTATTTCCAATAGGAGGCAACTGTGTAATGGATATGCTGGAAGAGTACAATATGGCGTCCAGAAAAGCTTCCATCAGGACACTGCACCCTCGATGGAGGAGCCTCTAGAGTTGTTGACTATGGGTTTTCTAACCATACAAGAAGTAATCTTAGGTTACAAGTTTGCTCCCATCTGTATGATCTTTTCCAAATTTTCAATTGTGGTTCCCACCAAGGAACAAAACGACCCCCACCATTGGGGGGCCGCTGGCTGATCAGGGTCCCAGCTGATCCTATATTGAAATGTTCTGGCATCAACAAGCGGTGAATTGTTAAAATGTGAACGGTTTAACTGTACCCTGCATAAGATTAAAATAAAAAACCTTTCTTACCTGTCCCGCGCTGTGGCTGCCCTCCGGTCCGGCGCTCCACTGTCTCCCTGGCCGGCGCGCACTATGACCTGACGCTGCACTGAGGTCTGAGGAGTACGCTGATCTAGTATTTACAAATGGGGATCTGGTATCTGAGGTGAAGGTGGGAGAAAATCTGGGTTCCAGTGACCACCAATGTTCGTGGTTTGAAGTCCAAACTGACTGTGAGAAATCCCATTCTGCAACCAAAGTATTGGATTTTACAAAGACCAAGTTTGAGGTTATGGGAGAATATGTAAAGGGTGGGATAAAACAGCAAGAGCGGGGGCTCAGTGGAAGGCATTTAAAGAAGTCCTCTTAAAGGCAACGAGACTATATGTTATATTAGGAAAAGAAAGAGAAATCCACTATGGTTTACTAGAGAGGTAAGAGCTATAGTGAGTGATAAAAAGTCTGCCTAGAAGAGGTATAAAGAGTCTGGAAGTGTAGCGGACAGAGAAGTGTATAAAATTATAGAGATTATTAATGCTGCTAAAGCTTCAAAGGAGGAAGAAATGGCCAAATCTGTTAAGGAGGGAAATAAAACCTTCTTACGATATATTAGTGACAGGAAGAAGAAAAACTGCGGCATTACTAAACTTAGCAATGGAAAAAATCTGTATATAGATGGGAATAAGACGGTCGCTGACCATCTGAATAACTACTTCATAATCAGAACATGGCTGGACATAGCATTGCCTCTAGTTGTAAGGTTTCAGCCGCAGTGTTTTCAGAGGCCGATGTTCTACAGGAACTTGTCCGGCTAAAGTTAAATAAGGCAATGGGTCCGGATGGCGTCCACCCCAGAGTTCTTAAAGAACTCCGATCTGTGATTGTCGGCCCCCTGACTGATCTGTATAATCAGTCCCTTCTTACAGGAGATGTTCCTGATGATTGGAGAATGGCTAATGTTGTACCCATTCACAAGGGTAGTAGAGAAGAAACTAGTAACTATAGACCAGTCAGCCTGACATCTGTAGTGGTAAAAATGATGGAAACTCTACTAAAAAAGAAGATAATTGACCATCTAACAACAAACAACTTGATGGACCCAAACCAGCATGGCTTTACTGAGGGCCGATCATGTCAGACTAATCTCATTCATTTCTTATGTAACTAAAGTACTGGATGAAGGTGGTGCTGTGGATATCGCCTACCTGGATTTCAGTAAAGCTTTCGATAATAAAGAGCTGATAGAGAAGTTATCAAGAATCGGACTTAACCCCTGGATAGTTCGGTGGATCTGCAGTTGGCTGAAGGACAGATACCAGAGGGTTGTTGTTAATGGAGTGTATTCTGAGGAGAGGCTGGTTACAAGTGGGGGCCACAAGGATCTGTTCTGGGTCCTGTTCTGTTTAACATGTTTGTAAGTGACATAAGGGACGGCTTGGTAGGGAAGGTTTGCTTGTTTGCTGATGACACAAAAGTGTGTAATAGGGTTGATGTTCCAGGAGGTGTCTGTAATATGGAGAATGATTTATCTTTATTAGATAAGTGGTCAAAACAATGGAAACTGCAGATCAATGTTTCCAAATGTAAAATAATGCACTTGGGGAGAAGAAATCCTCTATCTGAGGATCGTATTGGCAGTTCTGTGCTAACAAAGACCTCAGAAGAGAAGGATTTGGGGGTAGTCATCTCTGACAGCCTCAAAATGAATTTTTTTCTCCCTGGCTGTGACGCTCTCCGATGTGATTGGATCGTGGCATAGCCAGGGAGAAGGAGACGCCCATTGAGAAACCCATTAACATACTGAGCGGGAAAAATACAGGGGGCCACAGCGGGGCGCAGGAGCACTATTTGAAGAACGGTCACAGGTGGCAGCATCAGCGGTGGGTACCCTACAAGTTAAGGTATTTAGCTACTGCAAAAAAAAAACCATGAAAGGTCCTCTTTAACAGCATAGATGATCTAGCAGTTTATACAGTCATCTTTCTAATACAGTATTATAACCACAACTAGTAGTATGTGCCTGTGAAGCTGGAAAGGTGCGTTTGGGAAGCCACTAAGTGGGGGGCCCACTCAAGTATGTTTCGCCCCCCCCCTGTGCTGAACCTCTAGCTACGCCTCTGGGCCTCAGTCAATAACCACTGCGCCACACAGCCACAGTAAACCACGCCCCCCCATGGGCCGTGACGTCTCGCGTCGCTGTAGAGTCAGCCCCGCCCCGTCCGCGCGCTTTTCTCCTTTCAAACCCCACCTGGGCCCCGCCCCCCCCGCGCTGTGAGTCTCGTCATGGCCGCTCTGTCTCTGTCCTTTCCGGAAACGGAAATGCCGCTCTGGTCGTCGGTGACATTACAGGAGGCCGGAAGTGGTGAGAGGAAGCGCTGAGCGGTAATATCGAGAGCGGGGAGGTCCCATTGTTGTAGTTGCCGGCTTTTCTCGTCTTCCGCGGCCGCCGCGGACGTGGTGCTTGTGTGTCCGTGAGGCAGTGTGTGTGGCGCTCGGTGGTGCCCGGAGCCCCGGCCGCCCCCGCTCCGGTGTGTGTGTGTGTGTAGTCACTGTCATCATCTCCCTCCTCCTCAGTGTACTCGGTGTGTGTCACCTCCTGCCCGTCCTCCGGGGGGCGCTGCTGGGGCGTTTACTTCTGAGGGGGGAGCTGGTGCGACTGGAGGGGGAGAATCCATAGGGATCCATTGTTATGTGACAGGGACATGGCAGTAAGTGGGGTCTGATCAGCAATGTCCCCTCACTGCCATCAGAATGTGAAATTAATCTGAGGAGAAGCCGGGGCTGGCCGTCCCTGGTCCACAGCCTCTCCGCCGCCGGCCCTTTGTTATGTCTGTCTAGCTCCTCCTTTATTATCAGTGACAACCAATATGGCCGCCATCACCACAACTCCCATTGTGGTTGTCACTATTTGTGACCCAAGGGTTTCTATGGGCCTGTGCACACCTGTATAACTTTTTTATTTTTATTTTTTTTTTGCAGATCCGTGTGACCGGTCCACAAATTACAGAACCCGTCCTATTCTATTGACGGAAGCCAAAAAAATACGGAAAGCGTCTGTGTTTTGTGGCTCAGTGGTTTGCGGACTGAAATGCGGATACAGCTGGGTGCACGAGGCTTTAGGAAGCCGGGCCTGTGTAGGGGGTGTTTTTTTTGTTTTTGTTTTTTGTGTTGGGAATTTTTTGCAGCACCGTAGACGTTGCTGGAACCGTGCATCCAAACCCGCCTGGTGAATTTCGCCCCCCTCTACGATTTTTAAATGCCGGTCTATTCCGTCGTGGAAAATCTACGTTGCTGGTTCCGTTTTTAAGCTACATGCACACGACCGTAGGGCCCCAAAAGATGCGGACAGCACTCTGTATCCGTTGTTCCGTTTTGCGGACAAATATAGGCATTTCTATTATGGGCCGTCCGTTACGCAAATTGCCGAAGGCACACGGGCTGCAAAACGCGGTGCGGTCGTGAGCGTGTATTCTTACGCTGTGGATTTTTCGGACAGACAATCCAAATCAGCAAACGTGTCTCTCATTGCGGAATCCGCCATAGTTTGTGGCGGATTCCGCAGCGTCCATCCTGATGCAGTGGGGATTCGCAGTTTGTGGAGCGCCAAAACGGATATGGTTGTGTGCGGGAGGCCTCAGGGTACGACCACACGTATTCATATTCTCTGGCGATTTGTTTGCTGAAAATCCTCCGTGTTTAGGGTAGCATCGTCCCGTGGGCGCGTTCCCTTACCGTACCAGCATAGTAGATTTTTGGAGGGTGGGGGATGGGGTCATTTATCAAACTGGTGTAAAGTAGAACCATAGCAACCAATCAGATTCCTCCTTTCATGTTTCACAGCTCCTTTGGACAATGATAGGAGGAATCTGATTGGTTGCTAGGGGCGACTGTGTCAGTTCTACTTTACACCAGTTTGATAAATGACCTCCTTCGGCAGCAAAAAATCTTAAATGGACATGCCACGTGCGGCCGTATTAAGTGTCATTAAGCTGATATATATATACGTGACACGGCCGGGCGTGAGTACGTATGAATCATATATAAAAAGCGTGCGGACAGCTATTCTGTATTTGTCATAAAATCTACATCCGTGACTATTTCCACAGTGAAATCCTCGTGCGGATCTTGGCTGCTTCCACAACATCATCTCCAGGGCCCATTCACACGACCGTACTTTCGGTCCATGTTTTTTATTTGCGGATCGGGAGGGGATCCATTCATTTATTTCAATGGGGCCGCAAAAAGTGCGAACAGTACACCGTGTGCCCTCCGCATCCGTAGTTCTGTTCCGGAGAGAGAATGAACACGTCCATAGTCCGTTTTGTGGACAAAAATAGGTGTTTGTAACAGACGGCAGGACCACAAAAGAAAAACGGATGCGGTCGTGTGAATGGGCCCTTACTATGAGAAATACATTGGAAACATGATGTCAGTAATCTTACTGATACGTCTTGATCCTAAATGTTGTGGCGTTTTTGCTCCGTATCTTCTGACCGTACGCTGATCCCGTCCATGGTATGGTCAGAGATGGCGCAGCAGGTGATCAGACGTCCTCCGCTGTGGTACAATGGAGGACGTCTGCTCCGTCACCTCTGACCATACCATGGAGGGGAGCAGCGGGCGGATGGTAGATTCAGCTGTCACTACAAGGGGACAAATTAGTGGATTAAATCCCATCTCCTATGTAGATCCCCTTCAAGACACTGGCCTTGCTTATTAGAGCAGTGATTTTCAACCAGTGTGCCTCCAGCTGTTGCAAAACTACAACTCCCATCATGCCCAGGCAGCCTACAGCTATCAGCCTACAGAAGGGCATGGTGGGAGTTGTAGTTTTGCAACAGCTGGAGGCACACTGGTTGAAAATCACTGTATTAGAGGACTTGAAACATGGCTGCAGCTGTGGCAGAAGGTCCAGGTCTTATGGAGATAGTTACCATAATTGTGCACATTTGGGGGACGGGTGAGGGTGGTTGTATCTGCCCTCCTCCTGGGTAGACCTGTGAAGGGAAGCGTACTTACCTGCTTCCTGGCTCCTGTGTTCTCCGGCCTCTCCTCGGGTTCCTGGGTGTAAACTTTCGGCTAGAAGCCCCTGCAGCAAATGCAGGTCACGTGTGGAGCAGGTCACTGTGATTGGCTGCAGCTGCGTGAAACCAGTTTACATCCAGGTAGAGAACAGCAGAGGCCGGCGAGCACCGGAAGCAGGTAAGTAGGTGTGCCCCGAAGGTGGGTAAAGCTCGGACGTGCACAGCCCATTTAAAATGCACCAAAATGTTGCTGTTTAATGTCGGTTTAACGTACGACAACCAAGAGGCGGTGTAAGAAGTGCAAAGCGCTAACGTATCAAGCAAGATGCGCCAAATTTATCTGTGTGGTGGATAGTGGCCTGTAATGATCCGCATGATGACTTCTCTCCTGTATTATATCTACCGCAGGTCGACGCTTATGAGTCCTGCCATGTTTACTCCGTCCCAACCTTGAGTCCCGGAAAGAAAAAGATGTCACATGTGAAAGAAATCATTGTGCTAGATGACGATGAAGACGAGGAAGAACCACCACGTCCCGCAAAACCCAAGGCAAGTGCCTGTAATTCATCGAAGCAGACCAACGGAAAGCAGGAAGGAAGCAGCAGCAGCAGCGGCCAGCCGAGCAAGGCCGAAGCAATAAGTGCCGAAAATAAGAAGCTCTTTAATGAGGTGAGGACGTCGCCTGTTTTACTACGTCTCTTACATATTTATTTCCACTCTTCTTTCTACTCATCATTTTTCTTTGGTTTTATGTCACGGCGTCAGGGTTTAGAATGGTTTGCACTGGGCAAGGTTCGGGGCAGTTAACATCATCGGGGGTTCATACAAGTGCTCGCTCCCATTGATCGCCCCATGTGAATGTGCTGCTGATCTCCTGATGAGAGAGCGAGCGCCTGTTCAGCAGGAGATCACAGCATTTACGCACCACGTGAGATCGCCCTGTGTGGACGGCAGACAAACGGACGCTGTAGGAAATGCTCGTTCCCATCCAGGGGAGATGATTGCTGCATATGAATGCAGCTCTCCCCTCTGCTTAACCATTGGAACAGTAATTGCCTCTCAATCGTCCCGATTCAAAGGGCGTTAAAAGTAGATCGAGTATTCACTTTAAAAAGACGTCCTCCCGGCTTCCAGTAGCTCCAGTTTTATAAAAGTGATTAGATGCAGCGGTAACGTCCGATCCTGGGAGCAGGAGGTTTCTTTGCTATGGGAGGAATGTCACATTTTGGTCACATGACAAGACGACACCATAGATATCGGGCTCACACGTTTATAACTGCTGGGACGCAGGGAAGTCAGTTGGGGGTAGACTGAAGCGTACTGTGATACCAGCATCTGAGGTAACTCCAATCCCAGACGCTTAAAATGTTTTCTAGTTGTACAATATTGAATACCTGTCCTCAGGATAGGTCATCATATCAGATTGGTGAGGGTCCGACTCCCGGCACCCCCGCCAATCAGCTGTTTGAAAGGCATGCAGTCACCTCACAGCCTACCATTCACTTGAATGGGACTGAGCTGCACATAGGCCATGTGACTGATGAACGCAGGGGCGGATTGGCCACAGACGTTACAGGGAAATTTCCCGGTGGGCCGCCTGAGTCCTCCTCACGTCCGTCCAGTGGAAGTTTTGGGGATGTATTTTGTGCTGGACTGTGGTATTTGGCTCTGTTGGGGCGGTATAATGTGCCACAATATGGTATTGCTGCCCCTGCCTTCCATCAATTTGGACCTGACTATAAAATGGGGCCACTTTTAGTATTTTTTCCAGGGCCACTTTAAGTTCCCAGTCAGTCCGTGGATGAACGTGACATCACTGGCCTGGGAAGAGGCCACCACGCTCAGCTGAGTGCCACGGCCCCTTCAAACAGCCGACCACAAGGGGTGCGGAGAGTCAGACCCCTACTGATCTGATATTGGTGACCTATCCTAACGATGGGTCATGATTATTTTACTTCAGGAAAACCCCTTTAACCCCTTAGATACTGTGGTCAATAGTGACTCTGACCTTTAAGTGCTTAGACGGGGAGGAGGGCTCCCTCCATTTTACTATAGACCCCTATATGATGCTGCTGATGGGTGCTGATGGCAGCTGGAGGCTTAATAAAGGATCCTGAGCCTGCCATCATCTAACACCTATTAAGGCCTCATTCACACGTCCGTATAATGTTTCCGCAATTGCGGACAATTATGCGGATAGGATGCGGATCCATTCATTTCAATGGGTCCCGAAAAAATGCGGACAGTACACCGTGTGGTGTCCGCATCCGTATGTCCGTTCCGACTGTCCGCATAAAGAAATCCTCCTGTCCTACTTTTCTCCCGAAAAGATCCGGTCCGTAGCACAATGAAAGTCTATGGATCCGCAAAAAAAGCGGAAAGGCATCCGCATGTCATCCGTATTTGCGGATTCCATTTCAGGAGGGGTGGGAAAAAAAAAAAAGCTACAGATGTTATTCATCCTTCATATGGATACATCCTTTCCGTTTTTTTACGGAAAAACGGAACGGATGTCCTGGAAAAACTGAGTTTTTTGCAGAACAACGGATCCGCAAATAACTGACCGTTTTCCAGGATGTGCACAAATATGGACATGTGAATGAGGCCTAAGGCCGGCAGCCATAATACACTGTAATACCGAAGCATTACCGCATATTATATAAGCGATGAATCTCATGTGCGGTTAGGGCCCCTCATGGGGGATGAAAAGTAAAACTGTTAAAATACTGAAAATATTGGCGCATCTGTAGTGATGACCCAAATGGCATTTTAAAAAAAAAAAAAGAGAATTTTTTTTTTTTCAGCCCACCCACCAAAAAAAATTGACCAAGACGTCCTATGTACCCCAAAGTTGTTCCAATGAAAATTTGCTAGGAAAAAAAGCTAAAAAAAATGTGGAAAAATTTGAAATAACAAAACAGTTTTTCAGTGAATTATATATTAACGGAAAAAGTTATGGAAGGTGGGAAAAAATACAGTAAAAAAATCGCCATGTAGTAAGGGCCATCTATAGGCAGAGTTCATGTCTCTTTATGTTCCCTATGATCGTGTTTCTCTTCCATCTCTCATCTTCTCTTTATCTCCTCAATAAACTGTTTGTTCTCTGTCATTTTGTTTCAGTTTGTTGAATATTGCTCCAAATTGACTTCGGAGCACCCGGAGGTGATCTCCTTTCTTCAGGGAAGATACGTTAAGGCCAATCCCGCCTATCTCTCCTCTGTTGAATTCCGGAACACCCTGGGCCGCTGCCTCTCCCGAGTGCAAGCCAAGCGATCGAAGATCTTTGTTTACATAAATGAACTCTGCACCGCCCTCAAGGCGAATTCGCAGAAACGTAAGGTCAGCCTTCAGACACAAGCCATCCAGCCCACCGCCGCCGCCGAGAAGGTGGACACGCCTAAAGAGAACGATGCGGAAGGAGAAGATGCGCCAGTAAAGAAAACCGGCTCCAAGCGCCAGATTCGCTACCTGGAGAACCTCCTTCGGACATACTCCCAGGAGATAAATAAGCTCCAGGAGAAAGAGCTGAGTCTGGAGGAGCTTGAAGATGAGGACTCCACCTACATCCAGGAGTCCAGGCTCAAACGCAAATTGCTGCGCATATTTGATAAACTTTGTGAGCTCAAGGACTGCTCTAGCCTGACCGGCCGGGTCATAGAGCAGAGAATCCTCTACAGGGGAACCCGTTACCCGGAAATCAACCGCCGCCTGGAAAAGTTCATCAATAGTAGCCGAGACCTCTTCCCCGATTATGGGGACATCCTGCGAATGGTTGAGCGGGCGAATGAGAAGCATAAGTTAGGACTGTCGCGCAAGCAGATGCAAAGCATGGCTCAAGATGCCTTCAGGGAACTTGGTAACAAGCTCCAAGACCGGAGACATTTGGATATGATTTATAACTTTGGCTGCCACCTGACTGACCCCTATAAAAGTGGTGAGTGGGAATCTACGGCCGACCTAATCATCAGACATAAATAATTGAACTCGCTTCTCCTGCTCTGGGCGGAGCACACTTCCTGCACTTACCACTCCCTGGTCTTCTGCCGGCTCCGCACTGCGTTGTCACCTGTCAGGTCATAGTGCATGCTCACGCCATGTGACATCAGGTCACGGCACAGAGCAGCGCACCAGCAAAAGAAGACCAGAGAGCGGTGAGTACAGCCTGCACAGAGCGGCGCACCAGCAAAAGAAGACCAGAGAGCGGTGAGTACAGCCTGCACACAGCGCTGTATTCAGCACTGTCCTGTTTTACTGTGTAGTAATGCACCCTTTCTAATGGAAGCACTCGCTAGTATTTGCTTCATAAGACACATTGCCACTTTTCTCCCACTTTTGGGGGGAAAAAAGTGCATCTTGTGGTGCAGGAAATATAGTAACCACCTCCTATCTAGCCAGTGACGTCATGACCATCGGTCACAGGGCCTGGGCGCAGCTCAGCCCATTCAAGTCATTCAAATAGCCCAATTAGCTGTACTATGACAGGCGATGTCAGTACTTCTCATGAAACGTGTCACATGTCTTCTGAGGAGGTCCGCCCCCTGAGACTTTCCTACCGTTCACTAGACTGAAAACACCAGCAGTCTTCAGGGTTTCTGCTGTTTGACCTTTACAGTTTTCTTCAGTACAGGCTACATGTAGTGTGGAGCGCAACGAGCTAGTCAATTTCTTCAAAACTTTGTTTTAAAGAGGACCTCTCCCCGCTCCTGACATTTGCCTGTTTTAATATCTTCATGCATTCCCCACGTACTAACAATTCTGGAACATCTATTCTTATGTCTCTGTGTTGTGTCATTCCTTTATTATTCCTACTAGAAGTTATGAATGAATTGCTATTTGTCTTCAGTAAAGGAACAGAGGGGAGGTGACCAGTTGGGGGTGTGTCCCTGCACAGTCTGAACATGGCAGCACTGATTGGATATAGTCAGTCTGTGCAGGGACACACCCCCAACTGGTCACCTCCCCTCTGTTCCTTTACTGAAGGCTAATAGCAATTCATTCAAAACTTCTAGTAGTAATAATAAAGGAATGGCACAACATAGAGACATAAGAATAGATGTTCCAGAATTGTTATTACACGGGGAATGCATAAAGCTATTAAAGGGGTATTCCCATCTTGGACAATGGGGGCATATCACTAGATTATGCCCCCATTGTCTTATAGGTGCGAGTCCCACCGCTTGGACCCGAACCTATATCGAGAACGGAGCCCCCAAAGTGAAGGAGGGCGCACTGCGCATGCTCAGCCGGCCTCTTTCTATGGGGCCACTACAAATAGCAGAGCGCTGGCTCAGCTATTTTCGTCGGCTACATAGAAATGAATGGGAGCGGTGGCCGCACATGCGCGTTGCGCTCCCATTCACTTCTATTGGAGCAGCGCCTGGTGGTGGCCGGACCCTGGGAAACCAGGGGTCCTCCAGGCGCAGCGTTTCCCGCTCTGGGACCCGCACCTATAAGACAATGGGGGCTTATCCTAGCGATATGCCCTCCCCGTTGTCTAAGATGGGAATACCCCTTTAAAACAGGCTTGTCAGGAGAGGTGAAAGATCCTCGTCTTTGACAAGGCAGCAGAGGATGCACCAAAGGCCTAATGTGCACATTTAGAAAAAAATATCATAACTCAGGAACGAAGGCTCGGATCTCCAATAGAAAAACAGAATCAGGTGAACGACAGCGACGTGTCTGTGCAAACAGCTGGATAGGGAGGTCACTGCTTGTAAGGTAAGTGAAGCTGGAGTCCCGGGAGAAGTCATCGCTCCTCCACAGGATCAGTGTCTGACCGATGGGACCCCTACAGACGCATGGCCGGTTCATTCAAACTCTATGGGTCGGCCGGAGGTATCCGAGCTCTATACTTCACCATCTGCGGCAGTCCCATAGGCTTTAAATGGAGCAGCAGCATGCAGTGTGATCGTCACTCCAGATAGGGGACCTTCTTGTGATCGCTGCTGGTCCCAGCAGTCGTACACCACCACTAATCAGTGGATAGATGAGACGTTGTCATTCTGGAAATACCCCTTTAATTTACTGTGGGGGGGGGGGTTGCGACAATTTACCTTAGCAGCCAGAGCAGAATGCAGACTGCTGTCGCTGTGTGTCGGTTATAGACTCTTGCAGAAATTACGGATGTATTTCTGGGTGGATTTCTATGCATTTCCACACTAAAACCATATGTGTTACTTACGCATTTTGGCGCAGATTTGATGGAGGTTTGTCATTGAAAAAAAGTGTAGAATCCGCAAAAAATAACCGTACAAAGAACTGACAGGCTGTGAAATGTCAAAATCCGCACGGCAGATAAGTTTCCGATGGAACGAAAAAAGCAAAGTTTACATGAGATTTGGGAAATATCATACACTCTGCTAATAATGAATTACGCTGCGTTTTTTTCCATGCGTAATCTGCGCATGTCGCCTTAGGCTGCGTTCACACTGTGTTTAGTCCTCTGTCAGGGTTATATGGTTGAATCCAGAAAAAACCGTATTCAGATGTATTCACTCCAGTCATGCACACGGGCCGACTTTCACCCCTTTCTGTCTCATTAAAACTTTCTTGCAGTTAATGATCCTGCCCAGCAAGACTCAAGTTTGGCGCGGCGTCTGCGCGAAAACCGTAATACGGCAATGTCTCGCCTGGATGACGTGATCAAAAAGTACGCAGAATTGCAGGATGACGACGAGGACGATTACAAGAGGAAAACACGAAGGGTATGTGACCGGCCGACCAATTTCAAGGCCTTGAAAGTGTTTTTATCCATTTCTTACATTTTTTTTTTTTACTTACTTTTTCACATCGCCTTCAGAAGCCGCAATCCCCCTGTACAAGCCTTCCGCTGCCCGGACATGATGGGGGTTGTAATATGTGTGTGGATCAGTGGTCTCTAACCTGTGGCTGTTACAAAACTACAACTCCCAGCATGGCCAGAGCGCCGTTGGGAATTGTAGTTTGGCAACAGCTGGAGACCGCTGGTATAAAGTATATGGAATCTTAAAGAAGGTTAGTCTTATATTAGAGCGACATCTTCCTTTTCTCCTTGGACAGGGATCTGAGAGGATAAGACAGTCGTCATCGGAGGGGTCAGAAGAGGAAGAAGAAGAGTCACAAGATTCTGAGACTGATATTGAGGAAGAGCTGGAGGAAATTAATAAAATGCCGGAGAGCGAGGAGGGGGAGAATGAGGAAGGTGAGGAGCCGGACAGTGACGTGGAGCACTCCGTATTCATTAAAGGGGTCCTCTCACTTCAGTAAGTGGCATTTAATATGTAGAGGAAGTTACTACAAGCCACTTACTAATGTATTGTGATTGTCCATATTGCTTCCTTTGCTGGCTGGATTCATTTTTCCATCACATTATACACTGCTTGTTTCCATGGTTACGACCACCCTGCAATCCATCAGTGGTGGTCGTGCTTGAACACTATAGGAGAGTGTCAGCCTGTGTGCGCTCCTATGGTCCCAACCACCAAAGAGGCTGACGCTTTTTCCTGTAGTGTGCAAGCACGACCACCACTGATGGATTGCAGGGTGGTCGTAACCATGGAAACAGGCAGTGTATAATGTGATGGAAAAATGAATCCAGCCAGCAAAGGAAGCAATATGGATAATAACAATACATTAGTAAGTGGCTTGTAGTAACTTCCTCTACATGATAAATGCAATTTACTGACGTGAGACATCCCCTTTAAGGCGACTGTCCAGTCAGCAGTATTAAAATGATATGCAATTCAGTAACTACAGGGGATGACTGTCTGCTGTTTATCTTCCTCAGATCTTGCTCTTTGGTTGCTTTTTATCTCGGCACCATTAGGGCAGAGCTGTTATCTTTGGCTACAGTTTAGCCGCAGTGCCTACAGGGAGTCTGAGGTGGTCTGAGACACACCCCCTGTCTCATCATTGGTTCAGGCTGCTGATCCCTCCCTGCTGATTGGCTGCTGTGTACAAATAGGCGGAGAGCAGATTTAGAATGATACAGATTGCTAAACCATTGAGGAAAAGATGATTATCAGATAATTGCCACAAAGATACTGAGGCAAATGAGGAGTAATAAGGGAGAGCCTTTTAGAAGGGTTATCATAAAGAAAGTACTGATAAATATCTGATCGCATGAGCCAAACGCTACCTCCTGAATGGTAGCAGCTCGAAACATGCAACTGGTCTTCTTTGAAAGCTGAGAGTCCAGGCTTTCATACAAGACCAACAATGACAGCTAAAGTCCAAGAAACAGAGGAGAAATCGCTGTTAGAAATCAAGTCGTTTACTTTCACTTTCAGCTGCATTCACAGCATCCTCATTTCTATTAGTGATATCTTCCCCTGTCCTAAGCATATTGCTGTCATTTTGGTATTGTCTGAAAGCTTGGAGTGTCTGCTTTCAAACAAGATCATGTTTTTAGCTCCTATCCTTCAGGAGGTAGTGGCATCTAAAGCAGCCCACCCCCACTCCTCCAGTTAGTTATTTTTCCCACTGCTGGAGCTGGACAGTTAGGGGGTTAAAAGGGTTTTCCTAGACTTTAAAGGGTTATTCTCATCTTAGACAATGGGAGCATGTCGCTAGGATTTGCCCCCATTGTCTTATAGGTGCGGGTCCCAAAACTGCTCCCTCCATTCATTTCTATGGGGCCGGCGAAAATAGCCAAGCGCTGGCTCGGCTATTTCCGTTGGCTACGTAGAAATGAATGGGAGCGGTGGGAGTAGCAGGGGAGCTGTGCCTGGTGGTGGCTGGACCCTGAGAAACCTGGGGTCCTTCAGGTGCATCGCGACCCGCTCCGATCTCGATATAGGTATGGGTCCCAGCGGTGGGACCCGCACCTATGAGACAATTGGGGCATATCCTAGTGATAAGCCCCCATTGTCTAAGATGAGACAACCCCTTTAATACTGATGACCTATCCTCTGGATACATCATCAGTATCTGATCAGTGGGGGTCCGACACCCAGGATGCTCCTGTGAGCATGTGGCCTGCTCACCAAACACATCGTAGTAAGCTGTGTTTGGTATCGCAGCTCAGGTCCAGTCACCCCTATGGGGCTGAGCTGTGCCTAGACCACGTGACTGATGAATGTGTCGTCACTGCCCTAGGGAAAGATATGCAAAGGCAGCAGCGCTACTGCGAGCTCCAGTGCCTTCTCAGCTTGTCGGTGGGGGTCCTATATCTGGGACCATCTGAGGATACGTCATCAGTATATAAGCTCGGAATACCTCTTTTAATAAAATGCGAGGTTAACCCAAGAAATGAGGTTTCATTACGTAAAATATTTCGTATTCCTTTCTTTCCCTTTTAGAAGAAATTCCTGCCGAGCAAGAAAATGAAGCCGACCAGAAGATGGATATGGTGTCCGAGGGCGATGCGGAAAAAGACAAAGGAGGCAGTGAGGATAACGACAATGTAATGGATGAACAGGAAGAAGCAACAGAACAGGAATCTTCTCCAGTCTCTACGTCTTCTTCCCATGATAAAGACTCCTCGAATACCCCCATGGAGTCAGAGGTGGAGGCGCAGCGGTCGGTTTCTCCCGACCTCCCAGCAAGCAATGGCAGCCCTGCGAAAGCCGAGTCTGATGATGAGCGCAGTGAGGAGCAGGAGGCCTGCGTCACCGCCACAAACACTGGAGATCAGATGGAGGAGGAGGATGAAGAGCACAATAACCCGGTGCCAAGTCCTGTGGATGATGGATTAAAGGAAGTGAACGAAGATGGAGATGAGGCTTTGAATGGCAAAGAGAATACCGAACAGCAGAAAAGCACTGAAGAGTATTTATTGGAAAAAGACAACTCTGAGCAAGATGGTGAAGACGGCACAGAACCTAGAGATGATCTGTCTTGTGAGGGAGATGATGGGGGGAGTGGTAGTGAGCCGTCTGGGTCTCCTGTGCTCCAAGAAGAAAGTGGCACAGAAGAGCCTAGCGAGAGAAGGGCGAGTATAGACAGCGACGACGGGAGCGTGGAAGAGGAGCCAGTCTGTAGAGATACTGCCGGAAATGATGATGATGACGACGATGATCCTGTAGATGACACAGCAACCAGCGGAGATGAGAGATCCCTAGATAGTCCTGTGGTGGAGCATCAAGACGCCGATACCGGTGTCCCCACGGAGGCAGGTGACCCGGACAGGTGTGAAACAGACTGTGAACTGTCACTCTTTGGGAGCAGCAATGGAGTACACGTGGCCACGGGGGTGCGAAGCACATCATTAAATCGCCTGAAACTTAAAAGGGAGGCGACCCACAGAGACTGTCAGACGCCTAAAAAAACAGAGGACGACAGTCCCCCGCCTAACAGGAAAAGGAAAAACGTGTCCTCCGAGAACTGTACTAAGAATAATGGGCTGACAAGGTACAATGGAAAAGAATATTCCGAGGACCTCAGAGAGAGGAACTGCAAAAGAGCCAAGATGGACTGGTGAGAAGTGGGACAGGCTGGGCCACGGGGAGGTTTAAAGGGCTTGTGTAGAAGAAGATGGCTGCTCTCCTCCACACAAGGCCCATAGGTTGTCTGGTAATGCAGCTCAGCTCCACTGAAACGAGCGAGCTGTAATACCAGCCACAACAACTATATATACTAGACTGCACACTCAAAGGCTGAGGCCACAGGTGTCAGAACACATCAGTTTCCAGCAGAGGGTCAGCAACCTTCACCACTCCATCTTCTGTCAAACTACAACTCCCAGTATGCACTATAGACTTCTATGGGAGTCCTGAGCTGCAGTGCCGGAGGTTGCCGACCCCCTGTGATGGACTTTGTATTCATTGAATGCATTTCCTAGCGTCCAAAAAATGCATTGAGGAAATGGATTCCTTTTTAGTGTCCTGCTGCATGAGAAGAAAAAAAAATGAGTACATTTTGCATAAATTTGGGGTCTGGCAGCCATTTCTAGCTGCCATTGTATGCCAGGTGTGTGCATGCCCGGTCACCTGGTGCCTATTGCATTGCCTTCATGTAGTGGAGACACATAATCATAGAGTCTGGAGGACTGTAATACTTAAGAGTTCTCCAAGTTATATATAATGATGACCTGTCCTCAGGATAGGTCATCAATATCAGATCGGCGGGGGTCCGACACCCGGCACCCCCGCCGATCAGCTGTTTGAAAAGGAGGCGCGCGCCGTATCAGCACTGCCTCCTCTTCATTGTTTACATCCTAGCTGTAACGGGGGTAGTGGTGAGTAGTTGTAATTACACCTCACCACCCCATTTATTTCAATGGAACGGATCGCTCCTATACAAGTCTATGGGAACGAGCTTTCCCATTGAAATGAATGGGGCGGTGAGGTGTAATTACACCTACTCACCACTACCCCCGTTACGGCTAGGATGTAAACGGTGAAGAGGAGGCAGTGCTGATCGGCGGGGGTGCCGGGTGTCAGACCCCCGCCGATCTGATATTGATGACCTATCCTGAGGATATAACTTGGAGAACCCCTTTAAAGAGGGTATCCAAACCCTATAATGCCCGGACCCCTCATACTGGTCTTACTTACCTTGTTCCCCAGCACCTGCGTCGCTTCTGAAGCTCACACGGCCGCCGCTGCTTCTCCCGGTCGCACAAATCAAAACATTTGGGGGTCAGCCAATAGCAGGCCATGACAGGGACGAGCCTTCCTAGCTTCACCAGACGCGGGTGCCAGGGAGCAAGATGGGTACAACCTGTGAGAGGGGGCATTAGAGGGTTTGGATACCCTTAGGCCCGGGGTACACAGAGCTTTTGTAGCTGTACTGATGGTATAACTATGGCGCACCAGCTGCAGTCCACAGGGATACATGGAGCTGTCAAAATCAATCAGCCGCACTACAAGTAGTCTCTGTGTAGCCCAGGCCTGAAAGCATAGACCGAGGATGGCCCACAGAATAGCCAGGGGGGCCCAATGTACAAGTGGATAGTCTCCAAGATACAAGGTGAGGGGGAAGCATCTTATGATCAACCTCTGTACTCTGTTCGACTCATGGTACTAGCTGTTAGAGGGGCTTTCAATCATATATTTGTAAATCCTTTTAATCCGACTTCCAATAACTCAGAAAGTCTGATAATCTGGCACGTGTTACCAGCATTGAACATAAAGTTGAATTTCACAAGGCTAGAATAAAGACTGAACATAGAGAAGCAAGTCAAGAGAAGAATTAGATGAAAAAAAGTCATCTTCCAAAGTTCTCCAGATGTACAGGTTACGTGACGTCTAATAGTCCGGCACTGATCAGGTCTGGTGGAGTCTGGATTATAGAGACGTCTAATAGTCCGGCACTGATCAGGTCTGGTGGAGTCTGGATTATAGAGACGTCTAATAGTCCGGCACTGATCAGTTCTGGTGGAGTCTGGATTATAGGTACGTCTAATAGTCCGGCACTGATCAGGTCTGGTGGAGTCTGGATTATAGGGACGTCTGTAACGTGTAATAGTCCGGCACTGATCAGGTCTGGTGGAGTCTGGATTATAGAGACGTCTAATAGTCCGGCACTGATCAGGTCTGGTGGAGTCTGGATTACAGGGACGTCTAATAGTCCGGCACTGATCAGTTCTGGTGGAGTCTGGATTATAGGGACGTCTAATAGTCCGGCACTGATCAGGTCTGGTGGAGTCTGGATTATAGGGACGTCTGTAACGTGTAATAGTCCGGCACTGATCAGGTCTGGTGGAGTCTGGATTACAGGGACGTCTAATAGTCCGGCACTGATCAGGTCTGGTGGAGTCTGGATTACAGGGACGTCTAATAGTCCGGCACTGATCAGTTCTGGTGGAGTCTGGATTATAGGGACGTCTGTAACGTCTAATAGTCCGGCACTGATCAGTTCTGGTGGAGTCTGGATTACAGGGACGTCTAATAGTCCGGCACTGATCAGTTCTGGTGGAGTCTGGATTATAGAGACGTCTAATAGTCCGGCACTGATCAGGTCTGGTGGAGTCTGGATTATAGAGACGTCTAATAGTCCGGCACTGATCAGGTCTGGTGGAGTCTGGATTATAGAGACGTCTAATAGTCCGGCACTGATCAGGTCTGGTGGAGTCTGGATTATAGGGACGTCTGTAACGTGTAATAGTCCGGCACTGATCAGAACTGGTGGAGTCTGGATTACAGGGACGTCTAATAGTCCGGCACTGATCAGTTCTGGTGGAGTCTGGATTATAGGGACATCTAATAGTCCGGCACTGATCGGTTCTGGTGGAGTCTGGATTATAGGG
The DNA here is from genome assembly GCA_900303285.1 of Rhinella marina. Lineage (NCBI taxonomy): Eukaryota > Metazoa > Chordata > Amphibia > Anura > Bufonidae > Rhinella > Rhinella marina. Next base: position 80,635 of record ONZH01018237.1, on the reverse strand, counting down.
ACGTCTGTAATGTCTAATAGTCCGGCACTGATCAGGTCTGGTGGAGTCTGGATTATAGGGACGTCTGTAATGTCTAATAGTCCGGCACTGATCAGGTCTGGTGGAGTCTGGATTACAGGGACGTCTAATAGTCCGGCACTGATCAGGTCTGGTGGAGTCTGGATTACAGGGACGTCTGTAACGTGTAATAGTCCGGCACTGATCAGAACTGGTGGAGTCTGGATTACAGGGACGTCTAATAGTCCAGCACTGATCAGGTCTGGTGGAGTCTGGATTATAGGGACGTCTGTAACGTGTAATAGTCCGGCACTGATCAGAACTGGTGGAGTCTGGATTACAGGGACGTCTAATAGTCCGGCACTGATCAGTTCTGGTGGAGTCTGGATTATAGGGACGTCTGTAATGTCTAATAGTCCGGCACTGATCAGGTCTGGTGGAGTCTGGATTACAGGGACGTCTAATAGTCCGGCACTGATCAGGTCTGGTGGAGTCTGGATTACAGGGACGTCTAACAGTCCGGCACTGATCAGGTCTGGTGGAGTCTGGATTATAGGGACATCTGTAACGTCTAATAGTCTGGCGCTGATCAGTTCTGCTGGACTCTGGATTATAGGGACGTCTAATAGTCCGGCGCTGATCAGTTCTGCTGGACTCTGGATTATAGGGACGTCTAATAGTCCGGCGCTGATCAGTTCTGCTGGACTCTGGATTATAGGGACGTCTAATAGTCCGGCGCTGATCAGTTCTGCTGGACTCTGGATTATAGGGACGTTTCTTTTGCAGTTTTCTCCTGTTTTGCCCCCGGCTGTAATAAGAATATATTATTACTGACTCTTTTTGTCTTTGTTCCCGGCAGTTCGTACACTTCTCTCTCTAGCTCCTCTGACTTCGAAAGTGATATTGAGGAGGGCGACACTCCGGGCCTGATGATGACCTGCAGTCCACGGGAGACCCCAACCAAGCCAAACAAGAAGGTGAGCGATGGGGGCGGCCAAGCCAGGGGCGGGTATTATCATTCTGTTCCCCAATAATTCTTACTAATACGTGACTCTCTCTCTCCTCCCGTCTCCTGTATTCGGTTCTTCCGCTTTTCCAGTCTCACGTCTCCACGCAGTGCGACCCGGATGAAGTGATTGTCCTCTCGGATTGACCCCCTTGTACAGTAGATCGGAGGCCGGCGTCTGGGACCATTGATGTGTGTTGTGTCTGGATATTAGGGGAGTAGCAGCAGCCGCTGAACGCTAACCGTATGGAAGCAAGCAGGTGTTTTGGGGTTTAGGAGTGATTGACTGGGGGCGTGCACACGCTCCCCGCGGTAGGTAGTTAGGTCTGGGAGCTCAGGGTATGGATGCCTGGAGTCATTGTGTATGAGATAGCAGATGGCTCTCCGGAGAAGAGCGCATTATGTTTTTGACTGGACACGACACTTGAATCTTTTAATTATCTCCCTGGGTTTTGGATATCTTCTCTGGTATTATACCTTCTTTACGTTTCTTTTGTAAAAAAAAAAAAAAAAAACTTTGAGAATAAATCTTTGTTTTATTACACTTGTCTGCCGTCTTTTCCGCTCTGGGTTCCGCGTCGTATCCTTTGGAAAGTCCCGGCTGTCCTCGGGGGTACGGCCGCACGTGGTGTGAGCGCCGCGGATTTTCCACAGTGGAAGTGTGCCACACAAATGGCATCCTCGCGCTGCGTACGGCCATTACCAACAGTCCGGCCTGAAGTTCCTCACACACTATGGGCATCATCAGTCCCGGCGGACACTGGGATGCTGCGGAAGCTTTGGTGTCCTCCCAGTTTATAGTGAAGTGATGAAAGTCCTGGTCCCGGCTCTTCCCACGTGGAGTAACCAGTCAGGCCAGTCTCGGCTGAATGGCTGCACCCTGGTCACTGGGTCACGTGGCCGCAGAGCCTTCATTTTCTCCATGATGTCCACGTTCCTACTGCCGCTGAGTCTCCTCCCTGTATGCGGGGGTTAGAGACTGTCCCCTTAAACGCCATGGAACGCCCCCTGCCTGAGGATCGGTCACAGCAGTCTGTACTGGTGCCAGCGTCATTTGTGCAGGTGTGACTGTCACCGCCAGCTGCACAACATACGAGATGAGATACGGCCTCTAGCCTGGATACGAGATGAGATACGGCCTCTAGCCTGGATACGAGATGAGATACGGCCTCTAGCCTGGATACGAGATGAGATACGGCCTCTAGCCTGGATACGAGATGAGATACGGCCTCTAGCCTGGATACGAGATGAGATACGGCCTCTAGCCTGGATACGAGATGAGATACGGCCTCTAGCCTGGATACAAGATGAGATACGGCCTCTAGCCTGGATACAAGATGAGATACGGCCTCTAGCCTGGATACAAGATGAGATACGGCCTCTAGCCTGGATACAAGATGAGATACGGCCTCTAGCCTGGATACAAGATGAGATACGGCCTCTAGCCTGGATACAAGATGAGATACGGCCTAGCCTGGTAAGGACGCCTAGCCTGGATACAAGATGAGATACGGCCTCTAGCCTGGATACAAGATGAGATACGGCCTCTAGCCTGGATACAAGATGAGATACGGCCTCTAGCCTGGATACAAGATGAGATACGGCCTCTAGCCTGGATACAAGATGAGATACGGCCTCTAGCCTGGATACAAGATGAGATACGGCCTCTAGCCTGGATACAAGATGAGATACGGCCTCTAGCCTGGATACAAGATGAGATACGGCCTCTAGCCTGGATACAAGATGAGATACGGCCTCTAGCCTGGATACAAGATGAGATACGGCCTCTAGCCTGGATACAAGATGAGATACGGCCTCTAGCCTGGATACAAGATGAGATACGGCCTCTAGCCTGGATACAAGATGAGATACGGCCTCTAGCCTGGATACAAGATGAGATACGGCCTCTAGCCTGGATACAAGATGAGATACGGCCTCTAGCCTGGATACAAGATGAGATACGGCCTCTAGGCTGGATACAAGATGAGATACGGCCTCTAGGCTGGATACAAGATCAGATAAGGCCTTGTATCACTACTAGGGGTGACCGACCGTTGTATGCGCTGGCTCCGCAGATCATCACCAGCTGTTGGGGCAGTGTGTCCTCCACAGCAAAGGCAGGATTGAAGTGCTCACCAAGGGGCCACCATACTCCAACCCGAGCATCATCAGATCCCAGACTGAACCTGCATTTGTCAATGAAGACCATATGGTTCCAGTCCATAGCAGTCCTGTTTTCTCATTCGTGACACCACTGCAAATGAAGCCCTGGAAATCGTCCGGGCAGAGACGGGGGAGTAATGAAGGGGTTTCCCGTGTCTGGATGGTGACGAAACTGTGAGCTGCTCGTGCTTGTCAGTGGATCAAATGAACCTTTCTACTGGATGGCCGTCTGGTGCCTGATCACCGTGTGGGCGTGCTCTCATGTAACTACTACTTCTAACACCTCCTAACAGCTAGAATAGAATGGCCTGGATGGTGGAAAGTTCATTGAAAAAAACATCCTCTCAGTCCAATGATCGCCGCATCTCAACTGAGCAAAATGTCTTCGAGTATGTTATAGAGGCATGTCTAGCAGTTAATAATCTCTTCCCAAGAGGTACACTAGCCCAAAGTAGCCTCTGAGAGCCATTTTATAGGGAAGCATGGACATTTGCATCCTCTTGTGGCAGGAACCTGTGTCTAATCACATCACACCTGTAATCACTTACATATCTGCCTGAGACATAACTGCAGGACGAGTTTTGCAGAAATCTAAGAGAGGTTTTTTTGTTGGGTTGAGACCCACTCAAGTGGAAAAAAAACTTTGGGGAAAAACTACAACTGAAAGAAGGCTCTGGGATCCTGTTGGCCGCCTCTGGCCTGAATACGAGATGAGATATGCTCTCTTGACCAGATACAGCATGAGATAAGGCCTCTAGCCTGGATACAAGATGAGATACTGCCTCTAGCCTGGATACGAGATGAAATACGGCCTCTAGCCTGGCTACGAGATGAGATACGGCCTCTAGCCTGGCTACGAGATGAGATACGGCCTCTAGCCTGGCTACGAGATGAGATACGGCCTCTAGCCTGGCTACGAGATGAGATACGGCCTCTAGCCTGGCTACGAGGTGAGATACGGCCTCTAGCCTGGCTACGAGGTGAGATACGGCCTCTAGCCTGGCTGCGAGGTGAGATACGGCCTCTAGCCTGGCTGCGAGGTGAGATACGGCCTCTAGCCTGGCTGCAAGGTGAGATACGGCCTCTAGCCTGGTTACAAGATGAGATACGGCCTCTAGCCTGGTTACAAGATGAGATACGGCCTCTAGCCTGGATACAAGGTGAGATACGGCCTCTAGCCTGGATACAAGGTGAGATACGGCCTCTAGCCTGGATACAAGGTGAGATACGGCCTCTAGCCTGGAAGCAAGGTGAGATACGGCCTCTAGCCTGGAAGCAAGGTGAGATACAGACTCTAGCCTGGATACAAGATGAGATACGGCCTCTAGCCTGGAAGCAAGGTGAGATACAGACTCTAGTCTGGATACTAGGTGAGATACAGACTCTAGCCTGGATACTAGGTGAGATACAGACTCTAGCCTGGATACTAGGTGAGATACAGACACTAGCCTGGATACTAGGTGAGATACGGCCTCTAGCCTGGATACAATGTGAGATTCGGCCTCTAGCCTGGATACGAGATGAGATACAGACTCTAGCCTGGATGCAAGATGAGATACAGGCTCGTATCGCTACTAGAGGTGACAGACTGTCATATGCAATGGCTCCCAGATCATCACCAGCTGTTGGGGCAGTGTGTCCTCCACAGCAAAGGCAGGATTGAAGCGCTCACCACAAGACCTCCATACTCTAACCTGATCCTCATCAGATCCCAGACAGAACCTGCATCTACAGTCCCGTTTAAAGCCCTGGAAATGGTCTGGGCAAAGTAATGAAGGGGCCATCTGTGTCTGGATGGTGACAACAAAACTGTGAGCTGCTCGTGCTTGTCAGTGGATCAAATGATCCTTTCTCCTGGAGGGCTGGCTGGAGCCTGTTCACCGTGGGTCGCGTGCTCTCATGTAACTACTACTCCCAACACCTCCTAACAGCTAGGTTAGAACTGCCCGGATGGTGGAAAGTTCATTGAAACAACCATCTCAGTCCAATCATGCACCACCTCTCAGGTGAGCAAAATGTCTTTGAGTGCGTTATACAGACATATCTAGCAGTCCTAGGACCTCACTGGCCATGCCACCAAACGTGAAGCCATGCCCCTGGGCCACATGAAGCCACACCCTTAAACACAAGGCCACGCCCCACTGACTCCATGAAGACTAAGAGGAGAAGCTGTCTGAGCGTGAGCTACTGAAAGGGTGGACATCCCTGCATCCGTCCAGGCACTGCGCCGGATAGGGAGCCTAAAACCGGACTGTCCAGCCTAACATCAGCCTGCCCCTAGGGAGGCTGGACAGTCTGGCTTTCAGACTCCCTGTCCTCCGTCCGGCGCAGGGCCTGGATGGACACAGGGATGTCCTTTTTAACAGCTCACTCTCAGACAGGAGCACTGTGCAGTCTGAGCATGAGCTGCAGGGAGAAAGTCACCCTCCCCCACCCCTGCAGCTGATAGTAGTTGATTTTTACCTCCTTTTTTAAATCCCGGTTGGCTGCAGAGTGGAAGGGGGCGTGGCCTGACAGGGACGTGTCTTAACGGGACCTGGGGGTGGGGCTTTTAAGTCCTTCTTTTGAGGGTGGTCTGAATTACAGGTCTATGCCATGGTAATTTGAGGAAACACAGTGGGTAGCAGTGGAAGAAAACATCTATTATTACTACTGAAACGTCAATATGTGAAATTTACATTATATGAGGTAATGATTGATGATGAATTAGTCTAAAACATATGGTAACCAGAATACCCCTTTAACAGTGTCAACCACAGCGCTCTGCCCCTTTAACCCTTACAGTACCGGCGCCGTACATGTACGGCGCTGGTACGATGCGGGCACATGGCGCCCGCTCGCGGGTGCGGCGGGCGTCATGGCCGGCAAGTCTCTGCTGTTTCTAACAGCAGAGACTTGCCGCTACCTACTGTATCGGCGGCGTCTTCCGGGGTGACTAGATGCCGTGATCACACGTGATCACGGCATCTAGTTGCGTCTAAACCCGGAAGCGTTCGCTTCCGGGTGGTGTACAGACACCCCGTGTGGCCAATCGGGGTGTCTGTACACCATATGAAAACTGTAATCCTCGCTGGTGAGGATTACAGTTTTCAAAGTGCAATTCTTATTCTGGCCACTAGATGGCAGGCCAGGATAAGAAATGAGCAATTGATGGATTTAACTGCCTCTAGTAAATCCATAATTGCTCATAAAGAAAATTAAAAAGCCACAATATATAAGCTCATATTTGAGCATTCAAATAGTTAAAAAAAAATTAAAAAAAAAAGTTAAAAAATATATAAAAAATAAAAAAGATATAAAAGTTCAAATCACCCCCCTTTCCGTATAAGTAAAAAATAAATACCTAAATAACACTAAATATAGACATCATGGGTATCACCGTGACCGAAAACGCCCGTACTTTTAAAATATTAAAAAAAAATCCAATACGGCGAATTGTGTGGCGGAAAAAAGCGTCCAAATGGCGATTTGCCGTTTTTTGTCGCTTTTTTTTTCTAAAAAAAATTAAATAAAAAGTGATCAAAAAGTCATACACACCCCAGAATGGTATTAATAAAATCTTCAGATTGTCCCGCAAAAAATGAGCCCCCATACAGCTCTGTACACATAAATACCAAAAAGTTATAGGGGTCAAGATATGACAAGGAAAAAAAAAAAAAAAAAAAAAAAAGGGCAACTTTCTAATTTTTTTTCACTATCAAAACGCAGGAAAAACTATACATATTAGGTATTGCCGGATTCGTACTGACCAGTAGAATGAAAATAACGGGTCAGTTTTAATGCACATCGAACGCTGTAAATAAGAAACCCGTAGAACTGTAGCGGAATAGCGTTTTTTTTGCAATTTCACCTGATTTGGAATTTTTTTCCCGCTTCCCACTACACCATATGCAATATTAAATGGTGGCGTTGGAAAGTACAACTTGTCCCGCAAAAAACAAGCCCTCATACAGCTATGTGAACAGAAAAATAAAAGAGTTATGGCTGTTGGAAGGCAGGGAGCGCAAAACGAAAATGCATGACCGAAAAAACCTCCGGTACTGAAAGGGTTAAAGCAGACCTACAGCAGTGAACTGGCTGTGTTGTTATAGAAACCTGGTGTGTGGGGACTAACTGCCTGTGAGCTTCTATTGGCTGATAAGGGTCATGTGACCAGGCTTCTATTGGCTAATGCATTTTTGGGAATATCTCAGGAACAGTACGTCCTGGAGAGCTGAGACCCGTTCTAAAACCTTCCAGAACACCTGATGTATCCGTATGCCAAATTTTGTGATTGTAGCTGCAACGGTGCGGATTCCTTTAGCGGACATACATACACTCAGCTTTATATATTCGATTTTTCCAATACAGCAAATGGCGTAATGTAAAAAAGTATCAAAACTGCAAAAACTCACACACACTCCAAAATGGTATCAATAAAACCTACAGATTGTCCTGCAAAAAATGAGCCCCCACACAGCTCAGTAGCCATAACTATAAAAAAAAGGTCTGGGGGTCAAAATATGGTGATGTAAAAAAACAATATATTTTTTTAAGTTTTAATTTTTTCAGTATAAAACCTATACCTATGTGGTATTCCTGTAATTGTACTGACCCAGAGAATGAAGGGCCAAGGTCAGTTTTGCTGCAAAGGGAACGCCGTACGGACAAAACCCATAAAACTCTGGAGGAATCACGGTTTGTTTTTTTTTCCCAGTTCCACCCCATTTTGATTCCCCCCCCCCCCCCACTTCCCACTGCATACTGCATCCTATGTAATTTTTTTTTTTTTTTTAATATATCATTTTTATTGAAGATTTTCAACAAATTAACAGACATAATCAGCAATGGTTATGACAGAAATATCATAAGAAAACACATCTTTCATAAAATATAAACTCTATCCCTCCCCCAACCCAAGCCCCCGCCCCCACCCCACCCCCCATGCTCCATCCTATGTAATATTAAATGGTGGGTTTAGAAAGTACAGCTTGTCCTGCAAAAAAAAAAAAAAGCCCTCATATGGATATGTGAACAGAAAAATAAAGTTATGGCTCCAGGAAGAGCGGGAAGAAAAATGAAAATGCAAAAACATCCAGTATCCTAAGGGTTAAAGAAGCCTTGCCCGTGTGGATTATTGTAAATAATTATTAGCAATAGGGGCGGACTGGCCCTGGAAAAAAAAACCTCTAAAATGTTGTAGGCGGGTCTAAATTGACAGAAGGCGGGACAACAGAAGTAGATGGGGCGGGGTCAGTAATACAATATTCCTGCCCCGATGCTGTCACTCCATCAATAGCTGCCACGTTCTGTCCTCCTCTTCCCCTAATTGTCTCTTTTTAAGGTATGGAGCGGGGGCTTAGGAGGTGAGATGTGGGCCACAGCACCGAGCCAAACCGACTTCCTCTAATAATGACCCCCTATAGTGCCCCCAGTAGTATGTGCCCGGCCAGAGCTCTGCTGACCCTGTGGATATTGGCTCTCTGGGAAAATTCCCTGTAGGGTCTACGGCCAGTCCGCCCCTGATAATCAGTGTGCTTCCACCCTGGTGCTCAGTCCTTGGCACAGAAATTCCCCCCCTGACAGTACGGGGGTGTGTCCTTTTCCCAGACTACTCCTGCTGCCAGTGAGGATAGCCCAGCCAGTAGTTTGGTGATTAGATCGGTATTATTTAGCGTTACCAATATCGCTCTCTTCTGTGGAGGGTTTTTTTTTCGTGACAAAGCCGCTCCGCCATATTGGGCGTTACCTTAGAATCGGCTTCTCCCAAACTGGTGGTAAAACGTACTGGGACACAAGGTGGTGGCATCTAATACAGCGCTATGTCCTACGTTCTGCAAAATGGTGAGAGGGGCTTCCAAGTAAGACGTGATGAAGTCCAACAGAAAATCACGGAATACATGCGGCACAACCCTACGGTGCGGCCTATATCTGGGGTTGGGGGGTCTCTGAGCGGGCACCCTCCATCACAGCCGGGGGTGCACCAGTCACTTTTTAAAGTAACCACTCCACCTCCAACGGTCCCCCTCCACAGAGCCGGGAGCGTGCAGCATGTCCGGCACTTACCTCCCCCGGACAGGCCCCCTAAGGCTGCACCTCGGGGGGCGTGCACACAGGACCGGATATTATTCACATTCTCTGGGATGGAGGTCACTGCTTTCCACAACAAATTAGCATCCAAAGCCGCAGCTAACGCATTTTGTCGCAGATTTCCCCTTTCGCACTGTACAGGAAGAAAATCTGCAGAGCGGATCACGGGTCAGTTCACACTGCGGATAGGGCTGTTCACGTGGACGGATTTTTACCAACCAGTCAATAGCGGCCGTCAAAAAATAATACATGTCCTATTTTTGGCCAACAAAAGGGCATCTGTCAGCAGTTTTGCACCTATGACACTGGCTGACCTGTGACATGTGCGCTTGGCAGCTGAAGGCATCTGTGTTGGTCCCATGTTGATACGTGTCCGCGTTACTGAGAAAAATGAGGTTTTAATATATGCAAATGAGCCTCTAGGAGCAACGGGGGCGTTGCCATTACACTTAGAGGCTGCAACTGTCACGCCCTCTGTACTTTGATTGATAGGGCCGGTCAATGTAAACATGATCACATCTGATCCCGTCAATCAAAGTGCAGAGGGCGTGGCAGTTGTAGAATCCAGGTGTAATGGTAACACCCCCGTTGCTCCTAGAGGCTCATTTGCATATATTAAAACATCATTTTTCTCAATAATACGGACACATATGAACATAGGACCAACACAGATGTCTTCAGCTGCCAAGTGCACATGTAAGCGGTCAGTCAGTGTCATAGGTACAAAACTGCTGACAGATGCCCTTTAACTGCTGTTATTTTTCAGTGTGGTGTGAATGCGGCCTCAGATTCCAGCAATGTCAAACCCATGGCATATCCACCTCAAGTGAACATACCCGCACCACGTCAATAACATTTTTAAACTCATTTACGTTTCTAGGACTGTATTGTTTGCCGCATGTAAGACGCAGCGTGTGTATGTAGCCCATACGATATTTTGGCTGGGACGCTCTGAAGGTATTTGGGGTCCTGCCACATCTACCCCCCTCAGTAGCAGGCAGGGGAGGTGTTGTGTGCCACCCGTCTGCTGTAACTGAGCCCAGCCAGACATGAGCCCATACACCTCAGTCTCCAGTCACACAAAGCCCTCTATTCAGCGCCTCAGCCAATCAGCGCCTAGGACGGCCGCTCTTTTCTTGACGGACAAGCCGACGGACCAATCAGCGTGCCCTCGCCCGTCCCGCAGACTAGGTCGACCGAAACAAAAAGGGGCGAGTCCTACGGCGCATGCTGACCAATCAGAGGCGGCTATGGCGCTGACTTCGGCGTTAAAGGTAAAACGTTTTCTGTCGGCCGATGGCTACCGTCCCGCGCTGAGGGTGATGCGCCCGCGCGCCTTTAACGAAGGGGCGGAGCCTGAGGAGGCCTGAGACACAGAGGGTGTTAAAGAGACAGCAAGACACAATCCTGGGGTGAGATAAACTGTTGTGTGCGGTTATTATCGGTGTGTGTGCACGGGGGTGTGGAGGCAGGAGGGCGGCAGCTGTGTGTGTGTGACAGGGATGACATGGAGGCAGCCTGATCCCTGTGTGTGGTGGGATGCCCCATAGACACAGCACATATATCACCTATACCTTACAGGGCATCCATACCGATCCCCCATACCTTCCCTACCTGTCCCTTTAAGGCCAGGGCGACATGGCCGCTTACGGTGCGATTTAAGTCACGTGATACGGTTTTAATACACCCCGCGTCAATGGAAACACCGTTACGGTGTAACTTCAAGGGATTTTCCATTTTTGAGTAATTAAAGGGTCACTCCCTCATTAGCCAAAGTCAAGTGCGACAAACCGATCCCCCATCTGTTACCGAAAGTAAAAACGTTGCCCCCTGGATTTGAATAGCGCCATGTAATGCTACGAACTGGCAAGCTGCCATCTTCAGGAGACCGCCCCTTTAAGAAACACATACTCTCCGTTATTCCCTTTAAGAGGAATTCCATAGACTTTGTCATGATAAAAAATAATTGGCCCCAGAGACTGTAGATGAGGTTACGGACCCTCTGCAGTAGTGTCCTGAGACAACTACTACTCCCAGCATGCTATGACACAGGCCGGTCCACACAGAGTAGTCTGCAGCCAGCATCTCTCTGTATGGCAGGGATCAGCACCCTCGGACACTCCAGCTGTGGTGAAACTACAACTCTCAGCATGCACACTTGCTTGACTGTTCTCAGAACTCCTGTACCTTCATGTTGGGGGCGTTCCCTCTGTCGTTTCTTGTGATTTTCTAGTAAATGTCACCTATAGTTCAGTGTACAGTCAGGTATTCAGTCAGTGAGTGTCAGGTTCTTAAAGGGGTTTTCTAGGATTGTGGCCCCCGAGGCGTGTGGTATCTAATGAAGAAAGTCACATTCACCTTCTCCAAGCTGCCCTGCCTCCAATCAGTGATCTTCTGGACGGGGTCGCGTGCGCCGCTGAAGCCTATGACTGGCCTCAGCAGTGTCCCTCAGACAGTCATGGGCTGCAACGGCGTCCATAACCCGGCCGGAAGTAAGGAGACTACGCAGAACGCTGGTTGCTAGGTAACAGCATTCATAATCCTAGAGAACGTCTTTAAAGGGGCGGCCCATCTGGGACATTGATGGCATAGTGCTAGGATATGCCATCAGCAGGTCCCACCTCTGGGACCCACTGCTATCTCCAGAGGTGAACAGAGAGCAACCGCGCAAAGCGCAGTCACACTCCGCTCACCGCTCCCATAGCAATGAATGGAGAGATTGCTGCATATGCGTGGGGTGCTCTCCTTCACCTCAGAGGCCCCGTTCTGCAGATAGGAGAGGGTCCTGGAGGTGGGATCCTCACCTACCTGATTATATGGGCGGCCATCTTGCCTGAGCTGTTCTTAGCAGCATTTAGAGAGATGCTTTACGGCAGCCCCACGGTCCATAGACACAGTGGTCAGGAGAGGACCTCATTGACTTCTATGGGAGAGTTTTCTGGGCATGCTCTGTGACCTGTGCAGAGGTCATTGTACAGGGAGGGAATGGATAAGCTCTGACAATCACCTACTGTGAACGGAGGATCCTGTCTTATCTATACAATGAAGTGATATCTGTTATTCTACTCCTGCCTGTAAAGATAAGCAGATAACTGCAGTAAAGTGATCTGTGTACAGATCAAGAAGTGATTAGATTTAGTGGTCAGTGCGAAAACTGCAGGATTTTGTTTTCTTTGTTTTTTTTTTTGTTTTTTTGTTTTTTTTATATTGACATGGAAAATTAAAAATAACCATGAAAAATGTGATTTTCTGATGACACATTCCCTTTAAGGCTCCTGGGCCCCAATGCAAATCTGTAACTGGCCCCCAGCTTCCGGTGTTTCATTAGTTCTGTCCTGTATATGTTTGGTCACTGATGAGCAGCTAAAGATGGCGCCGGTGCACTAGTGAAGTCACTGGAGACCCCTGCATGGAGGTAGGAGCACCCACATGCACCCCCTTAAAGTTGGGGACCCTTCGTAGGGTATCCTATGGTAGACTGTACAGGCAGCAGATAGAGGGATGTTTAGCTGTCGCTTTATGTTTTTTTACGTTGTCTTCTTTTGCATTCTGCTATTAATGTTTTTGTCTTTTGCCAGGTGCACCCCCCCACTCTTCCTGCGCTATCATGGACGCCGCTGGTCCTCTCATCCACGTGGACTTCCCAGATGTGGCCAGCTCCCTCCTGGAGAGCCTCAACCAGCAGCGAGTCGAAGGGAAGCTGTGCGATGTGTCCATCCATGCACAAGGCCGCGTGTTCCGTGCCCACCGCGCCGTGCTTGCCGCCTCTTCCCCGTACTTCCACGACCAGGTGCTGCTCAAAGGCATGAGCTGCGTGGCCTTGCCAGGTGTGGTCGACCCAGGGGCCTTCGAAGCCGTTTTGTGCGCCGCCTACACGGGCCGCTTGACCATGCTGGCGGATGAGATCGTCAATTACCTGACCGTGGGCAGCGTGCTCCAGATGTGGCACGTGGTGGACAAGTGCTCTGAACTTCTGAAGGAGTCTCGTGCCAACAGCAGCGCTGGAAGCATAGAGGGGGCAGGGAGCAGCCGTGGTCCAACCCCACAGAGACCTCACTCCGGCAGAGCCAGCGAGAACCAGTCCCCAAGCAGCAGCAACTACTTCAGTCCACGTGAGGCGCCGGCAGAACCGTGTGCGGAGAGGAGTAGACGAAGGAGCGACGTCACAAGCGAAGCAGCAGCAGAAGAACCCGGCGGAGAAGAAGAACCATCTGGAGAAGAGGCATCGGTCGCCAGCTGCTCCAGTTACCGAAGGCCCAGCATTGTTCCTCAGAGACACTGGGTGTACGTCAAAAAGGAACGGCCTCACCAGGGTCTATTGCTGACGTGTGAAGGTGAGGAGGAAGAGGACGAGGAAGAGCTTGAGGAGGATGAAGAAGAGGAACAACTCAGTATCAGCGATGTCCGCACCCTCAACGCTCCAGAAGAACAGGTGAATTTCTGTGAGCCCTCCGATGGGATGCCTTATGAAGAAGCGTCTGGCAATGGTCCCGGTTACCCTCAGGGACCTCCTCTTCTGCCTCTGGATATGCAAGGAAATCAGTTGCTGGTGCTGCCTTCAGGACATGGCGCAGCCGGGCAAGGTGGCACGGGGACGAGCCAAGGAGAAGGCGGCAAAATATTCCTGTGCCATTGCGGCAAAGCATTTTCCCACAAGAGCATGCGCGATCGGCACGTCAACATGCACCTCAACCTGCGCCCGTTCGACTGCCCCGTCTGCGGGAAGAAGTTCAAGATGAAGCATCACCTGACGGAACACATGAAGACGCACACCGGAGTGAAGCCTTACGAGTGCGAGGTGTGCGCCAAGAAGTTTATGTGGAGAGACAGCTTTATGAGACACCGGGGGCACTGCGAGAGGCGGCATAGGGCAGGGGTTGGGGGAGGAGGAGGAGCAGGGCAAGGGATCAGTGAGACACCATCTGTCTAACGCTGGCAAGGGGCAGAGAGTGGAGCTCGAGTGGTGAAATAAGACTGAAACATCTTCTGAAGGGCAAGTCAATGTGGAGACCTCAGTAGGACGGAGACTTAAAATCCCACCGTAGGACCGTGTGGGTACAAAGACAAAGATCAGGGCTGGAAGTCCTCTGAGCCTTCAAGTAGATTTACCCAAAGGTCCAAGGAGGAGAGTTGAGACCCCATTATGAAGCCCTCTTCTTGAGGAGAAGTTTTATCGTGACTCGCCTTTTGCACTTCCACCCAAAACTTCCACCTTTCGTAATGGAATCAGCAATATCCTTCCGGCACTACCTTTCCGGTCTCCTTCTCCTTCAGCCGCTCTTGCCCACCGAAGCACAAGCTGCCCCTTCTATACCGAGACTGTATCCCTTGAATGGCTGCGTTGCGCCACCAAGAACTGATGCACGTGGTCGATGCTACGTGACGACACCGCATCGACCGCCTTGTATTGACATGACTGAAGGCCTCATCCTGACGTCCCGTTAGGGAGAGAATGCGGTACGAGCCGTACGTTTCGAAGGAATCTTGACACTTGTACAGTATTTTCAGTTTTTAAGCAAAATGATTGCGGGGCGTTCCGACTCCCGACCGTCTTTACGTCTGCAGATTATTCGTAGAAGGATGTTTTGAAAAGTGAGCACTAGGTGAACGGAAACCTTAGTAATTCGGGGTTGTCCTGGTCAGGTGGAAAATAAGATTCGGTGACCTGAGAAAAACCTGAGATCTAGGGTCGTATTTACACCGACAGTCGCCACAACGATAAGAATTGCCCGTACCACCTTCTCTGTGCTGGTGGTGGTGGCGTCTCCTGGAGATATTCGGGAACCTTGTCGCTTTCTAGACTTCAACAGTTGACCTTGAGTGGAAGAAACCCCGTCTTGGCGCACTTCTGGGCCATCCCGCTTCTATAAACTGCTAAGGTTGGGTGATGAAGGGGGAACGCTACAGTATTTGACTCTGGCGGACCTGTCGCGTTGCAAACGGCCATGTTGTGGGCTAGTGAATTATAGAAGCCAGGCGCATTGTCTGACGTGGCTCCCGTCTTGTTGGTTCTTCTTCATAAGCTTCATCCCCCCCAACATGGCTGATTCCTTCGCGGTCAGACGTCCGGTCTACATTAACGTGCACAAGTCACCTATCATTGAAGCAGCCATTGAGTCCTTGACACGCAGTGGGGCAGGGATTGCTTCCTCGTGGACTTTGGTGAAGCCCATTGTTTAAAATGGGCGTCCTGCGAATCCAGTGCTTTGAACGGGGCAGTGTCCCGCACCTTGTCTACATATATCTAAGCTGAACTTGTGGGGGATACCTGCGCTTTATTAACAGATAGAGAAATCGGGGAGACTCGCCTTGACTTAATATATTTCTCTCTACATATATTTGTGCAATAAGGCTACGTTGTGGTTCTAGACTGGTAGATACTAATATGTATACTCGCCACCTATATTATGTATATCGGTAGGTATACATTCCTTTTACATGTACTATATGCGCAGGGTTACAGATTGTCATGTATGGAGGTCGTAGGTTACTGGTGACTTTTTTTTAAGTAAACTTTTGCTCAGTTTTTTTTTATTACTCCAATGTATTTTTAAAAAATCTAATGTTTTGTGTACCCAGCTCTTAGTCTGGGTATTTGGTCTCCATGGATACAGACTACAAAGAAAACCTAGGTGTAGTCTGATCCTGGCAATGGGTATGGAACTACTATGTCATCAACCAATAGATTTGACTCCTACACTACTACGACAGGCATAATCCTGACAGTCACCTGGTTTTTATCCATTAACCCCAGTACAGGGATCTGGACTTCGCTGCAGGGGAACCACCAGGCCACTACTTCCTGGAGTAGTCTCTGTGTGATTGACAGCTGACCCACAGGGGTCAGATATACCTGTGTAGGGCACTGAGGGGTCAGGTAGAGAATGTTCTATGTGGTCCAAGGTCAGGACAGGCAGCAGAGGATCACTATGGAATTCAGGTCAGGCAGAGGACGGTCTGAGTCCAGAAAATAGGCAGAGGTCAGTACACAGGCAGACAGTGAGAAATAGCAGCACAACATAGCAGGAACTAGCTGGCTAAGAACCTTATTGTTCAGGCACCTTTCCCCACAGGGTTCAGATATACCTGTGTAGGGCACTGAGAGGTCAGACAGAGAACATGCTATATGGTCCAAGGGCAGACAGCAGAGGATCTATATGGAAATGAGGTCAGGCAGAGGAGGGTCTGAGTCCAGAAAACAGGGAGAGGTCAGTACACAGACAGATAGTGAGAAATAGCAGAACTTATCAGGAACTAGCTGGCTAAGAACCTTATTGTTCAGGCAAAGGGAATTAATGACCCCAGGGTGTGTGCTGGCCGTATGGGCAGAGATGGAGAGGTCTTGCCGCATGTAGGGAAGCAGCATAACCAGCGGCTGGAACCGCCAGGAAGAAGGAGACAGCAGAAGGCGGTCCAGGCCACCGGGAAAAGTGAGCAAAGCAGGATCAGCCGTGAGACGCGGCTGTAACATGGGGTCAGAGAGTCTCTGCTGAAGCTGACTACACACAGGGTTTGTAATCTGTAACCATGAAGACCCATAGGCTCTGCGGAGGAGCTGTATACCTAAAATGTTAAAAGGAGATTTTTTTTAAAAAAAATGAAAGGTATTTGAAAGGCAGTGGAGCAATAAAAAGAAATGTTTCGAGGTCTACATATCCTTGCAGCATGCACAACATGTCCACATTCCCAGAGTCAGCTATGCTATACGTTCGAATGACCCTCTAAGTATGCATGCTACCTAGTCTGGTAAACAAAGCGTGCCATGACGGAAACTCGGCTGACCCCATTAGTGCGGTCTATTGGGGACCATCATGTGACAGATCCGGCACCGTCATCATTTTCGCAGTTCTGCTCCCACAATGGAGCAGAACAAAGGGAAACGCAGAGTTGAGCCCGGCCTCGATCACTAGCGATACGGTTTATTGATTTGACACCCGTGCGGTTACACATCTCCTCTATATATACACACACTTGTTCCAATGCAATACTATAGGGCTGGTGTATATGTGTACAGTGGTGGAACCGCGGATCCTTCAGTTCGCTGCGTACCCTAACGCTACCTGCAGAAAAAATGTCATAAAGTGACCTAAATTTGACGATTATCACGTACACTTTGCATACATTGTCCATGAGGACATTGACCTGGCGTGCAGATTTTGAAACCCGCTGCATGTCAATCGTTTCTGGGGATTTTCACAGCGGATTTCACCCCTGTGTGGAAATCCGCCAGTAACATCTGCGAATTCTGGTGCGGAAACGCACAAAGATCCACACGGAAGTTCTGTTTGTAGTCCCGTACCCGTGTGTAGGTAGCCTTTGGGTTTATTTGCAGGCCGCAGTCATATTTTGGCGGCATTTCAAAATCCTACATGTGTGAACAAACTCTAAGGGCCGATTCCGTCTGGAAAACACAGGCCGCGTGTCGTCCACGTCTTTCGGACCGACCCGGACAGTACAATAGACCCACAATTACATAGGAGCTGACTATCATATAGTACTATGATACAGTAATTTCGGGTCCGGGGAGCAGCGGTCGGTCCGGGAGATGCGGCTGTCACGGGGCCAATGTTTCCTGGACTGAGAAGCAGCCGCGTGGCCGTACCCGTATAGCGCAGACAATACTCCAGACCTTACATCCAGCGAGACCTCCGTTCCATCATCCATGACATGTACCACCCCCAGCGTGTCCCCTGCATCCTCCCAACGGCCACATGACTATAGTATGCCGAGTTCTAGAGCTAGGTGTGTGACTCTGTATATAGGCTCTGGTTCACACACAGATATGTATATAAACTATTTATAAGTGTAAGTAGACTGACCTACGGTACACAAGACGTACGCGCTGGATGACCGGAACGTGTGCCGTCGTCAGATTTGCCACCTACGTGTTTGTATCCACCCATACGTGTCACGTACCCCCCCAACGTGTACAGGAGTATGAGGTGTATATATAGACCGGTACTATCCGGGGCTCCCGAACACTACTGTGTACACATCACTGTATGCGTGTGCGCGCCAATGCTGTATGTACACTCTTCTCATTTTTTTTTCTATGCCATAATTTATTGTAGTGAGGGTCACGGCCCTCGTTTAAGGTGACTAATTACTGTCGGCTTGTAGAATAAAGTGCGTTTACTGCCGTCTGTGGGTTTTCTTGACAAATCGACATAAAATGTAAAAAACTTTATACTTTGTATACGCATTTTATTATATGTATCCTAGATCCGAAGTAGCTTCTCTCAAAACTTCAGTTTAAGGGCTCGTGCACATGGCCGTACTGCGGCCCGCATACAGTCAGGAGATGCAGTGCGACACAGAGGCACGGATCGGAAGCAGTAGTGTTTCTGTCCGTGCCTCTCTGTTCTATTTGCTTGCGGTGCCGACGGATCAAGGACCTATTCAAGTTGAATGGGTCTCGATCCGTCCCGCCCGCCATACGGATGTTGCCCGTGCATATTGCGGTCCCCAATGCATGGAACAGCCGTGTGCATGAGCCCTTATGCTGTATGGATATTCATCTCTGTACAGCATTAAAATGTATGTATGCCTCCGACGAGGCGAAGTCAGTTATTCCCGAAGTCGTATGAGACTTCGGTAAATAACTTCAATATTTCATTATTAAACTGAAAAACCAAGTATCCAACGCCGACTTCATAACCAAGTTTTGAAATGTTTTTTTAGTTGAAAAATCAAATCTCGAAGTTATTCACAGAAGACTTCAGGAATAACTGACTTCTCCTCGTCGGAGGCCATAGGGATCTCCTGTACAGCAATAAAACAAATTTTTGAACAAAGTGACTTCAGATCTAGGATTCGAAGCTCCCTTTGCTCATCCCTACTCTTGATCGTCAGGAGCCCCAGAGTTTGGACCCCCACTGATCAGACCCCCCCCCCTTCATTCTGTGGATAGGGGATAAGTTTTCTTTATGGGACAACCCCTTTAAGATGCTAAACCATGTCCCTTTTCCTCTAAACCTCAATCCCCAAGAGCAGAAATTGTCAGAAACGCAAAATCTGGCGCCCAGCATGAATGGCAGGTTGTTGGTTTGTTTTTTTTTATCAAATTGTGACAAAATAAAATTGGCGCACTAGCTTAGTACTTCTCTTCCACCATGATTGGAGCGTTTCTGTACAGGTCAGTCTGTCCGTCTGTAAATTGTAGCATCAGGCCCGGGTCAGAATTTACCCCTGGGGCTCTGTGGGGTGAAAGGCCATGGAAGCATTACATTGTAATGGATTAGATTCAGGAGGAGAATGCAGTGGAGAATAGGTGTTGTAGTCCCCACTGTATTCATGTAAAATTGGCCCTAGAAAGGTATTCTGCTTAAAGGGGTTTTCCAAGTGTTTAATATTGATGACCGGTCCTCAAGAGAGGCCATCAGTATGTGATCGATAGTGGTCCTCCACCGATCAGCCTTTGAGGAGGCCGCTGCGCTTTGTTGAGCACCATGGCCTTCTCGCAGCTCACCCAGCACAGCGCCGTACATTGGATAGTGGCTGTGCTTGATATTGCAGCTCAGCCCCATTCACCTGAATGGGACTGAGCTGCCCCTAGGTGTTGTGACCGATGGATGTGACGTCCCTGCCATAGGAAGAGGCTGCAGCACTCACTGAAGCCCCACGGCCTCTTCAAATAGCTGATCAGCAAGGTGCACAAAATCGGACCCCCACCGATCTGATATTGATGACCTACCCTGAGGATGGGTCTTCAGTATTAACCCCTTCACGACCGCCATACGGCTATATACGTCCTATCTGCACATGCCCCGTGCAGATAGCACGTATATAGACGTGCAGGCGGCCCTTTAATCCCAGCGCTGATCAGCGCTGGGATTAAAGCTCCTGCTCCTGCAATCTAGCAGGAGCAGGTTGGGTCCCGGCTCACAGACAGAGCGGGGACCCTGAGGAGAAGACAGGAGCGGGTTATTACCGCTTCTGTCTTCTCCTAAGCCGGAGGACAGCCTTACCAGCTCAGCCGGCGCAGAAGGAATGAAGCGGCAGCGCCGCTTCCTGTGTTAGACCCGGCGGTCACGTGTCTCGGGGCAGGGGCAGTGCTGCAGGGTCTAAGGAGACCCTGATCAGCCCTGCCTATGTGTAATGAGCCCCCAGGGGGCTGTTGCCCCAGTTACAGTGGAAACAGTGGGAAAAAAAAGTGTAAGAAAAAAAAAAAAGTCAGTCCTCCAGAGGTCTTTTAATGACCTCCTGGGGGACATATTAGTTGTCAATAATAAATTAATATATAAGTAAAAAAATAAATAAAAAACAAACAAAAAAAAGTGTAAAAAAAAAAAAATTAAACACGCAGTCGCCAATGTAAACAGTCACCATAGTCGCCCCGTCAAATAAAATCTATACATGCTATATATCAAAATGATCGTCATCAAATAGGAAACCCATTGCAATAATTAATTTGTGCGTCAGTTTTAATATTTAAAAAAAAATAATCTATAATTTAAAAAAAAATCATTTTTTTTAATAAGAATTAGCGGTTTTTGTCTAAATTAAACCTAAAAAAATATAAAATATCTTTAAAAAAAACCATTCTAATAATAAGTCCTAAGTGTCAAGTAAAAAAAATAGCAAAAATTATTTTCGTATTCAAACGAAAAAAAAAATTAGGGTCACTAAGCCACCATGTGCCCTAATCACAAAAAGTTGCTTGGACATTCAGGCCTTTTATAGGTCCGGTCATGAAAGGGTTAAACAGTCAGAAAACCCCTTTAATTTAATGACATTGTGTCCTGTCAGAATCCAGGGAGTGAAGAGGAAAAAAGGGGCCTGGATGTATTTCTGGAGGTAATAATATTACAGGTTATAATTACTAGAGAGGGGTCGTTGATCCAGGGAGTTATTCTGATGACTGATCGGGAAGGAATTTTTTCCCCTAAAGTGGGGAAAATTGGCTTCTACCCCACAGGGGTTTTTTGCCTTCCTCTGGATCAACTTGTAGGATAACAGGAGAACTGGATGGACGGAGGGCTTTTTTCAGCCTTATAAACTATAAGGTTTATAGAAGGAACGGAAAGAGCCAAGTGAGCTGTATCCGTATTAAATTAAAATGCAGAAATTAAAATAATTTAAAAAAAACGTTTAAAGCGGTTGTCTGACCCCCAAGATAAAACTAATTAAGCATGGAATCCATTTAAAGTAATGAAAGATTGGCGCTCCATTCCAGCACTGAGGGCCCCATCCCTGCTGCTTCCAGTCCTCTGTAAACCTGAAGTGTGATCCACGGTCATATGCTCCACTGCAGGCATGCAGAGGCCCAGTGGTCACGTCACAACAGAGGCCAGTGAATGGCTACAGCCCTGTATGTGACCATCGATGAGCTGTCATACTTCAGGTCCACAGGGAACTCGAAGCAGCAGGGGTGGGGCCCTCAGTGCAGGAAAGGAGCACTGGTGAGTGCATCTGTCAGCAGATCTGTCCCTATGACACTGGCTGACCTGTTACATGTGCGCTCGGCAGGTTAAGACATCTGTGTTGGTCCCATGTTCATATGTGTCCGCATTGCTGAGAAAAACGAGGTTTAATATATGCAAATAAGCCTCTAGGAGCAACGGGGGCGTTACCATTACACCTAGAGGCTCTGCTCTCTCTGCAACTGCTGCGCCCTCTGCACTTTGAGCTGGGTGTTATGACATTTACACTGCCTGGCCCTGTCCATCAAAGTGTAGAGGGGGGCGGCAGTTGTAGAGAGGGCAGACCCTCTAGGTGTAATGGTAACGCCCCCGTTGCTCCTAGAGACTCATTTGCATATAGTAAAACATCATTTTTCTCAGCAATGCAGGCACATATGAACATGGGACCAACACAGATGCCTTCAGCTGCCAAGTGCACATGTAACAGGTCAGCCAGTGTCATAGGTACAAAACTGCTGACAGATGCCCCTTTAATTTAAACGCTTTTCGGGACTTAATTTCAGTTTGGGGGTCGGACAACACCTTTATAAAGATGCAGACACCCTATTACTCAAATACATTATTATCCATACGTTGAACACAAAAAATGGGACACTGCAGCAGTGAGAGGGTTAACCTGCTTGCAGGAATACAGGCTGTTTCCGGAAAGTGAAAGTGAAAGAATGATCGAGATATAAAAGGATCAGTGAGACGAGGAGGAAGAGGAGAACACTGAGACTGTGAGAGGAGTCTTACACCCGGGGTAACCAGGCAGAGTGGGCACCGCACAGTAACAAAGGACCCCAGCTGTACCCGCACACAGGACGCCCGCCACCATGATGCCATCCAGCATCTACAAGCTGAGCTTTATTCTTGTACACAGTGAGTATCATGGACACAAATGAGGTTTACACGACGACCCTATATCCCGCCTTACACAATTAACCCTTTGAATTCTGTCCCCTGACACCTCCACGACAACAATACAACGTATATGGGGTATATATAGCTTTGTTTCACATTGGCGCTTTTATTATTTATTAACGTTACACTTTCAGATTCTCGGGACTTTTCAGGAGTCACACTACTTTCATTTTGCTTTGTGTCGAGCCGGTGTGCACCTTATGGCCTACTTTATGTTTTATTCTCAGCGTTTTAGTGCAGATGTCGTCACTTTATGTAAAAATATATACATTTAATGGAGACCTGCCGGATAAAAAAGACGAAACTGCCTTAGTATATAAGACATCTGCGGAAACCATTTTTTAATATCTTCCTTCTGCTCTGAGATTTAATCACTCAAAGTTACAGGCCCAAAGCGGCCATGACATATCTATATGTAGGGACATCCATGTGTTGGATCATTCCGATTTCGCACATGGTTTCCATGACAACACAAATCCAAAGATGAATGGGGTCATTTATCAAACTAGTATGAAGTAGAACTGGTTTAGTTGCCCATAGCAACCAATCAGATTTCACCTTTCATTTTTGACTGCTCCTATGGAAAATGAAAGGTGGAATCTGATTGGTTGCTACTTTACACCAGTTTGATAAATGACCCCATATATCCTCAGAACCTGGCAGTAGTATCTGATAGGCTTCGGGCCTGTAACTTCAAGTGATCATATCTCTGCACAGACATAAGGTATAAAACACACGTTTTACAGTTTTTACGTACAATTTAAAGCCCATTAATCCATTTTCTTCTCCTCTTCCTTTACTCTGAGAGGACTTCATTGATCTTTTCATATATGATTGTCTATAAGTCAGCCATGAAGATGGCGTATTCACACAATGCTGCGCTGATGTTTTCAGAATCTTTTTGTCTGTTCTCCATTGCTCTCTTTATCATCAGTCTTGGTTTCTTGCAGCTGTTGTCCTTCTGGCCGTGAACCCTACATCTGAAGCTCAGTCCCTGTCCTGCTGGCTGGTAGAAGATGTCCCTGCCACCAAGACCACACCGCGCGAGATCCGACAGACACCGGTATTGGTGCAGTTCACAGACGCCTCGGGCATGACCCACAGTTCTCCAGTAACCACTGAACCTGGCACCTTGCTCTTCTATGTTTTCGGTGAGGAAAATATAGGTTGTGGTGAATGTTTAGGCCTCGTACGTGGCCGCGTCCGTATTTTGTTCTGCAAACTACTGATCCACAAAAGTTTTTCTCACTCCCATCAGTAGAAAAAGGGGCTATTCTCATCTGCAATATGGACCAGAAAAGGATGTGTTGTCCATGGCAACCAAATAAGGTCCTGCGTTCATTTTTCTAATGGCCTTGTGGGCACTCAACTTTCCATAGATGCCATCAGTCCCTAATTTTCAGCGACTGTTCCTAATTTTCAGAGACAGTCCCTGCAGATTCAGGCTGTCCGGCTCCAAAAATGGGTGTGGCTTTGTAAATGGGCAATCCCTCAGGGTTTGGGGGTGTTCCCAGGGGTGAGGTCTATTTGTCCCTAATAATGTCCCATGGGTTTACATCAACGCCAGGTCAGACCATGCAGTGTTTTGTGACTTTAACTCCCATTTTCTCAGACATTTTTTCACGCAGGGCGGCACAGAGGCTTCATAAATATGGTATTAGGTCGAAGCGCCATATTTTTCAATGTTTTTACATTAAAACACTGATAAATACGCTGATACAGCTCGTAAAAGTCCCAAAATGGTATGCATAAATGAGTCCGGAGAGGATCATTCCATGTAATTTCCTTCCTGATCTGGGTTATATAATTTCTTCTTTTAGATCCGTCAGGGAAGCTTTCTCCTGAGTTTACCTCCTGTGAGATAACTCATCATCTGCCTCAAGAGGTCTTTTTGAACTGGACGCGCTCCCTCACAGAGGAGCAAGTCAGTCCGCCCGCCCTTGGCAGGACCTGGTACACCTTGGCAGCCAGCAATCGTTTGGATGGAAGGGCGGTGAGCCTCGTGCTGGGGCCCCTGGGTGACAAAAAAGATCATTTTGCAGGTACGTCTTATTTAGAGAAATCTCTTCCAATTTAATAGCAAGTTAATCACAAAATGTGCATGTCTTCCAGTGTAATCTGTAGGTGTTTACCACAGGTCCTCCATATTGCTTGTGTGGGAAGAGACTATAGGTGCAGTTGTACATGAAGATTGTTTTATTTAAGCGTTCACCAGTATCTATTGTCCCTTGATTCTCACGACCACTTACACAACCAGGGTTGGACTGGGAAGCCTTGGACTCACCAGAGGAAATTATTCTCAGGGCCCAACTCTGATATCCTCAGAGAAGTCTAATCCTCAGAGCACCCAATGGCATGTTCTTGGCTTCAAAGGCAGCTCCTTTCTTTCTCCTGGGCCTTTGGGGTCCACTGGAGGATCCTCTGGTTGGCTAGTCCAACACACTCCTCTCCCCCATAATCACTGGTTCATGTTACACTTTTAATGCATATGTAAATGAGCTGTTAAGTGCACTGAGGGCGGGTCCAATCTACGCTGTGCACCGTTGCTCCTCCTAGTTCCTCTTCAGGACAGGATCAGGTAGGATGACTATGAAGGAACCTGTCCATGTAAATCAAGAAGAAGGAGGAGCAAGGGTGCACAGAGTGGATTGGACCCGCCCTCAGTGCACTTCACTGCTTATTTGCATATGGATTATGGATTATTTTTTCTCACCAAGTGAGAGGTATTATTATACTAGGCTGAGCATTGTGCCTGGTGTATCAGTGAATTCTGGTGACAGGCACCCCTTAAATGAATTCACATGAGGATGAATTCTGCAGATTTGTTGCACTAATTTCTGCAACTGAAAATACGTTCCATTCATTCAAGGGGGTTGTTTCTTTTATATTCAGATGAACTGGACAGCAGCCAATGTCTGCAGCCAATCTGCCGTGTGTGAATTTTCCCTGATCCTGCACTGCCTGTGGTGATGATACATTGGCCATGTCTTCTGCTGACCTTCTTTTTCCCTTTAGTCTCTCTAGCTGTCTATTCTGCCTCCACGGTCCAACATGCCCAGCTGGGTAAGCCGCTGTCTCTATCTTGTGGCATGTGGCGGGGACATCAGCCGCGATTCGCTGTAGAGTGGCGCCATCGTGCTCTGGGGGCTGGAAGCCTCCTGTATACGTATGATGGATGGAAGGACAGGGTCGAGGAGCACGTCCCAAATTGTCACCTCAACTTTTTGGCCTTGCACAACGAAGGGGACGCTTCCCTGCTGTTTGACAATGTGGACATTTCACTCCAAGGCACCTTGTTATGTACAGTCTATCTGCCCTACCTGAGGGCGCAACGAGAAATCCAACTGCTGGTCACAGGTAAGAGACCAGAGGGGGCGCTGTAAGGGCATGTGTATATACAGGGCTACTTTAATTTTGGACTGATTCAGTCACATTAGACTGATTTCCAAGACAAAGGGAGGAAATTTAAATGTATTATTTACTCTACTTTTCATACAAGATCCTCCAAAATATTTTATAGGGGGGCACATACTTTTACAACAAGATCTTTTGTAGAAGAAATATTTCGGTAGGAACAATGTATTATGAGATGGCCTCCACCATGTCTTATAATGAGTCTCTCCTTCTAATCGAATTCTCTTTATCCTGTTTTTCTGCCCACCGTTTCATCTCCAGCTAAACCGCAGCTCACTATGAAGCCGGCGCCCCTGTTTGCTCATCCTGGTGAGGAGGTGACGCTCACTTGTGACATTTCTCACTTTCACCCTCTGGAAATCTCTGTGGACTTCTTAGTTCAGCGTTCAGGGGAATCTCATCCCACCCTGCTGACAGGAAGCTCCTTGTCTCCTCACACCCACAACCATGATGGCACCTACAGCATCACCGCATTCCAGCGCCTTGTTGCCAGCAGCGACCTCCATGGAGCCCGCTATTTTTGCAAAGTGAACCATGTTAGCACTGCAAAGGGGATCTCAACCTCCCAGACCCTCAAAATTGCAGGTACCGTCATTAAAATATATGAGAACGCAATGAGGCCCCTCAGATTCTTGCTGTCATTTTGTGGCTTGAAGGGGTTATCCGGGTTCATAATTCAATTTTTATATTTGTCTAGAATAATCCAAACACTACATATTTTTGCCCTATATATCAGCACTTTCCTTCCCCTGTTCTCAGCATCCCTGCATCCTGGCAGGATGTTTACATGCAGAACTTCCTGTTTTCATTAGATTTTCTAACCAAACCCAGCTCTGTAAGGTTTCACAGGGCTTGCTCTGCCCAGCTTACATGGAGAGGGCAGGTGTAAGGGGTGTGGCTACTACTAAGAGAAGAGTGTGGCAGAGCAAAGCATGCTGGGATTGGTTACAAAATCTGATGAAAACAGGAAGTTCTGTGTGTAAACATCCTGCCTGGATGCAGTAATGCCGATAACAGGGGAAGGAAAGTGCTGACACGAAAAACAGGTGTATGGGGCAAAAATATACAGTGTTTGGGGTAATCTGGGCAGATAAAAAATGTATTATGAAATCAGAGAACAACTTTAAAGATAGTTTAAAGGGGTTTTCCGAGATTTTATTACCCCAGGTGATCAGCAGTTTGAGAACGCAATGGTGCTCGCAGTAGCACTGTGGCCTTCTTGTTGCTTTCTCTAGACCGAGTGATGACATGTTAATGTGGCCAAGGTGCAGCTCAACCCCATTGAAGGGAATGGGGGTGACCTGCGATACCAAGCACAGCCACTATATAATGTATGGCGCTGTGCTTGGTGAGCACGGAGATGATCGCGGCGCTCAAAGAAGCGCCGGTGTCTTCTCAAACAGCTGATTGGCGGGGGTCCCAGGTGTCAGACCCCCACCAATCAGACACTGATGACCTACCCAGAGGATAGATCATCAGTATTAAAATCTCGGAAAAGTCTTTTAAAGTCTGGTCAGTATAACTGCGTGTATAGATGAATGACTGCATCTGGGATCCAGTAACCAGTGACTAACTGGACGCCATCCTCTCTCTGTACAGGGGTATCGGGGACGTCTGTGGAGGACATCATGTATCTCTTTCTGACTGCGCTGGTTCTCTATGGGATTCTAAGCTACCTGCGCAGGAAAGGTAAAGAAACAGAAGAGATTGGGCCTGATGTTTAAGGTCTGGAGGGTCAGAATATGGGATTTTTGCCATAAGGGGTTGCAGAGTGAACAGTTCCCACTTCCAAAAATGATTGGACATTGGACGATATGTTGTCCTGGAAGACAGAGAGATAACAACTTTATGCCATGTGTTAGTTTTATGAAAAATGATGACATCTCGAGACATACGGGTTTATAAAAGCAGATTATATAACGACTCTTCCTTCTCTCACTATTACAGTGGTGTCTTTCTTTGGGAGTCAGGAGGAGCCAAAGGCACAGAAGGTAAGGAGTGGCTGTGCTCAGTAAAAAATAAGAATATAGGGGGTGTACAAACTTATGCAATGAGGATTGTCCTCTCTATGTGTGGCTGTGATGCAGGGTTCGGGTACATTTCGCTAGTCAAAGCCTAGTCAGCGCATCAGCATGGTGCCTGCGCCTCCACCGTACATAGACTGCTGGTGTATGCGTGTGTTACGTCCGGATATCCATCTCGTGACGCCCTGGGCAGTGAGACTGAACTACGAACCATTTCATTACGACATGATAAAAAGAAGATGCACACACTACAGACATACAAGTATATGCCGGACACACACAATGAATACAGGCATCCTCACTACATACCTACGTGCACATTCACTAACATATAAGCATGCCTACTTACCAACATAGCAGTTGGTCAATTTTGACCATGTAGGCACCACCTTGGGAATTCCTGAGAGCCCCATTTCTGGGTGTGGCCTACATAAGCACCTCCCATTTTCGTACCAGAATGTCTCGAATTTGCCAGGAAAATTAGGGAGAGTCCCTGCAAATTTTGGACAGTGCATGTACCCTATATACTCATTTCCACAAATAACCATTCGCTCTGAGGAATGCAGGACAGGCAGGGGGCATGCTTACGTCCACTGGTCACCCAGAAGCCTTCCTTCCCCTCTTGCTTAAAGGGATTTTCCAGTAAAAAAAAATGTTATCAAGTGCCCACAGCATGCCCCCTGAAACTTGAGATTCATACTTACCTGCTCCTTTAAAGGGGTCATCCGGGTTGCCCCGTGATCCTGTGCGGCGGTCATTTCTGTACCATACATTGGGCTCATGATCCTAGCCTGGGGTTGGAACCCGCGGTCTGAATTTTTGTCCACAGTGTTAGCGAGAGATTCAGACTCACGCATGCACTGCGAGTTCTAACCCCAGGCTAGGATCACATGTCCAATGTACGGCACGTGATCCTGGAAGTGGCCACCGCACGGGATCGCGGGGCAACCCGGATGACCCCTTTAAGCAACAGCAACATCTTGGCGGTGGTAAATGCATTTGGGCTTTTTTGGGCTTTTTTTTATGTCCAGGTCTGGTCCTCTTTTACCTGGTCCCATAGTGCTGCCCTAGGCACCCGCCCATGTTTGCTTAATAAAACATACAGCCCTGGTTATGTCTGATATAGGGATGCACAAGGGTCATATTAAGGTTAAAATAATAATACAATATTGTTTTTTTTTCCCCCAGAATAAATCGGAATAGAGAAAGATGGAAGAGCGGAGGACCTAGTCTGAGAAAGACATTTGTGTTGCTAAAACGGATTTCAACGTAATGAATTCTGTGTTTCCCTGAGCGACTACCAGAGGAGTCAGCAGTCTCCAGTCTCCCTATCCCCATGGGCCATAGCTGTGAGAACGTCGTCGTTTAAAGTTAGAGTGACCAGTCGTCTACTTATTCATCTGCTCACCCAAAAAATGCGACTTGACTATGACGCGTCCTTAGACCAATGCTTTTAACTGCACTATTTTGTAATTGTTCGCACCAGTTTTGTGTATGTACAGTAAGTGATGGATCCCATAAAACCTGTTGACCGGCTGGATATATTTAGCATCTTCCTTGATGAAGACAACAAATGGACTTTTAGTGTAAAGTAGAACTGGCTTCGTTGTCCATAGCAACCAATCAGATTCCACCTTTCATTTTCCAAAGGAGCTGTGAAAAATGAAAGGTGGAATCTGATTGGTTGCTATGGGCAACTAAGCCATTATAGTTTACACCAGTTATGATAACGACCATATGTATTTTGCGGTCTGCAAAAAACAGATCCGCAAAAAATACGGAACAAAACCGCTGACCCCTAATAGAACAGTCCTATCCTTGTTCATAATGCGGACAATAATAGGACGTGTTCTATTATTTTGCGGAAAGGGATATACGGAAACAGAATGCACACGGAGTAACTTCAGTTTTTTTGTCAGATCCATTAAAATGAATAGTTCCGCATACGGTCCGCAAAAAAACAGAATACACATTTGTGTTCATGAGGCCTTAGTTTCTAAAATTAACTTACATTTATTCAACATATATTTTGTTTACTTGTTTTTGCTTTTTTAGTCATTTTCTGTCACCTTTTATTTAAAAAAAAAAAAAAATTATAAAAATCTATTACTTTCCCACTAGCGCCTGTGCCCTCACAGGATGCTGACACCCTTTGCTGTGTACATCGGGAGAGGGTCAGCAGTCATCTCATTATCATTACAGGCAGGACTGCATTAAAAAGAAACACCTCTATTATAAAGTTGGGGGCAGATAACACATGGACAATGGTTGAGTCTAAACTCCAAGCATCGTAGGGACCTTGTGATGTCATAGGGTCACAAGACATTCAAAGCCTCAATGTCAAAGTCACTATGGGTCCAGGGGTGCACCAACAATGAGGCTGGGTGAGGCGATCGCCTCAGGCAGAACCAGGTAGGGGCAAGAGGGGGGCAGCGGAAGGACCATGGGCAATGAGCGCTTTCATTGTGGCAAAGGAGTTAGGTTAAGAAATTGGCATGGGGGTTCCTTTTCAGTTTTCGCCTCAGGCAGCAGAACGGCTAGATGCACCTGGGTCTCGCCCTAAAAACCATCATTAGGGGTGGTTATTATTTTTTTAAAGTATATCTTTTTTTATTTTCAAATAACATGAAAAAGATACACCAAACCCCAACGCAATACAGTTACATTCTTCAAATTACAAGAAGACCCGTATCGATCAGTGTACCAAATTAATGGCATAATAATAGGTTAAAATTACAGATGTCACTGCACCCAGAAAAAGGGGGGACATTGGTCTTACAGTATAGAACAAAGCGTATATCAAACCATTCACACAACATTCATTCCCTCCCCCACAGGACCCAGAGGAAACTCTACCCATCTAAGGTAGCACCGTTTGGGCATTGATCCATGGATCCCATATTTTAAGGAATCGGTCAGGAATTCCTCTGTGTTCATACACTAGCTTATAAAGTTGTAAATCAGAGTTGATCAGTAGAATCCATTGTTGCATAGTTGGAAGCTTGGGGGTCTTCCAATTCAAAAGGATTGTTTTCCTAGCATAAAAGAGGAGGAGCCTATACAATTTCCTACCATATTTAGTGGGAATAACTTCATTAACTAACCCCAAAAGACTTGTTTTAGGAGTACAGACATCTGGAAAACCAAGTTTAGTATTAATATAAGAGTGAACCTCTTTCCAAAAGCCTTGAATAATCGGGCATTGCCACACCACATGAAAGAAGTAACCGTCCCCGTGGCCACATCGAGTGCATTGTGAACTAGGCAGTATGTGCATTTTAAATAATCTACCAGGAGTATAGTATACTCTATGTAACCATTTGAGCTGGATGAGCTGATCTCTAGCGCTTATAACTGTAGATCTCCACGAAAGACTCAGTTCTCTCGCGTGAGTGGCCTCTAAGCCGTCTATGTCTTGTTGCCACTTGACAAAAGATCTGTCAAGTGGGCAATCCTGTCCTTGCATGAGCGCTGCATAAAGGGTCGATACCGGTTTGTACAATCGAGCTCTCCTCACCACAGCCTCAACTGGGTCGCATTCCAATTTCAATGGGCCCTTACCAAATTGAGTATTACAAGCGTGTCGAAGTTGAAAGTATCTAAAAAGACAATGCTGGGGCAGGTTAAATTCCTGCCTCAGACTATTGAAAGATCTAAATAGGCCTTTTTCATAGAGTTGTATAAGATATCTCAATCCTCTCTGAGGCCAAAATTCAAAATCTGGCAGAGAAAACAACTCCGGTAAGTTGCCATTCCTCCAAAGCGGTAGGTATGGAGACCATCTTTCCCCCTCCTTATCATCCATATGAATCTTCACCCGCTTTGTCCAAACAGCTACCGTAGCAGCCATAGAGGAGGTATAATTCTCTGTTGAGCGTGTCCATTTCCTATATACTAGGGGTGGTTATTATTACTTTTATATTATATTAGTAATGTTTATTACCACATTTAGATATTACCCTGTTGCTACATCTCACAACTGCTTCAAACCCTTGTGACTTTAGCATGTCACATGACCCTGTGACATCACAAGGTCCTTACAGTGCATGGAGTTTAGACACAAGCCATGGACAATAGGTGAGGGGTCAGCTGAGCTCCTCCTCCTTTATGTAAATGTCACAGAGCATGCCCACAACAATCTACCATAGAACTCAGTGGGTCGTTACTAACATTACTTTCTTATGTCCCCAGGTGACCGCTGTTGCTGCCCCCATAATCACGTAAAAACGGAAAAATAAGTATAAAATCAAATTATAAAAACAGATTCGATTAAACGGTTTGCTTTCGGTATATTTATATTTAATTTAAAAAAAATAATAAAATTAAGAAAAAAGTATAAAAAATAAATAAAAGTGACCAGACTACTGCCCTCTGTAAGTGCTAGAGATTGTTTTTTGTGGCTCTTTTACTATCACTGTACTCATAGAGCCGCGCACACCTAGGGAGGTGACTGGTGGATTCTTCTTCAGGATTTGTGTGGTTTGTGCTTAAATATTGAACTTTTTGATTTTGGCCTTTTTTTATGTCCAGGTCTGGTCCTCTTTTACCTGGTCCCTCAGATTCTGTGGACGTGTTTTATGCTGCTTATGTTATTCTTTGTTTTAGGCAGTGATAGGCATTTTATTTTATGTCTGGGGTGGAGATAATAATGAAGCGCCGCCGTGATTCACCACAGGCCGGACATGATGACAAGCGCAGACTCGCTATTTCATAACTACGAGTGACATGATCCGAATATAGCGATGGGAACAATGGGAGCAGATTACAGGAGTCATCGTGTATAAAACAAAAAAAAAGCAAAAATCAGATGACTTGTGAGTACGATTCATTCGATGTCCCTCCTCCATTCCTTCTTTTCAGCTTTGTATTTTTAATATCTTCATGTTTTTGTTCTTTATAAGGAACTGGTTACAGGAGCTCCATGGTTTTAACATTTAAAGGGGTTGTCAGGTTTAGAAACCACATTAAAGAGGTTCTCTAAGTTCCAAATTTTGGTGATGGCCCCTATACCACTGCTGCCAATCACTGGCTCTAGCAGTATCATCACTGAGACCACTGGTTGGCTGTAATGGTCATATGCTTAGATAACCGCTGCCCAGCGGGTGGGGACCGAAGCAACGACAGCTGAAACGGGTAACTCGGGTAGGTTAAAAAAAAAACTTTTATGCAGTGGACACCCCCTTTAAATGTGAGGATCTTAGTGTGGCTTCAGTAAGTGGCATTTATTATGTAGAGAAAGTTAATACAAGGCACTTACTAATGTATTGTGATTCTCCATATTGCTCCCTTTGCTGGCTGGATTCATTTTTCCATTACATTATACACTGCTCGTTTCCATGGTTACAGACCACCCTGCAATCCAACAGCGGTGGTCGTTCTTGCACAATATAGAATAAAAGCACCTATGTGAGCTCCCACGGTCCCGGACTCCAGAGAGGCAGGTGCTTTTTCCCAAGCATGGCCACCACTGATGGATTGTAGGTCGTAACCATGGAAACGAGCAGTGTATAATGTGATGGAAAAATGAATCCAGCCAGCAAAGGAAGCAATATGGAGAATCACAATACATTAGTAAGTGGCTTGTATTAACTTTCTCTACATGATAAATGCCACTTACTGAAGTGAGAGGACCCCTTTAATTAAAACAGACATAAAATTTCGCTAAGTCATTTTGTTGGCACATGAAGAGGTTCCGCAGCAGCGTACGTGGGGCGGTTCTATAGATTATGTGCGGGCAGCAGGGGCTTGTTGTGCCGTGGTATATGTGGACGACCAGGACGATGCCGTTTACATAGGATGTAATGCTTTTTTCCAAATGAATAAAATCAAGTGTGAACCAATACGGCCACTGTCTTCATTAGGCCTCAGTTTACACCTGCCTCAAAACCTCAACTAAAAAACGTACTAAGCTCGTCTTTTTTGGAGTAAAAACAGGCGTATTGGCAAAGTCGATATTCAATTTGTGCCTCATTTATTATTCTATTATAAATCTGGTTTGTCTTTTTTTTGTTTGTCTGACCTCTAGTGGCCATTTCTTATAAGACAGGCTCATATTCACTAAACTGGTCTACATAGTGTGCGCATGAAAATGTGGCGCAAGCGAGCAGAATTTTGGCATATGTCTCCATGAAAGTAGGCAAAATGTGGCGCAACTCACCATGCAAGACAGAGAGGGAAAAGTACGCCTGTCCTGGAGTGGAGTAGAAATTAGACAGTTTTTATGACAAAATCTGGCGCAAAATAAGGCACACCTACAGAAATAGGACAGAAATTAGGTGCAAAAGTTAAAAAAACTTCTGAAGTAGTCTTAAGACTCAAACTAGACGCAAACAGGCACAAAAGCCTCCAAAACGGGCGCAAAAAGAGTTGGTAAATAATACGTAAAAAATAAGACAGTCGTAAACAGGCTTTTTACTCATGAAAACAGGCGGAGACACTTTAGTAAATCTGCCCCTCTGTGTTGCCGTACCTTTGTTTGCGCACAAACTTATTTTCTTTCCGCGTCCGTTCCGTTTTTTTTGCGGCCCTTATGCAGAACCATTCATTTCAATGGGTCCGGAAAAAAACCTGAAGTTAGGGCTCGTTCACATGACCGTATTTTTCTTTCCGTGTTGTTCCGTTTTTTTGCAGACCGTATGCGGAACCATTCATTTCAATGTGTCCGCAAAAAAAAAACGGAAGGTCTTCCATGTGCATTCCGTTTCCGTATGTCCGTATTTCCGTTCCGCAAGATCATGAGTCTTGTCCTATTATTGTCCGCATCATGGAGAAGGATAGGACTGTTCTATTAGGGGCCAGCTGTTCCGTTCCGCAAAATACGGAATGCACACGGATGTCATCCGTATTTTTTGCGGATCTGTTTTTTGCGGACTGTAAAATACATACGGCCGTGTGAATGAGCCCTTACTCTGTGTGCATTCCGTTTCCGTATGTCCGCAAAAAAATAGAACATGTCCTATTATTGTCCGCATTAGGCTTCATTTACACGACTATACGTGTTTTGCGGTCCGCAAAAAAATGGATGACATTCTGTATGGCATCCGTTTTTTTTTGCGGATCCATTGTAACAATGCCTATCCTTGTCAGCAAAACAGACAAGAATAGGACATGTTCTATCTTTTTTGCGGAACAGAAATACGGAGATACTGAAAACTGAGTGCTCATGGAGTACCTTCCGTTTTTTTTGCGGACCCATTGAAATGAATGGTTCCGCATACGGTCCGCAAAAAAAGCGGAACAGACACGGAAACAAAAAAAATATGGTCGTGTGAATGAAGCCTTATGGAGAAGGATAGGACTGTTCTATTAGAGGCCTGCTGTTCAGTTCCGAAAAATTCAGAGCACACGGACGTCATCCTTACTTTTTGCAGACTGCAAAATACATACGGTCGTGTGCATGAGCCCTATGGTCGATTTCACAGTGTTCAGTCAGTGATAGAATAGGAGCCGACAAAGAGATAAAGTGTAATGGAAAGATCTGCACCTGTTCTGTGTTTTTGGACCTGCACCTGGTTTTGGCTCAGAATCACTGACCAAATACTGATGTGTGATCAAGGCCTTTGGCTGGGGCTACGCTGAATCTTTTTTTAGCAATTTAAATTGATTTTAAGTATTGATCTACATTTAAGGTGCAGCAAATGGAGTTGTATGCAGTCTTCTGAAAGTGCTACAGAAAGTCTGGGTGTAACCGACGCCCCAGGCCTAGTTCACACGTCAGTGTCTGGTCAGTGATTTCCATCAGTGATTGTGAGCCAAAACCAGGATTGGAGCCTACAGTGGAAAGATCTGCACCTGTTCTGTGTTTAGAGCTGCACCTGGGGGCCTGCGCTGAGGTAAGATGAGGGGGGCGTCCAGAATGAGACAAGGCATTTGGTGAAATTTTCTCGTTTACAATGTATCTGCCATTCAGCTTAGGGCCTGGTGACTGTATCACTGATTTAGGGCTCATGCACATGAGCTGTTTGCGGACCACAAAAAAATAGAACATGTTCTATTCTCTGCGGTGCGGAGGCACGGACCGAAATCCCACGGAAGCGCTTCCAGTCCGTGCCTCCGCTCCGCACCACTCCGCATCTTGCAGATTGTGGACCCATTCAAATCCACAGGTCTGAATCCGTCATACAGAGGGCACACGACCGATGCCTGTATATTGCAGACCTGCTTTTTGCGGATGCAATATGGGCACGGGGCACACACACCCTTAGGCCTCCTGCCCTACACATTTCTATGGGGTTGCGTGCACATCTGCATTTCGGATTCATGCAGTCATTCCAAAAATTATAGAACATGTCCTATTGAGAGTGTGGGGGCACTCAGACTTTCTGAGGAGGAAGCAGGACTCACAGGCTCTCTATTGGGGGAGGGGAAGCAGGACTCACAGGCTCTCTATTGGGGGAGGGGAAGCAGGACTCACAGGCTCTCTATTAGGGGGATGGGGAAGCAGGACTCACAGGCTCTCTATCAGGGGGAGGGGGAAGCAGGACTCACAGGCTATCTATCAGGGGGAGGGGGAAGCAGGACTCATGAGGTCATTCCACAAATTATAGAACATGTCCTATTGAGAGTGTGGGGGAAGCAGGACTCACAGGCTTTCTCTATTAAGGGCAGGGGGAAGCAGGACTCACAGGCTTTCTCTATTAAAGGCAGGGGGAAGCAGGACTCACAGGCTCTCTATTGCAAATTCATGTGGTCATTCCACAAATTATAGAATATCTCCTATTGAGAGTGTGGGGGAAGCAGGACTCACAGGCTTTCTCAGGAGAGGGAGGAGGAGGCAGGACTCACAGGCTTTCTCAGGAGAGGGAGGAGGAGGCAGGACTCACAGGCTTTCTCAGGAGAGGGAGGAGGAGGCAGGACTCACAGGCTTTCTCTATTAGGGGGAGTGGGAAGCAGGACTCACAGACTTTCTCTATTAGTGAGAGAGGGAAGAAGGACTCACAGGCTTTTTCTATGAGAGGGCAAATTATAGATCATGTCCTATTTTGCTCCACATTGCAGAGTAGAATAGATATTTGTGGAGTGCGCACAGACGGTATCTGTATTTCATAGATCTGTGATTTGTGGACTGAAATACAGACACAGCCATGTACATAAAGCCTGAGGCTGGTGTTACACATGCAGCAGGTTTTTTGGGGTGTTTTTGAGGGATTTTACTGTTTTTGTTTGCTATGTTTTTTTGCTATTTTGTTTAAAAAAAAAAAACAGCTGTTGATGTTGCATGCGAGGACTCGGCCGGGCCCATGCTGCACCCTGCAAATTTCGTCCCGCAATGCACAGGCACTGACCATAGAGCTGCTGTATGCCGATGCAGGACCCATTCACTTGAATGGGGTCTGCAATCCGCATCCAACAGTCCGCACCAGTGCATGCACTACGTTTTTTTTGTGGTGCGGAGGCACGGGCAGAAAAAATCCCACGGAAGCACTCAGTAGTGGTTCCGTGGGGTTCCGTCCGTTCTTCCATTCTGCACCTTCTGAATTGCGGACCCATTCAAGTAAATAGGTCGGCATCCATGATGCAGTGCACAAACGGCCGGTGCCTGTATATTGTGGACTCAAAAATATTAGTAAATATGAAATGCAGGACAAAGTTTTTGTTTTGTGTTGTTTTTTTTTTTTTCTTTACATTTTTCATTCTTGAGGTGCGTTATTTTGGTCATTTGCATTTATCTTTTCAAATCTGGCGTTTTTCTGCCACTTTCCTTCACATTAGGTACGCAGGACGTATTATTACGTATTATTATTACGACCTCTGAAGATTTTTATGTATTAATCGTGGAAATTTACAAAGCATTAGATCACCTCCGAATGAGGAAGTCACATAGATATATACGTTCATATTTACACAATTCTATATTCGGAAAGCAGAAGCGGAGCTGGTCATAAAACGCCACGTCCAGTCTGGTAACACAATGGTGGCCGGGATCACGGCTCTGATCTAATGCTATACACAGACAATGCCTTGTATACACCGGGGTACTGGGCACTCTCTTGATGCAGGAAGCGCTCTCTTACAGATTTCCTGAATCTCTTCCTGCACCTCAGGATGTGACGCAAGTCAAAGGACAAGGTGAGGCTGAGCAGTGCTTAGAAGATACCTATATTGCCTCTGAGACATTGCCATCAGCATCCAGTGCCGTAAGACAGACCAGATACCAGCAAGTTCTTATCTCTACTTGGAGAAGCAGCCATACAGGAAAGTCCCTCCACTTTTCACATCTTCAGGTGACCATCTTGGGACCAGGACAGGATCTGCCTCCCTGTTGTGTGCATGACCCCTGCTAACCCCACGTGAGGGTGATATGTGGTCTCTGTCAGAAACGGTGACGTTGGCTTCCTAAGCGGTGGTAAGTACTTCACACCTGCATGGCCTCCTCCCCATTTTGCCTGTTTCCTAGTAGTACCATATGAGGTGCATGTTAGATTTGGCCTGCTGCCTCGTGAGGTCACCATGTTGTCACTTTTTTAACATTTAGTCCCTGGTTACACACATGATCCTGCGCACGTTGAAGACGGCGCTGGAGGAGGAGAGACGAGGACACCGACCTAGGCAAGAGTCCAAAGATGACCAGAACGAGGTAAGGAAAAAAAATATCAATGCATCTTCTCTCCAAACTGTGGCCCCTAGCCTGAATGTGGCCCTCGGGTACTGCAAATGTAGACCTTACAACAAGGGTAGACAGTAAAGTTTATGCTGGAGATTTCTCAGACTGGTGTAGAGTAGAACTGGCCCAGTTGCCCATAGCAACCAATCAGATTCCTCCTTTTATTTTCCAAAGGAGGTGTGAAAAATGAAAGGTGCAATCTGATTGGTTGCTAGGGGCAACTGAGCCAGTTGTACTTTACACCAGTTTGATAAATGAACCCATATCTGAGTGCAAACTCTTTCTCCCCTCTCAGCTGTTTTGCTTTAACTGTCTTCCTGGCTTTAGTATTTGGGATATGAACCACATGTCTGTCAGCCATATTAGCTCTCGTGGGCTAGCTCCCCTGTCGCCTGGTCACTCAAAGAATGGGCAGGAAAACAGGACTCACAGGCTTTCTCTATGAGAGGATGGGAAAAGCAGGACTCACAGGCTTTCTGTATAAGTGGGAGGGGGAAGCAGGACTCACAGGCTTTCTTTATAAGTGGGAGAGGGA
This sequence comes from Rhinella marina, assembly GCA_900303285.1. Lineage (NCBI taxonomy): Eukaryota > Metazoa > Chordata > Amphibia > Anura > Bufonidae > Rhinella > Rhinella marina. The sequence goes on along the minus strand of ONZH01018237.1, from coordinate 41,499 downwards.
AGCAGGACACACAGGCTTTCTGTATAAGTGGAGGGGGGGAGCAGGACTTACAGGCTTTCTGTATAAGTGGAGGGGGGGCGGACTCACAGGCTTTCTGTATAAGTGGAGGGGGGGAGCAGGACTTACAGGCTTTCTGTATAAGTGGAGGGGGGGCGGACTCACAGGCTTTCTGTATAAGTGGAGGGGGGGAAGCAGGACACACAGGCTTTCTGTATAAGTGGAGGGGGGGAAGCAGGACTCACCAGGCTTTCTGTATAAGTGGAGGGGGGAGCAGGACTCACAGGCTTTCTGTATAAGTGGAGGGGGGGCGGACTCACAGGCTTTCTGTATAAGTGGAGGGGGGAAGCAGGACTCACAGGCTTTCTGTATAAGTGGAGGGGGGGAGCAGGACTCACAGGCTTTCTGTATAAGTGGAGGGGGGGGCGGACTCACAGGCTTTCTGTATAAGTGGAGGGGGGGAAGCAGGACACACAGGCTTTCTGTATAAGTGGAGGGGGGAAGCAGGACTCACAGGCTTTCTGTATAAGTGGAGGGGGGGAAGCAGGACTCACAGGCTTTCTGTATAAGTGGAGGGGGGGGCGGACTCACAGGCTTTCTGTATAAGTGGAGGGGGGGAAGCAGGACACACAGGCTTTCTGTATAAGTGGAGGGGGGGGCAGCACTCACAGGCTTTTTGTATAAGAGGAGGGGGGAAGCAGGACTCACAGGCTTTCTCTATGAGAGGGGGAAGCAGGACTCATAGGCTTTCTTTATTAGTGGGCAGGGGGTGCAGCACTCACAGGCTTTCTTTTTGTGAGGGTGGGGGAAGCAGGACTCATAGGTTTTCTTTATAAGAAGGCAGGGAATGCAGGACTCACAGGCTTTCTCTATGACTGTTGGGGGAAGCAGGACACACAGGCTTTCTCTATCAGTGGGCAGGGGATGCAGCACTCACAGGCTTTATCTATGACTGTTGGGAGAAGCAGGACTCACAGGCTTTCTCTATTAGTGGAGGGGGGAGCAGGACTCACAGGCTTTCTCTATGACTGTTGGGGGAAGCAGGACTAACAGGCATTCTCTATGAGTCCTGGCAGGATTACAAAAATTTTAACAAGAAAATACTGAAATCATCGAAAACTATGAATGCCTGAAGTCAACTCTCCCCCGTCTAGTATCTTCTTCCGCTCTCTTTAAGAAGGAGGGATTGCAGTTCCATGTTCCTCTTGTCGGCAGAAGCCTAAGACACGTCTGCATGAAAAGAGAAGTGTGGTGTGAATGTTTTAACAGATGTATTTCTTCACTCTCCAAGACACAGAACCAAAATGTGTGTTTTTACAGACGCTTGAATAAGTTATTCTATTTGTTACCATTAATTGCATTTTCTAACTAAACAGTAGATGTAATAGCTAGACCAGGGCAGGAAGGGGCAGGATTGTGCCCAGGGGCGTCTTCAGGGAGTACGTGCTGCGCTCCAAGGCTCCTCATCGTGGCGGTGACTCAGGGATTGACCAATAGTGTCAGGAAGCAGCGGAGACAGTGCGTGTGTGAACAGCGAGGCCGGAGGGTACAACGTTACTGAAACATTTGCTCTGAAATGTTTTTTTTTTTTTTGTCCACCTAAATTTGGTGAATCTTTTGTTCACAATCCCTGAGTATAATTTATGGCTATGGTGATGTCCGTGTTACATTGTTTTTTGTTTTTTATTTATTGCGGATCCATTGTAGCAATGCCTGTCCTTACAGAACGGACAAGAACAGGACATGTTCTATTTTTTTGCAGAAACAGAGTCCTAAGTGATGATACGGAGGAGAAGGGTTTTGGAATTCGAGAAAAATTCATCATGAACTGAGACAAGTTTGGCAGCACCGGCCTGATCCACTGACCCAGAAGATGTGGGTTGACCTGTTTCTAGGTTGTGGAATCTAGAGAGAAAGAGAGGAATACATAGATTTATAATTGGCGCCATAGCTGTAAGGGTCGGGATGGCAGAAATCACAACCACCAAGCGGTCTATGCCCCGCACTTCAGTCTTCATTCTCAATTTTCGGTGCAGAATTATTTTAGTTCTTCTCTGATCATCCTTCTAGTGCAGCATATTATACAACGACAAATTGGTGGGGGCTATGGCGGCACAGCGTCACCCACTAGTCGCCGTAAGGCACCTTTCACATGAGCGTGACAGATTGGCTCAGGGTGCGTTCAGGAAAACTCGCACCATTTTGCAAGCAAGTTCAGTCAGTTTTATCTGTGATTGCGTTCAGTTGTTCAGTTTTTTCCGCGCGGGTGCGATGCGTTTTGATAAGTTTTTCACGCGCGTGATAAAAAACTGAAGGTTTACAAACAACATCTGTTAGCAACTATCAGTGAAAAAAACGCATTACACCTGCACTTGCTTCAGGATACAATGCGTTTTTCATTGAAGCCACATTCACTTCTATGGGGCCAGGGCTGCGTGAAAAATGGTCTTCTTTGAACATTCTTCGAGTGCAGCATATTGGTGGGGACTATGGCGGCACAGCATCACCGGCTAGTCGCCGTAAAATTGAGAAATGACTATGTTCCTCTCTGGAAAAACAATACAATATCCCCCCGAGCCCTGGACATCAGTAATATTCACATCTACTTTCATATCTCAAGATTATTTACTGGATATTTAGAGAAATGTGCATCAAAGAACTGGTCAGGGCCATTGGCGGAGGACCAAGGACAGTCCCTCGAATTGGCACATTTCATAATCGGACCGGTCAAAACAACAGGAAGGTCCAACCTTGGATTAAAGAAACTTCATTACTTTGTGACAAACTGGTCTCAAAAAATATTTTCTTGAAAATTCTTTTCAAGGTTTTCATTCTCTGCTGAATCACTTATAAGATAGGAGAAGATATACAGGGGGAGATTTGTCATTCCCTGTGCGCCTGAAAATTGGCATTAAAAAGTCGGAGGAGCGAGTGCATCTCCCACTTTTTGCCATCCTTAAAGGGGTTCTCCGGGAATTAAGAAAATAAAAATACTTAAATATTACTTCATTATAAATATCTTCCCAAATAGCTTACATTAGTTATAATGGATCGTTTTGTCTAGGGAGCAATGATCAGGGGAAATAAAATGGCCGCCGTCCTATTAGTGCACACAAAACCTGTCGTAATCACACAGAAGGACAAATTACTTCACAACACTGAGCTACCTCATTCTCCTCTCTGCTCTGCTTGTCATGGATTATGATCCATAAGCAGATGGGGCTAATGAGCAGCAGTCTCCATTACCACAGTCTGTCCTGTCCATCCTCTCTGTACTTCATCTCTCCTTGTGAACTCCATTCCTAAAGAAATTCAGCTGAAGATCTTATCATTTGTATTCAGGATCATAATCCCTGACAAGCAGAGCAGAGAGGAGGATGAGGCAGCTCTTTCTCTCAGTGTTGTGAAGTAACTTGTCCTGCTGTGTGATTAGGACAGGTTCTGTGTGTACTAATAGGATGGCGGCCATTTTATTTCTCCTAATGATCGCTCCCCCGACAAAACAAGCAATTATAACTAATGAAAGTTATTTGGAAATATATTTATAATAAAGTAATATTTACATATTTTCATTTTCTTAATTCCTGGAGAACCCCTTTAACATTTTTCTGAAAGGGGGAGTGACAAGGGCAAAGAAAGGAGCGTGACCAGCCGCTGCAACAAATTTATCGTCATGTACGCCAGTTTTGTACAGGGGATATCAAGACAGGAGCAGAAAGCTTGATAAATCTCCCCCAGGAGAAGGAGGACCATGAGTTCCATGAAGCCTGAGTGACTCTGTGACTCAGGGCCCATTCACACGACCGTGTGAATGAGTCTGCATCTATTCCGCAATATTGCCCCATTCACTTCTATGACAGCGGCCAGCTGCCGCACGAAGCCAGCTCCGTGCCAGGGCCCCGCATAAAAAATAGAACATGTCCTATACTTGTCCGCAACAGTGGACAAGTATAGGCATTTTCATGGGGCGCCCGGCCGTGTGTTCCGCAACGTCGGACGGCACCTGTAGTATTGAAATGCGGACCCGCATAACTACGGTCATGTGAATGGGCCCTAAGCGTCAGTTCCATAGCTGCTAGCATGGCTGCCAGGGACATAGCTGTAGTGGAAGCAGGGGAGGCAGCTGCTACGGGGCCCGAACTAAGAAGGGGCCAACAGGGTGAAGGATTGAAAGATTATATTGCCAAGGCCCCCTCAGCAGTAATATACAATGACAGTATGTGACAGGTGGAGCGGCTGCCGGGCCTTGTCTGAGAGAGCGATCTCCACTAGAAGCAGGAGTCAGGGTTGCATGGAAGAAGAGTTTACAGGGGGGCCCCGTTCAAAAATTTGCTGTGGGGCTCAGTCACCTCTAGTTATGCCACTGACGGCTGCTGTAACTTAGTTATTTCATGGTCCGTCTACTGGAGGAAGGATGGGTCAGGAGGAAAACAGAAAAACATGTTCTGCTTTTATGTAAATGAAGATTATTATTATTATATAGAAGTTATGTCACAGACTTTTCATTACAAGTCCTCAGCATTTCTAAGACCTCTGCTTGCTGTCAGCAAAGGGGAACTTTTTTGTTTACATCCAAAGTTCTGGAAACTGTTCAGAGCTGTATCCAGTCTAGACACCTCAGACTCCAGGCTGATACATCAAATCTGCAAAAAATAAAAATGACTTCTGTGTGCATTCCATATTTTGCAAAACGGAACAGCCGTCCTCTAATAGAACAGTCCTATCCTTATCTGTAATGCGGACAATAATTGGACATGTTCTATCTTTTTGCGGAACGGACATATGGAAACGGAATGCATTTTGTTTTTTTTTTTGTGGACCCATTGAAGTGAACGGTTCCACATATGGGTCGCAAAAAAAAAATGGAACGGGCACGGAAAAAACAATACGGTCGTGTGTATGAGCCCTTAGATTATGTCTCTTTTAATATTAGATCCATCATACTGCAAAAGTATTCACACCCCTTAAATGATCTTCAAGGTTACAAGTGCTTCAGAGGGATGTCAAAAATTCCTTTTGATGAAACAATTGCTCCGTGTAGGCCTCATGCACACGACTGTATGTATTCTGTGGTCCGCAAAACACGGATCCGCAAAACGAAAAAAAAAAACGGATAACATCCGTTTGCATTCTATATTTTGTGGAATGGAATGACCACCCCCTAATAGAATAGTCCTATCCTTGTCCGTTTTGTGGACAGTAATATGTTCTTATTTTTTGCAGAATGGACATACGGACATGGAATGCACACGGAGTAACTTCCGTTTTTTTTTGCGGACCCATTGAAACAAATGGTTCCGCATACGGTCCGCAAAAAAAACGGCATACACACGGAGTAAATTCCTTTTTTTCTTTGCGGACCTATTGAAATGAATAGTTCCACATACGGTGCGCAAAAACATGGAAAGAAAATCCGTTTGTGTGCATGAGCCCTAAACAAAAAACAAACTGTACAATGCAAAAAAAAAAACGGTTTCCCAGAATTTAAAAAAACAAAACAAAATAAAAAGATGGCTACTTTATTCCAGAAACAGCGCCACTTCTGTCCAGGGGTTGTACCTGGTACTGCAGCTCTGCTATAAGAAATCGAATGTTATACCACACCCCACCTGTGGACAGGGGTGGAGCTGCTTTTTCTAGTCCTGGACAACCCCTTTAATAAAAACCCCAGCTGGCGGGGCCTGCAGGGGCCAATAATGGACAGAGCAGCAGAAGTCTTACTTTCACTTTGGATGATCGGCCGATAACACAATCGCCAGCTGAAAATCAGGACTTAACCCTTGAAGGAAAGTCATTTGGGAAATCCTCAACTCCCCCTGCGGATTATAACCGTGAAGTATTTCGTCGAAGGTGGAGAATTCTTTTTCAGATCGGCCGCTATGGGGGGGAAGACGGCCGTAGAGACACAGTCATTGCTATGACAGATTTTACGAGAGGTCGGGACCAGATGAGCCGAGCAGGCAAGGTACTGACTGATGACGGCGATGTGAAATCTTCTTGTCTGTTCAGTATTATTATTATATTTTTAGATTTTTGTCTTTTATGTAGAAAATAAAAAAAGGCAGGCCCCTGCCCCGAGCGATGGGCCCGGCCTTGTAGGTACGTGCACAGTTTATGAGCCTATGAATATTCACGGCAGGAACCGGTTTGGCAGGGCGTCACAGGCCGCGCTTTGTATTTACCTGTCGAAGCACGTGTGTTTTTTTTTTTTTGCGGAAGTGTAAACCCCAGACACCAGGTGTACAGACAGACTCCCACAGCCGCCCTCAACCCGGCATTAACCCCTTATACTTCTTTGCTGTTTATTTCTGTCTTTGACTTTTTACTGTCCACCTTCTGCGCGTCCCTCCCATCCGTCCTCTGCCTCCGGCCTTTCTAGTCTGTGTGTTGCTTGTCTGCCCCCTCCCTCAACAGCTGGTTCACTTTCTATGAATGTGGCCCTGAAGTGCCTGTCACGGGGAGGTCCCTGTGTCACCTCCAGAACGACGTGGTACCTTCTGCCCGGCAAGGTGAGGCGTGCCCCATCTGCACGGTGGTGCGAGGCTTTTTGGGGGATGAATGATGAGATGGCTGCAGGTTTGTGCATTTGCTTTCCTGCCAAGCTCGCCCCCATCGGAGCGGCTTTGTGTGATAACATTGTGCGTGTTTCTTCCAGGTCTTACAGTACGAGGGAGACGAGGAGCGGGACGGCATCGTATACGGTGTATATCTACGAAACACAAGCTCCACGCAGGTAATGTCTACTGGCAGGGATCAGCAACCTGTGGCACTCCAGCTGCCGTGAAACTACACTTGTACGTCTTTTCCCTAAACTCCTGTAGAAGCCAATAGAGCATGCTGGGAGTTGTAGTTTTACAACAGCTGGAGTGTCACAGAGGTTCTGACCCCTAGTCTACTTGTCTATGATATTCCCTGACCTAGAGCTTGCCAGCTGACCGGTGCCAGTGTGCCACGCCAACTCCGGGGTCCACAAGGAGCTGACATGGCGGCTAGTAAGAAATGAATATTAGGGCTTGTGAGAGGCAGTAGGCCGGCACTGATATAGGACTGCTCTCAGCTGAGAAGACAATAAGATGGAGGACACGTGGAGCATGTTCTAGATCTGTCTTGACTCCTCACATGGCAGATGGAGAAGCTGGAATTGGCAGTGTTTGGCCCTGGGCCCCATAGAAGGTTTCTGTCTCTATGGTAAATGTTGCCGAGATGTGTGAACAGGGCAAAAGCCGTCGTCTTCAACATGAGAAGAAGACCTCTGCTTATATGGAAATATTTGTTGTGTTGTAGCGCTCAGCAGATGCACTGACTACGTATGCACCGAACCAATGTGGTACTTGGTTCTGCTGGGGCAGTATATTGTGCTGCACTGTGGTATTTGGTTCTGCTGGGGCAGTATATTGTGCTGCACTGTGGTATCTGGTTCTGCTGGGGCAGTATATTGTGCTGCACTGTGGTATTTGGTTCTGCTGGGGCAGTATATTGTGCTGCACTGTGGTATTTGGTTCTGCTGGGGCAGTATATTGTGCTGCACTGTGGTATCTGGTTCTGCTGGGGCAGTATATTGTGCTGCACTGTGGTATCTGGTTTCTGCTGGGGCAGTATATTGTGCTGCACTGTGGTATCTGGTTCTGCTGGGGCAGTACATTGTGCTGCATTGTGGTATCTGGTTCTGCTTGGGCAGTATATTGTGCTGCACTGTGGTATCTAATTCTGCTGGGGCGGTATATTGTACTGCACTGTGGTATTTGTTCTGCTGGGGCAGTATATTGTGCTGCACTGTGGTATTTGGTTCTGCTGGGCAGTATATTGTGCTGCACTGTGGTATCTGGTTCTGCTGGGGGTATATTGTGCTGCACTGTGGTATCTGGTTCTGCTGGGGCAGTATATTGTGCTGCATTGTGGTATCTGGTTCTGCTGGGGCAGTATATTGTGCTGCATGTGTATCTGCAGTATATTGCTGCACTGTATTCTGTTCTGCTGGGCAGTATATTGTGCTGCACTGTGGTATCTGGTTCTGCTGGGGCAGTATATTGTGCTGCACTGTGGTATCTGGTTCTGCTGGGGCAGTATATTTGTGCTGCACTGTGGTATCTGGTTCTGCTGGGGCGGTATATTGTGGCTGCATTGTATTCTGGTTCTGCTGGGGCAGTATATTGTGCTGCACTGTGGCATCTGGTTCTGCTGGGGCAGTATATTGTGCTGCACTGTGGTATCTGGTTCTTCTGGGGCAGTATATTGTACTGCACTGTGGTATCTGGTTCTGCTGGGGCGGTATATTGTGCTGCATTGTGGTATCTGGTTCTGCTGGGGCAGTATATTGTGCTGCACTGTGGTATCTGGTTCTGCTGCTGGGCGGTATATTGTGCTGCATTGTGGTATCTGGTTCTGCTGGGCAGTATATTGTGCTGCACTGTGGCATCTGGTTCTGCTGGGCAGTATATTGTGTTGCACTGTGGTATTTGGATCTGCTGGGGCAGTATATTGTGCTGCACTGTGGTACTTAGTTCTGCTGGGCAGTATATATTGTGCTGCACTGTGGTATCTGGTTCTGCTGGGGCAGTATATTGTGCTGCACTGTGGTACTTAGTTTCTGCTGGGGCAGTATATTGTGTTGCACTGTGGTATTTGGTTCTGCTGGGGCAGTATATTGTGCTGCACTGTGGTATTTGGTTCTGCTGGGGCAGTATATTGTGCTGCACTGTGGTATCTGGTTCTGCTGGGGCAGTATATTGTGCTGCACTGTGGTATCTGGTTCTGCTGGGCAGTATATTGTGCTGCACTGTGGTATCTGGTTCTGCTGGGGCAGTATATTGTGCTGCACTGTGGTATCTGGTTCTGCTGGGGCAGTATATTGTGCTGCACTGTGGTATCTGGTTCTGCTGGGGCAGTATATTGTGCTGCACTGTGGTATCCTGGTTCTGCTGGGGCAGTATATTGTGCTGCACTGTGGTACTTAGTTCTGCTGGGGCAGTATATTGTGTTGCACTGTGGTATTTGGTTCTGCTGGGGCAGTATATTGTGCTGCACTGTGGTATCTGGTTCTGCTGGGCAGTATATTGTGCTGCACTGTGGTATCTGGTTCTGCTGGGGCAGTATATTGTGCTGCACTGTGGTATCTGGTTCTGCTGGGGCAGTATATTGTGCTGCACTGTGGTATCTGGTTCTGCTGGGGCAGTATATTGTGCTGCACTGTGGTATCTGGTTCTGCTGGGGCAGTATATTGTGCTGCACTGTGGTATCTGGTTCTGCTGGGGCAGTATATTGTGCTGCACTGTGGTATCTGGTTCTGCTGGGGCAGTATATTGTGCTGCACTGTGGTATCTGGTTCTGCTGGGAAATATTTTGTGCTGCACTGTGGTATCTGGTTCTGCTGGGGAAATATTTTGTGCTGCACTGTGGTATCTGGTTCTCCTGGGGAAATATTTTGTGCTGCACTGTGGTATCTGGTTCTGCTGGGGCAGTATATTGTGCTGCACTGTGGTACTTAGTTCTGCTGGGGCAGTATATTGTGCTGCACTGTGGTATTTGGTTCTGCTGGGGCAGTATATTGTGCTGCACTGTGGTATCTGGTTCTGCTGGGGAAATATTTTGTGCTGCACTGTGGTATCTGGTTCTGCTGGGCGGTATATTGTGCTGCACTGTGGTATCTGGTTCTCCTGGGGAAATATTTTGTACTGCACTGTGGTATCTGGTTCTGCTGGGGCAGTATATTGTGCTGCACTGTGGTATCTGGTTCTGCTGGGGCAGTATATTGTGCTGCACTGTGGTATCTGGTTCTGCTGGGGAAATATTTTGTGCTGCACTGTGGTATCTGGTTCTGTTGGGGCAGTATATTGTGCTGCACTGTGGTATCTGGTTCTGCTGGGGAAATATTTTGTGCTGCACTGTGGTATCTGGTTCTGCTGGGGCAGTATATTGTGCTGCACTGTGGTACTTAGTTCTGCTGGGGCAGTATATTGTGCTGCACTGTGGTATTTGGTTCTGCTGGGGCAGTATATTGTGCTGCACTGTGGTATCTGGTTCTGCTGGGGAAATATTTTGTGCTGCACTGTGGTATCTGGTTCTGCTGGGGCGGTATATTGTGCTGCACTGTGGTATCTGGTTCTCCTGGGGAAATATTTTGTACTGCACTGTGGTATCTGGTTCTGCTGGGGCAGTATATTGTGCTGCACTGTGGTATCTGGTTCTGCTGGGGCAGTATATTGTGCTGCACTGTGGTATCTGGTTCTGCTGGGGAAATATTTTGTGCTGCACTGTGGTATCTGGTTCTGTTGGGGCAGTATATTGTGCTGCACTGTGGTATCTGGTTCTGCTGGGGAAATATTTTGTGCTGCACTGTGGTATCTGGTTCTGCTGGGGCGGTATATTGTGCTGCACTGTGGTATCTGGTTCTCCTGGGGAAATATTTTGTGCTGCACTGTGGTATCTGGTTCTGCTGGGGCAGTATATTGTGCTGCACTGTGGTATCTGGTTCTGCTGGGGCAGTATATTGTGCTGCACTGTGGTATCTGGTTCTGCTGGGGCAGTATATTGTGCTGCACTGTGGTATCTGGTTCTGCTGGGGCGGTATATTGTGCTGCACTGTGGTATTTGGTTCTGCTGGGGCGGTATATTGTGCTGCACTGTGGTATCTGGTTCTGCTGGGGCAGTATATGGTGCTATACTATTGGTCCCTCGTATTTTTGTTCCTTTCTACTTCTGTTGCCCCGTCTTCTGCCAACCCAGGCTATATGGTAATATATGGTCTGACATTACATGTTCTCATCTGCCACCTCTTCTCTCCGCAGCCTCCTGTTAGAGTGTTAGCTCTGCGTGCCGGCACTCTTCCCAGACTTATCCTCCATCTCCTGGAAGCTCGGATTCTGGGGGACACCACCTACATCCCAGCCTTCCTGGCCACGTACCGCACCTTCACCAGTCCCCATGAAGTGCTGAGGACGCTGCTGCACAGGTGATATTGTAGTACACATGGTACCTGTATGCGGCTCCTGCCATCGCTCCAGGGATCACCAGCAAAGTGCCACAGCCGGACTAGCGGCTCCTCTCATATCCGTCTCTTAGATCAGGAGCTGTCATTCACCTGTTTTTCACTATTGATGTGAAATTTCTTATTATTGGATGTGTGGGCCGTTTTATAGTCTTTCTGGGATTTGTGTCATTCTATGGTTTGCATAGACCATTGGACTACAGGACTATTTAAAGGCTATGTACACCTTCAGAGGCAATTTTTGTTCATGACTGCATCTTACTTATTATTGGCTAAAAATATTTTTTCAATTAGCCTTTAATAAAAATATTGAGCCGTTCTGTCACAAAGGGTTAACTGTTTTTCTAGCTGTGTGACTGGTACTTTCACTTTGTGCCATAATCTAATAACCCTTATCTCTAAACTACTGGGAGGTCATAAACACTTATTTAAGCCACATTCTTATCAGTAAGGTAAGAACTGAGCAATAATGAGTGTTTATAATGTCAGAGAGCAGAGATAAGGAGCCCGTCAGCTCCTGGTCTGACGTAAAAGACAGAAAATCCAAAGTGTGTTACTAGATCATCTCAGCTCTGTACAGAAAAAAGGCTTCCATATTTTTAATAAAGACCAATTGAAAAAATGTTTTTTAGTTAAAAATGAGTACAATGTAATAATAATAAAAAAAATTGTCCCCAAAGGTATACATAGCCTTTAAGTGTATTAGCGATAGTATATTGCAGGACACGACTATTATATTACAGCCTGGGATGTTATCACATCATATATTACATTATATTACAGGTTATGACCAGATCACATATTATACACCCTAGGAGGTCATGAAAAAAATAAAAAAATGATTTCATTGTAATACCTGAAATGTTCCTCTGTTCCTCCACCTATCACTCTGCTCCCTGATGTCATCCTGTTTTATGGTGTGAGCCGTTGTGTCCTGTGCTTGCAGGTTGGAGGACAACGACTACACTCAGGCAACTGATAACTCCTATGGAGGAAAAGATGATGAGTGAGTAGTACATGTATCTTCGATACACAATCAGGCCTGTGTTTTACTGTAGGGCGCACAAACTTGTATTTAGTGTAAAGGCCATATTGTCAGATTGCATCACTTAAAGGGGTCGTCCAGGATTTCAATACTGATGACCTAATTCTCAGAATAGACCATCAGTATCCAATCGGTGGGGGTCCGACACCTGGGACCCCCGCTGTTCAGCTGTTTCATAGTAGCTCCGTTCACTACACACAGTGGACAGAGCTGTAATTCCGGCTCCGACTTCTGGAGCTGCTCTAAAACATTATTTAATATCTAATTTCTGTCTCGAAATCTGATCACTTGAAGGTACAGGCCCAAAGCCTGGGGCTGCACTACTGAGACACCATGGTGACAAGTATGAGTATCCATTCTGTCAGGTGCAGGGCATGGGCCATATAGTTCACACCGGGAAGGCTGTAGATATCAATGTGGACGCTGATCCTGTCTCTATAATGTCCTCTGTACAGTCACCATGATGGCTCTCTCCACACCTTCCCACCAGTGACCTCGCTATGTCGCTCTCTCCTCAGTGTCAGCAGTCTCTTCTGTGGCTGGATGTCTCAGTATCCGGAGGACTTTATATCGCTGGACCCGGGTGTGAGGGAAGAGCTTTCTCGCTGCTTCTTACGACTAAAGAGAACAAACTTGGTGACAAAACTACAGGAGGTCGATGGCGGGCAGAAGACTGTGACCGAGGATGTCCCCCCTGCAGGAGGGGAGAACGACCACTACGACCCCTTAGATGTCCTGACGTTCCAAGCCGGATATGTGGCGGAGCAACTGACCTGCCTGGAGGCGGTGAGGACCCCGCTCTCTACTCCGACTTACTGAAAGGGATAGTCAGGGAAATTTCCCGGTGGACCGATGCCCAGGGGGTCACCTGAGTCCTCCTCACCGCTGGCCAGTGGAAGTTTTTGGGGATGTATTTTGTGCTGCTGACAGTATTTGATGATGGACTGTGGTATTTGGCTCTGTTGGGGTGATATAATGTGACACAATATGGTATTGCTGGCCCTGTCTTCCATAAATTTGGACCCGACTACAAAACGGGGCCAATTTTAGTATTTTCTCCAGGGCCACTTTAAGTTCCCAGTCCGCCCCTGGGGATAGACACACTTTAAAAAGTTGTAATTTTTCAGGAATCGACTTTAATTCACTTCAACTTGATGAGTATTTAGATTTCTGATAGTACAGGAGGCGCAGGGATCCTGAGTATAGCAAATTAGGCCACATTCATATGACCGTTTTTTAAAAACAAATTGAAGTCTTTTGCTGAAGGACCTGCTCTCAAGCACAGTGATGTTTCCTGCTGTGAGCAGGTCCTTGAGCATCCAGGAAGGAGCAGCTGCCTCTGTGTTTGAAGGAGGTGAGTAATTTTTACCGTAATTTTTTTGGCTTTAGGGGGCCGTTATGTATACTGCAGGACTGGAATTTTATTTTTTTTTAAAAAAGCCAATGAAAATCATCCATTTTTAAAATGTGATGCAAAATGGCCCTTAGAAGTGGGCAGATGGCCAGAAATTGGACGCAAATCTGGTTGGTTCATTCCTCTCTTCCTATTGAAATGTGCACGCTTGGCTGAGCATGCATGTGTTTGGGGGGTCAGGAGAGAGAGCCAAATAAGCGTGCATGTGTATGGGGTGGGCATAGCCGTCGACAGCTATATAAGGTGTAAACCACATTTACATTACGATCCCTGCTGTGATAGGGGGACCCCCTTAGCTTTTTATGGGGGGGGGGGAATTCTACATTATATTCCAGTTCTGTGCCGGATTATCAGGTTTCCCAGATTAAAGTAATGTCACTGTTATAGTAGAGTTCATAGTTTGGTGGAGTTATTACAAGATTCAGGTCTTTTCCCGTCTTTTATGTCTCACGTATATTCTCATGACTTTAATTTTTTAATTTTTTCTTGCAGTCTCTCTTCTTAAAAGTCGTCCCGTACGAGTGCCTGGGATCCGTGTGGTCTCGCAGAGACAGGGGAGGAGAGCACTGTGACCGATGCCACTCTGTCCGAGAGACCGTCCGCCACTTTAACCGCCTGTCGGGGGCCGTCACATCCTCGTGCGTTCAGGACGCGCAACTGAAGCCACAACAAAGGGCTCGGGTGATTGAGAAGTGGGTGCGAGTGGCCGAGGTGAGAGGGAGTAGACTCCAGCAGATGTGGTACATTCTGGATTATCAGTTCTCTGTAGATAAAATGATAAAACTCACTTTTGAGGTTAGAGATCCCAAAGTCTCATAATGAGAATATCTGAGCTTTATCGGGTCCCGACCCCGTAGTCGTTGTTGGTCCAAGGTCATAGATTTACAATATTCTGACACATATTTCTATGACTTGTCTGGAGATTTCCTCTAAGTGACCAATTTCCTTTCTTCAGGAATGCTGGAACCTCAGGAACTTCTCCTCCGTCTATGCCATCCTCACAGCCTTACAGAGTACGTCTGTGCACCGCCTGAAGAAAGTCTGGGCAGAGACGTCCAGGTAATGGGGGACCCAGAATGGTTCCTGGTGGCCATTTTTCCAGAGTTTAGATGATGGATCTGTTTTTATACATTTAGAAAGATGTTCTTTAGGGCACAGATTGGTTCCTAATGGCCATATTTCAAGAGTTTAGATGATGGACGTGTTTCTATACATGTAGAAAGATGTTCCTCGGGCCATAGAATGGTTCCTCGTGGCCATATTTCAAGAGTTTAGATGATGGACGTGTTTCTAATCATGTAGTAAGATGTTCTTCAGGCTACAGAATGGTTCCTTGTGGCCATTTTTTCAGCGTTAAGATGATGGACACGTTTCTATATATGAAGCAAGATGTTCTTCAGGGCACACACTGGTTCCTCGTGGCCATTTTTCCACAGTTTAGGAGATGGACGTGTTTCTACATGTAGCAAGATGTTCTTCGGGGCACAGAATGGTTCCTCGTGGCCATATTTCCACAGTTTAGATGATAGACGTGTTTCTATACATTAAGCAAGATGTTCTTCAGGCCACAGAATGGTTCCTTGTGGCCATATTTCCAGAGTTTAGATGATAGACATGTTTCTACACCTGAAGTGAGGTGTTTATCAGGGCACAGAATGGTTCCACGTGGCCATATTTCCAGAGTTTAGATGATAGACCTGTTTCTACACCTGAAGTGAGGTGTTTATCAGGGCACAGAATGGTTCCACGTGGCCATATTTCAAGAGTTTAGATGATGGACGTGTTTCTATACATGTAGAATGGTTCTTCGTGGCCATATTTCCAGAGTTTAGATGATAGACATGTTTCTACACCTGAAGTGAGGTGTTTATCAGGGCACAGAATGGTTCCACGTGGCCATATTTCCAGAGTTTAGATGATAGACATGTTTCTACACCTGAAGTGAGGTGTTTATCAGGGCACAGAATGGTTCCACGTGGCCATATTTCCAGAGTTTAGATGATAGACCTGTTTCTACACCTGAAGTGAGGTGTTTATCAGGGCACAGAATGGTTCCACGTGGCCATATTTCCAGAGTTTAGATGATGGACGTGTTTCTATACATGTAGAATGGTTCTTCGTGGCCATATTTCCAGAGTTTAGATGATAGACATGTTTCTACACCTGAAGTGAGGTGTTTATCAGGGCACAGAATGGTTCCTCGTGGCCGTGATGATGGACGTGTCTTAATACATGCAGCGCTGTATTGATCAGGGTTGATGTCCACAGGGAAATCCAGCGCAGTTACCAGGACATGAGCGAGGTGTTTTCTGAGAAGGACAATTACGCCCGGATGAGGGAGCTGCTTTTCCAGGTGGGTGGCCGACCTCCTGTCCTCTGCTGCGGTGATAATTCATCATATAACTCTAACTTCTTGTTTAGTCTCAGGATGCTTCTGATGTTACCTCCAAAAAACACTCCCCCCGTGCCAGGGACCCCCGAGCCACGGTAAGAGACAGCATCACTCCTGTATTGTAGGGATGGGAGAAGGTTCTGCCTACATAGGGCCATACACATTGTGATCCAATGATCCTTACCTTTTTCTCAGAAAAATCAGACCTGGGGGTCGAGAGGGAAAGAGGGGGGCACTGACTGCTGGTTTCATTGTACACGGCCAGTTTAGGGTATTTCATCCATACAGATATAATGTAGATTACTACAACGGCCTGAGAGGAATCCATTATTGCGAGCAGTCATAAATCTACATAATAGTGCTACAAGGGTGGACATATAATACCGCCATACAGTAATGGTAATGGTATAACTATACTGCTGCAGCCAACATGACGTAAGTCTGGATCATAATTGCAGAGTTATGGTCACCATCCTTTCTGGCCATAATATCCAGTCCTCCATGTTCTTTTGGTCACTGCTCATGGAGTAAAACCTCATGATCTTGTTGTCTTCCTCGCTCACAGGGGGTCATCCCGTACCTCGGAGTCTTCCTCACTGACCTCGTTATGCTGGACTCCGCCATCCGGGATCATCTGGAGGTGAGTCTTCTCTTCCTTTTCTTAACTTTAGGCCAAGAAATGAAGGGTAATATTTCATATATTCCATGACTGGGCGTCGCTGTGGCGGTCATTGTTGACCATTGTTTGCTCGCGGGGCGCCCTTCTTCATGTTTTTCTAATACCAATCCTGTCGTTTTTCAGAACGGATACCTGAACTTTGAGAAGCGCAGGAAGGTGAGTGCCTAGACCTGTACTGGAGGCTTATGTGTAGTGTTATTAAAGGAATACTCCGGCCATACTTACACAGGGTCGGGCTCTTTGTTGAATCCTTGTGTCATGCTCCGCCCCCTCAGGAATGAACCATTGTTACCTATATAACCCCCCAACCCTGGACCCTCCATGTTTATTCCTCATATAATGACTTTCTTTCTCCTCGTCAGGAGTTTGAGTCGCTGTCTCAGATCCGGCTCCTGCAGACCGTCTGCCTGGGATATCGCCTCACTTTAGATCCGCACTTCGCCGGCTGGTTCCAGAAACTGCGTCTTCTCAGCGAGGACGAGAGGTACGTGTGAACAGGACCCTCTCGCCCAAAATATAGTCTGGCTATAACACTCTTAAAGGGGCGGTCAGGAGGGTCATTTCTAGATTTTGATGCTAGAACTGAGGTGATGTCCGATTATTACGGCGTAGCTCATGCAGGTTCTTGTCGCCTTTCGTAGTTACCGATTGTCGTGTGACATTGAATCAAACCAAGATGCAACGGTAACCCCCCCGGCACCGGTGAAGCCTACGGTGATCATCACACACTGCACGGAGTGAGTAGTAGGCCGAATGTATATGGCGGAACGTTATCAGACTGTTCCTGCTCTGCTGACCATGTTCTGGTTTGGTTTTCTCACAGTCTTCTGGCCTCCATTGCGGCACCTTTTGGACCCAGCATGCACCTGGTGTCCTGGGACACACCCTGCGAGCGGCTGCTGGCTCCAGGCCTGAACCCGGTACGGACAATTTCGGTGATACAACGAGATATTTCCCTTTCCCTACAGAATTAGTTATCAGGAATGACAATTTACCCTCTGAGATATCTTCCGTAGCATGTGATTTGACTTCTTCTTTAAAATGGAAGAGATAATTGAGCACCAACGCTTTGCAGATTTGACCCAGTGAAATTTCCAGTAATAATAATGGGTATGCTTCTATTTTCCACACGGCTTCTATTCTGTAAGTCTCTGTGGATTTGTGCAGAGTCCGCACTGCCAATCTGGAGCAATTCCTCCACATCCAGACCTGGCTTAAGGCTGTGTTCACACGTGACTGAATAGCTTCGGATTTACCACTACAGATCTTCGTGTGGCAGATCCACAGCATTGTAAGGCTACTTTCACACTTGCAGCAGCAGGGTCCGGCGGGCTGTTCCGGAGGTGGAACAGCCTGCCGGATCCGTGCTAATGCTAGCCCACCGTGCCTATAACGGGAGCGGGCCAGAGGTCCGGCCGCAGCACGGCAAACAAGCCGAGAGGCGGCTGGACAAAAACTGTAGTGTGCTGTAATTTTTGTCTGGCCGCCTCTCGACTGTTCCCCTGCCAGACCCGGATCACATGTGGCGGATTTGCTGCAGGCAGCTGGATAGGATTAAGGCTAGGTTGACACTGGTCGCGGCCAGGATCGCCGAGTAGCGGGGATCCCATAGAGATGAATGGGATCGCCGTCGCAAGAAGTCCTGCCCTGTTGGATTTCTTGCAACTGCGGCGACCATCCCATTAATTTCTATAGGTTCCCCGCTACTCAGCGATCCTGGCCGCGACCAGTGTAGCCCTAGCCTTAGATGCTACAGGAATTTTCCACACAGAAAAACAATCACAGTGATTTTGTTGCAGATTTTTCACAGCAGATTTTACCGCTCCCAGTGCAGCAGGGGTGAAATCCTTGGCACAATTGGTGTATAACACGTGCAGATTTTGGGGCAGATTCACCTTAGATTTGAGGCATTGTGCACGTGGAGCTACTCTGAAGGTGATCGCTCTCTTTAGGGTATATTCACACACAGAAAATTTATTGCAGATATTTCTGTTCTAGAAAACTCATTTCATTCATTTGAATGGGGCTGTTTTGGTGGCAAGCAGGTCGAGTTCTTCAGGCTTCATTCAGATGAATGGGGCAGTTGCAGAAACTTCTGCACCAAATCTACAATGTGTCCCCATAGCGACCAATCAACCTCTTTGACCGCACCCGAGTCTGACATTTTGTGGGACAGGAGGTCGCACTTGTGTTGTATAATGAGGATTTTTTTTTCTCCCTCACGGCTCCTCTCTAATAGCAACAGAAAAGCCCGTCGGTTCCGTCCCTGGACACACAAAGCTCCCCCAAACCAGCGCACAAAGGTTTGCTGAGCCCGGCGGTCGCGGTGAGGACACACAGACGTTCTGCATCTTGTGGCAGTCCGCTGAACGTGACCGCGCGGCACAGCGCCTCTTCTGAGAGCATCGCTGAGCAGGGAAAATTTCCCGACCCTGCAGCAGACTTCCGCATCATTCGAGCACGTGTGGAGCCGGCAGAGGAGAACAGCGTCTACAAGAGCGTGCGGGTGAGGAGACACTGTCATCGCAGGGTACAGGGTCTTTTTGGGGTGCATGGCCTTCTGGAACATGGTCATCTATATCTGCCTCAACACAGGGCACAGTGTCTTCTATAACATGTCATCCCTAAGTGCAGGGTCGTCTCAAGGGTTCAGGGTCTACAATATCATCAGGGGAAGCCGTGTCTTTCATATCATGGTCATCCCTAAGTGTAGAGTCTTCTTTACCAGGGTCATCTCCGGGTTCAGGGTCTTCTATAACATGGTCATCTTGGGGTGCAGGGTCTTCGATATCATCACTGGGAGCAGGGTTTTCTAGAACATGGTCTTCCCGGAGGTTAGGGTCTTCTATTACAGGGTCGTATCGGGGTTCAGGGCCTTCAATATGATCACGGGAAGCAGTGTCTTCTATAACATGGTCATCCCTGAGGTTAGGGTCTTCTATAACAGGGTGGTCTCTAGGTTAAAGGTCTTCAATATTATCACGGGGAGCAATGTCTTCTATACTTGGTCATCCCTGAGTGCAGGGTCTTCTATAACAGGGTCATCTCGGGGTGCAGGGTCTTTTATATCATCATCACTGGGAGCAGGGTCTTCTATAACATGGTCATCCCTGAGTGAAGAGTCTTTTATATCATCACTAGGAGCAGGGTATTCTATAGTATGGTCATCCCTGAGGTTTGGGTCTTCTATAACAGGGTCGTCTCAGAGTTCGGGGTCTTCAATATCATCACAGGGAGCAGAGCCTTCTATAACATGGTCATCCCTGAGTGCAGAGTCTTTTATATCATCATCACTAGGAGCAGGGTCTTCTATAGTATGGTCATCCCTAAGGTTAGGGTCTTCTATAAATTATCACGGAGTGCAAGTTCTTTTAGAACACAGTCATCTCAGGGTGCAGGGTCTTCTATTACATTATCGCCACAGGGTATTCTATAACAGGGTCATCCCGGAGTGCAGGGTCTTCTATAACATGGTCATGCTTGAGTGCAGAGTCTTCCATAACAGGGTCATCTCAGAGAGCAGGGTCTTCTATATCATCATCACTGGCAGTCAGGTCTTCTATAACATGCTCATCCCTGAGTGCAGAGTTTTCTATAGCAGTATAATCTCAGAACACAGCATATTCTATAGAATTGTCAAAGGGGTCAGGGTCTTCTATATCAGTGATTTTCAACCAGTGTGCCTCCAGCTGTTGCAAAACTACAACTCCCACCATGCCCTTCTGTAGGCTGATAGCTGTAGGCTGCCTGGGCATGATGGGAGTTGTAGTTTTGCAACAGCTGGAGGCACACTGGTTGAAAATCACTGTTCTATATCATAGTCATCACTGAGTGCAAGGTCTTCTATAACAGGGTTGTCTTGAGGTTTAGGGTCTTCAATCTTCAATATCATCACGGGGAGCAGTGTTTTCCATAACATGGTCATCCCGGAGTGTAGGGTCTTTTATATCATCGTCACTGGGAGGAGGGTCTTCTATAGCGTGGTCATCCTTGAGGTTAGGGTCTTCTAAAACAAGGTTGTCTCGGGGTTCAGGGTCTTCAATATCATCACGGGGAGCAGTGTCTTCTAGAACATGGTCATCCGTGAGTGTAGAGTCTTCTATAACGGGTCATCTCGGGGGGCAGGGTCTTCTATACATGGTCATCCCTGAGGTTAGGGTCTACTATAACAGGGTCGTCTCAGAGTGCAGGGTCTTCAATGTTATTATCACAGGATGCAAGGTCTTTTAGAACTCAGGGTGCAGGGTATTCTATATCATCATCATTATGGGGAGCCGGGTCTTCTACAACATGGTCATCACAAAGTGCAGGGTCTTTTATATCATCATCACTGGCAGCTGGGTCTTCTATATCATGGTCATCAATGAGTGCAGAGTTTTCTATAACATGGTCAACCCGGAGTACAGGGTCTTCTATACTGTATAATTGTCACAGGGTTCAGGGTCTTCCATATCATGGTCATCCCGGAGTGCAGGGTCTTCTATATCATGGTCATCTCGGAGTGCAGGGTCTTCTATAACATGGTCATCTCGGAGTACAGGGTCTTCTATACTGTATAATTGTCACAGGGTTCAGGGTCTTCCATATCATGGTCATCCCGGAGTGCAGGGTCTTCTATAACATGGTCATCTCGGAGTGCAGGGTCTTCTATAACATGGTCATCTCGGCGTGCAGGGTCTTCTATAACATGGTCATCTCGGAGTGCAGGGTCTTCTATAACATGGTCAACCCGGAGTGCAGGGTCTTCCATAACATGGTCATCTCGGAGTGCAGGGTCTTCTAGAACATGGTCATCTCGGAGTACAGGGTCTTCTATACTGTATAATTGTCACAGGGTTCAGGGTCTTCCATATCATGGTCATCTCGGAGTGCAGGGTCTTCTATAACATGGTCATCTCGGAGTGCAGGGTTTTCTATAACATGGTCAACCCGGAGTGCAGGGTCTTCTATAACATGGTCATCTCGGAGTGCAGGGTCTTCTATAACATGGTCATCTCGGAGTGCAGGGTCTTCTATAACATGGTCATCTCGGAGTGCAGGGTCTTCTATAACATGGTCATCTCGGAGTGCAGGGTTTTCTATAACATGGTCAACCCGGAGTGCAGGGTCTTCTATAACATGGTCATCTCGGAGTGCAGGGTCTTCTATAACATGGTCATCTCGGAGTGCAGGGTCTTCTATAACATGGTCATCTCGGAGTGCAGGGTCTTCTATAACATGGTCATCTCGGAGTGCAGGGTCTTCTATAACATGGTCATCTCGGGGGGCAGGGTCTTCTATACTGTATAATTGTCACAGGGTTCAGGGTCTTCCATATCATGGTCATCTCGGAGTGCAGGGTCTTCTATAACATGGTCATCTCGGAGTGCAGGGTCTTCTATAACATGGTCATCTCGGAGTACAGGGTCTTCTATACTGTATAATTGTCACAGGGTTTAGGGTCTTCCATATCATGGTCATCTCGGAGTGCAGGGTCTTCTATACTGTATAATTGTCACAGGGTTCAGGGTCTTCCATATCATGGTCATCTCGGAGTGCAGGGTCTTCTATAACATGGTCATCTCGGAGTGCAGGGTCTTCTATAACATGGTCATCTCGGAGTACAGGGTCTTCTATACTGTATAATTGTCACAGGGTTTAGGGTCTTCCATATCATGGTCATCTCGGAGTGCAGGGTCTTCTATAACATGGTCATCTCGGAGTGCAGGGTCTTCTATAACATGGTCATCTCGGAGTGCAGGGTCTTCTATAACATGGTCATCTCGGAGTGCAGGGTCTTCTATAACATGGTCATCTCGGAGTGCAGGGTCTTCTATAACATGGTCATCTCGGAGTGCAGGGTCTTCTATAACATGGTCATCTCGGAGTGCAGGGTCTTCTATACTGTATAATTGTCATAGGGTTCAGGGTCTTCCATATCATGGTCATCTCGGAGTGCAGGGTCTTCTATAACATGGTCAACCCGGAGTGCAGGGTTTTCTATAACATGGTCAACCCGGAGTGCAGGGTCTTCTATAACATGGTCATCTCGGAGTGCAGGGTCTTCTATACTGTATAATTGTCACAGGGTTCAGGGTCTTCCATATCATGGTCATCTCGGAGTGCAGGGTCTTCTATAACATGGTCATCTCGGAGTACAGGGTCTTCTATACTGTATAATTGTCACAGGGTTTAGGGTCTTCCATATCATGGTCATCTCGGAGTGCAGGGTCTTCTATAACATGGTCATCTCGGAGTGCAGGGTCTTCTATACTGTATAATTGTCACAGGGTTCAGGGTCTTCCATATCATGGTCATCTCGGAGTGCAGGGTCTTCTATAACATGGTCATCTCGGAGTACAGGGTCTTCTATACTGTATAATTGTCACAGGGTTTAGGGTCTTCCATATCATGGTCATCTCGGAGTGCAGGGTCTTCTATAACATGGTCATCTCGGAGTGCAGGGTCTTCTATAACATGGTCATCTCGGAGTGCAGGGTCTTCTATAACATGCTCATCTCGGAGTGCAGGGTCTTCTATAACATGCTCATCTCGGAGTGCAGGGTCTTCTATAACATGCTCATCTCGGAGTGCAGGGTCTTCTATAACATGCTCATCTCGGAGTGCAGGGTCTTCTAGAACATGACGTATAAATTATGTGATTTTATCTCCCAGATCAACAGTCAGGAGAAGGCTCCCACAGTGATCGACAGGATCATCCGGAAACATCACACGATGCTCCAGGGGCCGCAGGAACTTGTTCAGTTGTTACCTGGGAATAAAGGTGAGATCCTGCAAGGTTTGATGCTTGTTGCTTTGTCCTGGAGCTCTGGATGCAACCTAGCAGAATGGGTGGTGGGAAACCCTTGTTTTTATGTCGGTTTGGGGCCCACATCTCCCAGATATCTGTGTATATCCCGTGCCATACATTTCAGAGTGCTGGCACCATTAACCTGCCCATCTACAGAATATTCCCCAGAGGTCAAAGCCAAGAAAAATCACAAATAAAAGCCGTTTCTTGGACAATAACCACATGAATCTCTGCTCCCCACAGAGCTGGTCATCCCGGGCACCGCCAACGTCTTCTATGCCATGAGCTCCGCTAGCCTGGATTTCCTGGTCCGTCCGCAGCATCTCCCCGCCGTGGCCCCTCAGCCTGAGGCGCGGCACCATCTGAAGGCACAAATCCATGCCACCTACCCCAAAATGAAGACCAAAGCTGGAGACTTTGCAAAGTCCCTCTTCTAGAATCTACATGTAGGACTGACGCTACCTGTCCCGCTGGGGGCTTCTTCTTCTTTAGACACTTTCCTTGCTCTGCACTGACACGGTGAGGAGACTGCACCTTCTTTTATCCCGCTGTTACAGCATCAAGAACATTCTATGGCTGACGTGAAAAAGACGCCGCAGGGAGTGATGTCATCCGGCAGCTTCGTGGCCACGCTGCACGTACAGTGCTGCTCAACCTCTATACACTATCACCAAACACTATGTACTGTATTCCTAGGCTGGAACTGTGTGTATTTCTATGTTATGTTTTATCTATATTATATTTAAAAAAACAACAACAGACTGATGTGTAGAACTACATGTCCCAGGATGCTCGAGTGGTCAGGCAGGGCTGCAGATACAGACAACGTGGCATTCTGTGAACATGTTTAATAACAGATGTGCAGGATTACAGCGCTCCTCCCGTGACCGGCGTGACCAGGAGAACATTACGAGCCATGTCCCTCCAGTGTATAAATAGAGTGATGGGGGGTTGTCGATCGCTCAAGCCTTCACCGCCCCCTTGCCCTGCGCCCGCTGGTATTCTTGCTGCAGCTTCGCCAGGGACGTGCGCTGTTGTTCCGATCGCTGCTCCAGGTCTTTCAGCACAGTTTCATATCTCTTTCTGTGACAGGGAAGGAATAGGAGAAATGATGATGGATAAACGCGCAGGACAAAAAAAAAGGCGTTTAAAGGGATTGTTCAGTTTTGTTTTGTTTTTAACTTTTCCCCATACCCAGTAGTAGTGGTGAAGAAATCCAACCTTACCTGCTCCCTTCCACTTCCTTGGCTCCCAATCCCCGTCTGTCAACTTCTGCACAGTGACGTGTCCTCAAGTGGCACATGACCCAGCAGCGAGGTGCGGCAGAGGTCAGCCATTGGCTGCAGCAGCGCAGGCGACCCCCTATCCATGCAGAAGCTGACAAACGGGGACTGGAAGTCCAGGGAAGAGAGCAACGGAGGCTACTTTCACACTTGCGTTATTAATTCCGGTACTGAGATCCGGATCCGTTTTGATTTTGCACATCAGGACGCATCCGTTCCGTTAGGATGCGGTTGTGTGAAATCAAAACTGAAAAAAAAAAAAAAAACGGATCAGGCGCTAAATGCATTGAAAGTCAATGGGTGCTGAATCCGTTTTTTTTTTTTAGTCTCCTAAAAAAACGGATCCGTCATCATTGACTTACATTGGTTTCAGTGCCGGATCTGTTTTTTTTTTTCCCAGAACCCAAAACTACAACTTGCTTAGGTTTTGTGTCCGGTAACAAAACGGAAAGCTGCCAGAACTGAAGACATCCTGATGCATCCCGAACGGATCTCTTTCCATTCAGAATGCACGGGGACAAAAACGGAACACTTTTTTTTTTCCGGAATTGAGATCCTCTGCCGGATCTCAATACCGGAAAACCACGCCGCAAGTGTGAAAGTAGCCTGAGCTGGAATGGAGCTACGGGAGCAGGTAAGTAGAGATTTCTTTGGGGGGGTGGGTGCTACCCCTTTAAAGGGTTTCTGTCACCAGAAATAACCCTATTAAACCAAGTGTCATTTGCAATGAGCAAATGACACTTGATGCCAGTAATGTTACTATTATACTTCTCAGTAACGGCGTTTTGCTAAAAATAGCGATTTTATAATATGCTAATGACCTCCCCTAGGTGCAGTAGGCGTGAACCTGCACCTAGGAGAGGCCATAATAATGCCTCTTACCACGCCCCCGGTCGCGCTGATTGACAGGGCCGGGCAGCCAGCTCTTTCGGCTCCCGGCCCTGTACGAGCCCGAAATCCCGCGCCTGCGCAGTAATGAAGCCGGGACCCGGGCGGGCGCCGGCTCTCAATGCGCGCTGATCCCGCGCCTGCGCATTGCGATCAGCGCGCATTGAGAGCCGGCGCCCGCCCGGGTCCCGGCTTCATTACTGCGCAGGCGCGGGATTTCGGGCTCGTACAGGGCCGGGAGCCGAAAGAGCTGGCTGCCCGGCCCTGTCAATCAGCGCGACCGGGGGCGTGGTAAGAGGCATTATTATGGCCTCTCCTAGGTGCAGGTTCACGCCTACTGCACCTAGGGGAGGTCATTAGCATATTATAAAATCGCTATTTTTAGCAAAACGCCGTTACTGAGAAGTATAATAGTAACATTACTGGCATCAAGTGTCATTTGCTCATTGCAAATGACACTTGGTTTAATAGGGTTATTTCTGGTGACAGAAACCCTTTAAGAGCTGCAGACAATATGCATATACAGTATGGGCCTGCCAATTCTTAATCACATCTTGTAGAAAAATCTGCAGGTTCCACCCACAACAAGGGTGAAATCTGTAGCAAAACATGCAGGTAAATCACACATTAAGGGGGCGTTCACACAGACCCGGACATGTTTCTATGCAAAAATCAGTGTGAACCACTTGTATTCAGCATGCCACTGACTGAAACGGGCATCCACGCCGTAGGGCACAGGGCATGTCACGTCTTGATATGGAATCCACACCGGATAATCCGCAGCAGCAACCAGAGGGTCCGCCTTGGATTTGTGCAGCAGATTCCATGCAAATACAGGAAGGACTTTCCCGATGTGTGTTTAAACAGTGTGAACACAGCCTAATACATGCAGATTCACCTGCTTTGCACATCCAGTATGAACTGAAGCTGGCCACAGCAGGCGATCTGTGACCGGTGCCCCTGACAGTGTGAGCTCAGCAGACTGCGCTCTCTTGTACACCGCTCCTTCCCCCCATGTATTTACAGCCTGTACTCACATCTCTCCGTTTATATACTGCAATCTCTTGTCCACCGTGGACTTCGCTTCTTCTAAATCTTGTTTCACCAGGACCGGCCCGATCAGTTTGAACACGGTGTTAGTGTCGTCCAGCAGAGCCAGCTCCTGGAAAAGTGCAATAGAACAAAATGCATCAGCGCTCCTCACCCCCTAGAATTATATCTAAGATATATGGAATGCTAAAACTGCCTGGAAACTGAGCGATGTGGGCGACAATATGAGACAGGACAGGATCACTATCACTGCCACCTTCATGAAATATAGAACTAGATATCACATCCCCAGCCCTCCCTCCAGAGACGTGGAGTCAGTAAGCTAAAGTTCTATAACGAGTATGTGCAGTGGAAGGGTGAGGACTGGGAGGTCCCACTGCTAAACCTACCTCTCAGTCCAAATAAAATGAAGCCCATACAAACTTAAACAAAAGCGTTCCAGCAAACTACGCTTTGCTGAACCAAGTGCAGCTTTCTGGATTTCATCTATCTCATCCAGCTGAGGTATCTGAGTGGGATATACACGCCCTCCACGACTTTACCGTACACATTACCACACTGTATATAGTATAAGTATAAGAGAGAACACAGGAGAGGTGAGAACTGATTATCTATCATCACTAGAACACCCTGCTTATCACTGATTATAGTATAAGGACAGGAGAGAACACAGGAGAGGTGAGAACTGATTATCTATCACCACTAGAACACCCTGCTTATCACTGATTATAGTATAAGGACAGGAGAGAACACAGGAGAGGTGAGAACTGATTATCTATCATCACTAGAACACCCTGCTTATCACTGATTATAGTATAATGACAGGAGAGAACACAGGAGAGGTGAGAACTGATTATCTATCATCACTAGAACACCCTGCTTATCACTGTATATAGTATAAGGACAGGAGAGAACACAGGAGAGGTGAGAACTGATTATCTATCATCACTAGAACACCCTGCTTATCACGGTGTATAGTATAAGGACAGGAGAGAACACAGGAGAGGTGAGAACTGATTATCACCACTAGAACACCCTGCTTATCACTGTATATAGTATAAGGACAGGAGAGAACACAGGAGAGGTGAGAACTGATTATCTATCACCACTAGAACACCCTGCTTATCACTGTGTATAGTATAAGGACAGGAGAGGTGAGAACTGATTATCTATCACCACTAGAACACCCTGCTTATCACTGATTATAGTATAATGACAGAAGAGAACACAGGAGAGGTGAGAACTGATTATCTATCACCACTAGAACATCCTGTTTATCACTGATTATAGTATAAGGACAGGAGAGAACACAGGAGTGGTGAGAACTGTTTTATCACCCCTAGAACACATAATATGCTACAGAACACATTACTGTAATCCAGCGCATTGTATAAAGTATACAATGAAATGTGAAGACATGGGTGTTGGATGACGGGCCAGGCTACCTATAGTTTGTTTGGTGGAAAACACACGTTCAGGGTTTGAATGAAAGCCAGATGTGGATCAGACAGGAAGGGGAAGTATACAGATGCCGCTATTAACAGTGTGCTGCTCTAATCATAGACCCCAGCACTAGTTCAAAGCATAGCAGGCTGTTAGTGTAACATTTACTATATTAAAAGTCTGTCCTTACTATTTCTGATTTCATTAGATCTGACCCATGGATTTGGCACAAAATACTGCATCAGAAACTTCATATGAGAATCCAGTTTGACAACACATGCTTTTTAATGGCGAGGCCACATGGGGCAGTAGTGAGACTGGAGACCTTAAGGGGGTCTTTGTTCTACAGCTGACTGCTCAAGATTAAGGACGTTCTTATCCCTCAAGCTTGCCGTTCCTTCTCCACCTACACATCACGGGGTCCCCTCAACTGGTATTCCCAAGAACTGCAATCATCCCAATCATTTACTTTCCTCAGTTCAACAACAACTGAGAGGGCTGTACGGGATGACATGGGCCCTGGAAAGCCGCGTCCGCCATTCATTCCAGTGACTGGGGTTAGGCTGCAATACCACACGGTTCATGGACACATGTCCAATAATATAACAAGGGGCCGAGCCTTCCTTCTAATCTCATACAGCAGGGGGAACGTGGACACCAAATAAATCAGCCCTCTCCTTTTTCTTTGACGCCTTGTGGTGCCGCACATAGTCCACGGAGGAAATCACTGAGGTACAAGAAAACCAAACAGGAAGAGGAAAGCAGCAATGGAAAGAACTAAATACGGGATCAGCCGGCGTCTGCCAACTGCCCCCGTGTCACACAAGGGATAAGGAGCTCATTACAGCCGAGGATATGTGCAGGGAGGAATGCCCGGGCAGGAGGGGAGCTGCCAAATGAACAGCGCTAAAGCAAACTGGCAAGAACCAGGATGGCATCACATCTTTCTTCATGACGGTTTCTGGACGACCTAACAAGTCTGTGACGACATGGACAGGCCACTGTCGGTGTACGATATATATAATATATAATGCCTCATTTTCCTGTGGTGCCAAACTGTTGGTGAAAATTCTTGCATCTTAGGCCACACCCCTTTCACACTACTGCTTAGGGAATCCCTTTGATGTCATCAGTGATGTGGAGGGGATCCCTAGGAACGCATCATACAATATGAGCGCTGTGCTCAGGGGCTTGTATTTTAGACAAGTCCCTGGCACTGCCAGAGTATGAAGCGCTGGGCTGTCTGTGTGTTTATTGGATTTGTTCCAAGGGTGCCCAGGAGGCCGATCCATGCTCTTAATTTTTTTTTTGACCCCAGCAGTTACAGACTGTTTATATTATTTTTACTGTCCCCCATAACAGCGACCTCCACAACACCCCGCCCCCTTAACAGCGACCTCCACAACACCCTGCCCCTTAACAGTGACTTCCACAGTGCCCCACCCCCTTAACAGTGACCTCCACAGCACCACGCCCCCTTAACAGCGACCTCCACAACACCCCACCCCCTTAACAGCGACCTCCACAGCACCCCGCCCCCTTAACAGCGACTTCCACAGCGCCCCACCCCCTTAACAGTGAAAACCACAGGGCCCCATCCCCATAACAGTGACCTCCACAGCACCCCGCCCCCTTAACAGTGACTTCCACAGCGCCCAGCCCCTTAACAGCGCCTCCCAGCACCCGCCCCTTAACAGCGACCTCCACAGCACCCCGCCCCCTTAACAGCGACCTCCACAGCACCCCCCCTTAACAGCGACCTCCACAGCAGCCCCCGCCCCCTTAACAGCGACCTCCACAGCACCCCGCCCCCTTAACAGCGACCTCCACAGCACCCCGCCCCCTTAACAGCGACCTCCACAGCACCCCGCCCCCTTAACAGCGACCTCCACAGCACCCCGCCCCCTTAACAGCGACCTCCACAGCACCCCGCCCCTTAACAGCGACCTCACACACCCGCCCCCTTAACAGCGACCCTCCACAGCACCCCGCCCCCTTAACAGCGACCTCCACAGCACCCCCCCCCTTAACAGCGGACCTCCACAGCACCCCGCCCCCTTAACAGCGACCTCCACAACACCCCCGCCCCCTTAACAGCGACCTCCACAGCACCCCGCCCCCTTAACAGCGACTCGCACAACACCCCGCCCCCTTACAGCGACCTCCACAGCACCCCGCCCCCTTAACAGCGACCTCCACAGCACCCCCCCCCTTAACAGCGACTCCACAGCACCCCCGCCCCCTTAACAGCGACCCTCCACAGCACCCCGCCCCCTTAAACAGCGACCTCCACAGCACCCGCCCCCCTTAACAGCGACCCTCCACAGCACCCCGCCCCCTTAACAGCGACCTCCACAGCCACCCCGGCCCCCTTAACAGCGACCTCCACAGACCCCGCCCCCTTACAGCGACCTCCACAGCACCCCCGCCCTCTTAACAGGCGACCTCCACAGCACCCCGCCCCCGTTAACAGCGACCTACACAGCACCCCCAGCCCCCTAACAGGAACCTCCACAGCACCCCGCCCCCTTACCAGCGACCTCCACAGCACCCCGCCCCCCTTAACAGCAGACCCTCCACAGCACCCCGCCCCCTTAAACAGTGACCTCCACAGCACCCAGCCCTCTTAACAGTGACCTCCACAGCACCCTGCCCCTTTAACAGTGACCTCCACAGGGCCCCCGCCCCCTTAACAGTGACCTAAACAGCACCTCTCCCCCTTAGCAGTGACCTCCACAGGGCCCCATCCCCATAACAGTGACCTAAACAGCACCTTTCCCCCTTAGCAGTGACCTCCACAGCAACTTGCCCCCTTAACAGTAAACTCAACAGTACACCGGCCCCTTTAACAGTGATCTCCATAGCACCCCACCCCCTTAAATATGACCTCCACAGTGCCCCACCTCCTTAAAGGGGTTTTCTCCCTTCAGTAAATGGCAAGTTAATACAAGGCACTTACTAATGTATTGTTATTATCCATATTGCCTCCTTTGCTGGCTGGATTCATTTTTCCATAACATTATACACTGCTTATATCCAGGGGTTATGGCCACCACTACAGCGCAGATACAAGGTAGTCGGGACAGGAGCTGATGTGCATGCATTCCTATGTGTGCTCCCGGCAAGCTTTTTCCTATAGTGTGCAAACACGACCACTGCTGCTGGATTGCAGGGTGGTCGTAAGCCCTGGATACGAGCAGTGTATAATGTGATGGAAAAATGAAACCAGCCAGCACTGTGTGCAGAAAAGTGCAGCGGACAGGGACCAGACCATCAGTCAAGTATTTCACGTGGGCAGGGGATTGAAAGTGTTGTCCCAAGTTATATAAAAACTCAGGAAACTCCTGCAAATAGCCTAAAATAACAAATGACTGGGTACTCACCGCTCCTCCCGCTGATGACATCATCTTTTTGATTACAGTGGTGACGTTCCGTGCACAGGGCACTGCTGCAGCCAACTGCTGGCATCAGCCGCGCACTAGATTGTCTCTGCTGAGGCCAGTGATTGGTCGCAGCGGTGACCTGTGCACGGAATGTCACCGCAGCAGCGAGGACTGGAGCGCAGCGCAGGAAGAAAACGGGTGAGTATCCATTCATTTGTTTTTTTAGGGTGTTTACAGGGGTAGCCTGACTTTTATATAATAGGGTGGACAACCCCTTTAAAGGGTTTCTTCAGCAGTTTTTTCGGTATGAATCAGGCTGACATTAGAGATGTGCTAATGTCACCTGATTCCAAATATATATCTGTTTTATTTACTGGTGCCCCCATTTTTATATAAAATGAACTTTTATTTTATGCTAATAAGGCTCCTAGGTGCAAGGGGCGTTACCTCTGCTCCTAGAGGCTCTGTTGATTGACAGGACCAGGCAGAGAAGAAACACTCCATTCACCATAGCTTTTAAGGACCTTCAATGATGTCATGACCATGTGATCAGTCACATGGTTAGGATCACACAAACAGCCTGTCTCCTCCTAAACCATGTGACTGATCACATGGTCATGACATCATTGAAGGTCCTTGCAAGCTATGGTGAATGGAGTGTTTCTTCTCTGCCTGGTCCTGTCAATCAACAGAGCCTCTAGGAGCAGAGGTAACGCCCCTTGCACCTAGAGGCCTTATTAGCATAAAATAAAAGTTCATTTTATATAAAAATGGGGGCACCAGTAAATAAAACAGATATATATTTGGAATCAGGTGACATTAGCACATCTCTAATGTCAGCCTGATTCATACCGAAAAAACTGCTGACAGAAACCCTTTAAGAATTATTTACATGAAGCAGGAAATTCTCTTTAATCTGTCTTATTCCCCTTTGGTTCCACAGACCCCCAGGAGCACATGGCCATGACGTCGCTTCCCTCACCTCTTTCACTATGTTGTTCTCGGTGAGCTGAGCTTCTAGCTTCTGTCGGGCAGACATACTGCTGCTGATGTCTGGGAAAAGAGGACATTGCCGAGTTAAAGGCATTCGCTGGGGTTAAAGGCCACGTTCACCTTGTTTTTATACCTCATACCAGTCTAATACACAAGCCAAAAAATGTACAACTTTGCAAAATGTTGATTAAAACTATCCTACCGTTTTGTGTATGCAGCTCCAGCGCAGACCTATGTATCCCCCGCTGGGAATTGTCTGTAGTGGGATCCTGATGTCTTACCACTTCTGGTAGTTAGTTCTTGTAGTACCATTCGATAGGGAGCAGAGTAATGCATGACTACAGGACCAGACTACACACGGTTTGTATGTAGTCTGTTACCATGGAGACACACAGGTCTGCTTGGGAGGTAGGAGAAGCTGTCCCTAAGTGTGGGGTCCAGGAAATATGGCCCATGTGACAAATGCATTTCCTAATCTCGGCTTCCAGACCCGAACTCACGGCATCATAGTGATCCACGGTGCTGTGAGTTCCAGCCTGACTAAACATCCAGTCTACTGTCCCGTACTCACACGATGCTGACAGCGACGCTCCCCCCCCCCTAAAAAAACGGATCCATCAACCATTGACTTTGAATGTATTTAGTGACGGATCCATTTTTGCCGTTTTGATTTTACGCAACCGCATCCTAACGGAACGGATCTATGCTGATGTGCAAAATCAAAACAGATCCGTTTAAGGGCTCATGCACACGGCCGTTGCCGTATTGCGGCCCGCATACTGTGGGTCCGCAATACACGGGCGCCAGCAGTGTGCAGCCCGCATCACAGATCGCAAACCCATTCACTTGAATGCGTCCTCAATCCCGGAGATGCGGAACGGAGCCACGGATCGGAACCTGCACTGCAGAGTGCTTCCGTGGTGTTCCTGGCAGTGCCACCGGACCGCAAAAAAGTAGTGCATGCAGACCGTGGGATGCGGATCAATCGGACAATCAAGTGAATGGGTCCGCGATCCGAATGCGGCGGCCCCACTGTCAGTGCCCGTGCATTGTGGACCGCAAATTGTGGTCCACAGCACGGGCACTGACCACACACGTTCGTGTGCATGATTCCGGATTCCTCTGCCGGATCTCAATACCGGAATTAACTACGCCAGTGTGAGCCTTCCACGAGGGACGACTGCCCCCTTATCTTTACCTTTCTGCACCTGCTGGTATTTGTTGACCTCGGTCTGGAGCTTCTCCTGTAACTGCGCTGCCATCTGTGTACAAGATACAAAGAAGAAGATGAATACATGACACAACTCCAATGGTCCAGAACCAGAACCCTGCCGGACCATCGGGGCTGAGCGGAGTGCGTTCAGGTTCACACCTGGAAATCTGTGACAATTCACAACAGGGACGACGTGAACAAGGAGCTCAGAGACCCATCGGCGAGAAAACAATCTGCGGACTCTGACTGCGGAGGAACGTCTCCCCACATCCGGCCTCCCCAGCCGCTCTCTTCAATTTTTGCCTCATCAGCGCCGCGGCCGTCACTGCTACTGGGGGGAGCGCCGCAGCCGTCACTGCTACTGGGGGGAGCGCTGCGGCCGTCACTGCTACTGGGGGGGAGCGCCGCGGCCGTCACTGCTACTGGGGGGAGCGCCGCGGCCGTCACTGCTACTGGGGGGAGCGCCGCGGCCGTCACTGCTACTGGGGGAGCGCCGCGGCCGTCACTGCTACTGGGGGGAGCGCCGCGGGCCGTCACTGCTACTGGGGGAGCGCAGCAGCCGTCACTGCTACTGGGGGAGCGCAGCAGCCGTCACTGCTACTGGGGGAGCGCAGCAGCCGTCACTGCTACTGGGGGAGCGCAGCAGCCGTCACTGCTACTGGGGGAGCGCAGCAGCCGTCACTGCTACTGGGGGGAGCGCAGCAGCCGTCACTGCTACTGGGGGGAGCGCAGCAGCCGTCACTGCTACTGGAGGGAGCGCAGCAGCCGTCACTGCTACTGGGGGGAGCGCAGCGGCCGTCACTGCTACTGGGGGGAGCGCTGCGGCCGTCACTGTTACTGGGGGAGCGCCGCGGCCTACTGGGGGGAGCGCTGCGGCCGTCACTGTTACTGGGGGAGCGCCGCGGCCGTCACTGTTATGGGGGGAGCGCCGGCGGCCTACTGGGGGAGCGCTGCGGCCGTCACTGTTACTGGGGGGAGCGCCGTGGCCGTCACTGTTATGGGGGGGCACCGCATTTGTCACTTGTGGAGAGCACCGGCATTCTCCCCCACTGGATGCAGTTCTCCTCCCGGCCTCCAGGGTCGTCACTACTGTACACTGGGAGAAATGACATCAATAAAAAAGGGAAAACCGCATCCTGGACTCCTGTAACGCAGAACACCTGTGCACGAAGCCTCAGAGGTGGTCACTACCACAGTGGAGGTGCGGCAGACCCTCCAGACACTGCACAGTATGAACGAGCTGGGGCTGCATGATATACGAGTGCGTTGTGACTGGCTGGGATTTTTAGTTCTCCCGCTCTGTACACTGTCGCTCACCCCTCTCTTCCATTCCCCCCTACGTCCGCTTTGGTACCGCTGACAGTGATGCTTTAATTTACCGTTACTCTGTCCAGAAGCGTGCCGTCTCCAGCTCTCACCCGGAAGCACTTTCCCTACTTCCGCCTTCGGCGATCACCATGGAGACGTTCCGCTAGCCCCGCCCGAGCGACTTTATTGGCTCCGCGCAGCTTTATTTTGCAGAAGAATGTGAACAAGAGACAGATCGCGATACGCTGCGGGCAGGTGCTCAATGGCAAGGAGGACAGGTGAGACCCGCGGTGCTCGGCCGCCCCATTCATTATAAAATTTCTTTATTGGGTTCATGATTAAAAATGTCAAAATAACAGTAAAATCCATAAAACCGCTTGTCTCCTCCTAAAGTCTGGAAACGCAGTAATACCTCGTGTTTGAGGGTGACACCTCCCTGGCCCCGTGCTGCAGTGGGGCTCCAGCGTGGTCACCCATGTGTACTTAGAGGGGCTCACCCCGACCACCATGCCTAGCTGTGGTAGAGAGAATAGAGAGAAAGATGGTGGCAAGGACCTCCAATGACTTCTCAGTTTTACAGAATTTTTTTTAAAGGGGTGCTCCTGACAAGACCGATATCCGGGGCAGAGGACCCCCCCCCCCCCTCTAATGGGGCCGTTTGAAAATGGAGTCTCTTAACTGGGGTGACCACTTAGAGCACCCTAAAAGCAGTAGTGGGGGCACCCAGATGCTACTTAAAGGGGAACCCTACGTTTTCCCTTCCTCCCAATTGCGCAGTACTTTTTACGGCAGCCTGCATGCTGGGAGTTGTAGTCCCCTGACTACGCAGGGAGAGCATACCAGGTGGGTGCCCCTCCTCCCGCGTCGGTAACACCCCTCTCGGGCGAGGTAATCCAACTCAGGATGTCGTGAATTGTAATCTTCTGAGTCATGACTGGGAGTTGTCCCCGAGTCCATCCTGCTCAAGACGAGCGCTCGGATCATTACATCACCTTCTAATAGGCTGCGGATTTCAGTCTAAGATTTTCAAGACCTCTGCTTGCTGTCAGTGAATGGAGGCGTTTATGATTTGCTTTAGAGCGGCTTAAAAACCCAATTCGAACCGAATACTCCTCACAGCTGAGGGTTTGTTACTGTTGTATTCAGTCTAGACAAACCTGTGAGCTGAACCGTACGGACTCCTGACTGGTAACTTTTCGCCTGCACTGATACAATGTAACAAACTATCATCCTGGAGCCCAGACATATCTACACAAGTTGGGAAGGTGTTCTTGCCATCGGTAGGATGGAGGCAAATGGGAGGTCACAGACCAAGACGTACAGCAGCACAAAGTATTTCAGCAGGGGGTTGTGCTCATTACTGTATTGAGAATAGAGGCTTTCTATACTTAGAAAGCTAATACAGATCACTGGTTTATTCACAGACACAATATAGGATCATAAAGACACCCGTGATATGTATTGGCCTCGATATAGGAAGGCTATAGCCTTTTATTATGGGAGAAAAAATTACTGAAAAAAAATCTAGACGTCTCCCCTGGGATTTGAACCTGAGACATCTACATGCAAGGCTGACCACTTACCTCCAGGTTACAGTCTTATCATATTTTAAAGAGTGCTTTGCTGTACTTAGAAAGCTAATACATATTACGAGTGTCTTTATAATAATACATTGTGCCTTTGAATAAACCAGTAATATCTATTAGCTTTCTAAGCATAGAAAACCTCTATTCTGAACATGGTAAGGCTATAGTAAGTAGTGTATATGATCTGTCCATGCTAGGACACAGCCCTGAGCATGCTGATGTCTGGCCCTGTCAATCAAGAGAAGGGAGGAGTCTGCAGAGCAAAGGGGGCGTTACAAAAGCAGTGCTTTTCCCAGCAGTTCAGTCCCGCCCCCTGGTGCTCCAATCTGCTCATTTGCATATGAATAAAAACACAGATATCTCTGCAGCTGTTTATCATACAGACAAAAGAAAGGTCCTGTTTTAATCAGCACGA
Organism: Rhinella marina; assembly: GCA_900303285.1. Taxonomy (NCBI): domain Eukaryota; kingdom Metazoa; phylum Chordata; class Amphibia; order Anura; family Bufonidae; genus Rhinella; species Rhinella marina. The sequence goes on along the minus strand of ONZH01018237.1, from coordinate 4,636 downwards.
TGAACCCTACCAGGCAGTATGTTAGTAGGTTTAATAGGGTTGATCATGCTGACAGAAGCTCTTTAAAGGGGTTCTGTACCTTTTGATTACTGATGATCTATCCTGATGTCGGACCCCCACAGATCAGTATCTGATCGTTGGGGGTCCGACACTCTGGACCCACACTGATCAGCTGTTTGAGAAGGCAGCGGGGCTCACAGTAGCGCCGCCGCCTTCTCGCTGTTTCCCGTGGGCCAGTGACGTCACGACTATTATCACTGGCCGGGGCTGAGCCATGATGTGAGGAGGGGGATGCAGCTTCTGTCACTTTTTTCTGGCCCAGTCTTGTGTATAACTCTCTGCGCTCCTGACTCACCTTGTGCTCTTGTGTTTTTCAGCGTGCGACCCCCAGGACTGACCGCATGAGGCGGGGGGCGTCTCCTGGGGCTTCACCGATGAGGACTTGAGGCGGAGGATGTCTCTTGTGGCTCCACTGATGAGGATTCAGTCTTCTACCTCAGCTGCTGTCGGGGCAGACATATTTATTTCCTGTTCTGTCCGTGATCTACCAGAAGACTCCACTGTCGGCCATCATGCTCCCGTGTACCGCCGCCCTCCTGCGCCCGCTCCTCTTCCACCGCCGGCGTTGCCCGCTCATCTTCCTTCTGGTCTCTCTGATATTGTTCCTCAGCGTCTCGGGGCACCTTGAAGAGTTCTTCTCTGGGATTCTTTCCATCTTTTACTCCACGCCTTCTCCTGTGTCTTCACCTCAAGTCTTGAACGTTCCCATCCCCCCTTTCTTGCTGTCTCCGGCCAGGGCCTGCTCATCGCCGCCATTTCTGCTCATCCTGGTGTCCAGCGCTCCTTCCCACCGCGACAGGAGGGACGCAATCCGCCAGACATGGGGGAGCCTCGCGTCTTCCACGGCCTCCTCGTCTCTCACCGTCTTCGTCCTGGCTGTGCCAAAGTCACTGGAAGAGCGGGCGTCTTTGATACACGAGGCGGTGACCCACCGGGACATCATTCAGGCCAACTTCACCGACACTTACCGGAACCTGACGCTGAAAACCATCACAGGGCTGACGTGGGCCCTGGAAAAATGCAGAGGGGCCCGGTTCCTGCTGAAGACTGACGACGATGTTTTCGTGAACGCTGTGCAATTATCACAGTACTTACAAAGGGAAAGCGGCCTCCAGTACATGGGGCGGGTGCACTGGCGCGTGAGCCCCAACCGGGACCCCGAGAGCCGCCATTACGTATCGCAGGAGATGTATAGGGGCAACTATTTCCCGCCCTACGGCTGCGGCAGCGGCTATGTGCTGTCTCGTGAAGCCGCTGCGCTCATCTTGGGGCAGCTCCCGAGCGGCCCGTGGCCGGCAGTGGAGGACGTCTATGTCGGTATCTTGGCTCAGGCAGCTGGCATCGCTCTGAGACACGTGGCAAAGATGGCTGGATCCATGTCGGTGCCGCACAGCCCCTGCTGCTATCGGACCATGTTCACCTCTCATGGACTGACGCCAAAGGGCCTGCAGGAGGCCTGGAAGATGCTGAAGGAGGCCGAGGATCGCTGGTGCCCCTCGCTGAGCATGTTCTATTGTAAAGTATTTGGGCAGCTGCCGGAAAAAGGAGGCGAAGGAGTGCACTGAGGCGGGACAGGCAGTGAATGGAGGCGGCCCCAAGGTGTGGCACTAATAGTAACCTGGCACAGTCCCTGCAGGCAGCAGCTTACTGCCAGGATTGGGTTTATACAGGGTGGCTATAAAAACCAGAACTATGGGGGGTCCACATTTCACTGTGCTGTTTTACACGATGGCCGGCGCTGTGCTGCAGCATTGCTGAGAGCGCCTGTATCTCCTCAAACTGCTGATGGGCGGGGGTCCCTGCTGTCGGACCCCCACCTATCAGATACTGATCTCCTATCCAGATATAAGGTTATCAGTTAAAAAAAAAAAAAAAAAAAAAAACTTGGAAAACCCCTTTAAGGATATGGTTACACCCAGCACAGCCCCGATCGGCTGTATATAGTCACTGTGGATATTGCAGCTTCGGAACGGGATGAGGCTGCAGCATCCTACACCGACCGTACTCAGTGGACGGGCAGGTAGACTGGTGCGGAGAATAAAGAGGCTGCAGATTGTCGGAGTGTAGGACGCCCACTGATCTGATGTCTCAATGGTAGCAGCTAGAAATATACATTTCATACTGGTTTTGTATGAAAGCTGACAGTCCAGGCTTTCATACAAGACCAAAATGACAGCTAAAGTCCAAGTAACAGAGGAGAAATCACTGTTAGAAATCAACTTTAATTTTCAGCTGCATTCACAGCATCCTGATTTCTCAGTATCAGTGATATTTTCCTCTGTCCTGAACATATTGCTGTCATAAAGCCTGGACTGTCTGCTTTCAGACAAGACCAGTTGCATGTTTCTAGCTGCTACCATTCAGGAGATATCACCATCTAAAGCAGCCCTCCTCCCTCCAGTTAGCTACTTTTCTCACTGCTGGAGCTGGACTGGGGTAGGACAGTTAGGGGGTTAAAGGGGTCCTCTCACTTCAGCTAATAGCGTTCATCATGTAAATGCCACTTACTGTGCGGTTTTCGGGTCATGCAGCTGCAAATCTATTTGTAAACCAAGATGTGTTTTGTTTTTGTTTTTTTGTTTGTTTTTTTTTAGAATTTTAAATTTAAAAAAAATTCTAAAAAGTAAAGGTTCTAGTATAAAAAAAAAACTATTACAATCTTAGTAAAATACCAGCAGAATATAGAATGTCATACAAACTAACCCTTTCAGCCCCGGAGGGTTTTTTTTTTTTTTTTTTTTTTTTTCGCTCCCTGCCTTCAAACAGCCATAACTTTTTAGTTTTCTGTTCACACAGCTGTATGAGGGCTCTTTTTTTGCGGGACAAGTTGTACTTTCGCCACCGTTTAATATTGCATATGATGTAGTGGGAAGTGGGAAAAAAATTCCAAATTGGGTGAAATTGCCAAAAAAAAACGCATTTTTGCTACAGTTTTACGTGTTTTTTTATTTATGGCGTTCGATGTTCATTAAAACTTGACCGGTTACTTTCATTCTACTGGTCAGTACGAATCCGGCGATATCTAATATGTATAGTTTTTCATTTTTGTAAAATAATTATAAATTTGGAATTATTTTTTGTCATATTTTGACCCCTATAACTTTTTGGTATTTTTGTGTACGCAGCTGTATGGGGGCTCTTTTTTTGCGGGTCGATCTGAACTTTTTATTGATACCATTCTGGGGTGTGTATGACTTTTTGATCACTTTTTATTTAATTTTTTTATTTAGAAAAAAAGCGACAAAAAACAGCGAATCGGCCATTTTGACGCTTTTTTCCGTATGGGAAATAAATTTTTATATTTATGGCGATACCCATGATGAGTATTTTTTTTACATTTTTTTTTTTTTACTACTTTTATTTTTATTTTGGGAAAAGGGGGTGATTTAAACTTTTATGTTTTGTTTTTTTTTAAACTTTATTTAATTTCTTTTACACTTTTTTATAGTTCCCATTTGATTGCTGATATCATAGACCCCAGTGCATTACCATTGGAGTCTGTGATGCTTTTACTACTTTCCCATGGATCCTATTACACAGAAGGCTCCATAGGACTATGGATTCATTCACTATGACAGGGGCTGCTCCATACATACTCCAGTTCCTCCAATCGCCACAAGGGGGAGCCGGAGCAACACCGAAAGCGCGCTCTTCCAGTGTTTTAAGCCCTGGGATGCCGTGGTCTGTGGTCAGGATTGACCACGGCATCCGAAGGGTTAAATGTCCGTGATCGGCATTACTGCCAGTCACGGACATGAGCCGCGGGTGTCTGCTGTATAAATAAGCAGTTCACCCGCAGCCATGACGCCTGCTCTGTTCAGGAGCGGTGCCATCTTTAAACATGCACCCGGCGCCGTTCTAGTACGGCGCTGGGCGCAAAGGGGGTTAATGAGATCCCACACGAGACTAAGGAGCACAGTGGAGCGGGTGCTGGATGCCGGATTGACAGTTCCTCCCGACACACTGTCATTGTCTGACTCCTCTGCTGCTTCAGAGTCCAGAGCGTCCGCAGCTGGCGCCATTTTGGCAGGAAGTTCTTCTTTCGGAGAAATTTCCTCATCTCCGCCTGCTGTTTCTGTAATTTGGCAGTGCCTGGTGTGTCTCTGCCTCTCTGCTGACTTTCCCCATTTTGGGCTAAAATTAGCTAAAACATAAGTCGGTGAAGGGGCCAAGTGGAAGAGGAGCTCCGGACTATACCGCCATCTCCTAGTGCGCGCAGGCTCCGCCCCCACCCCAAAATCCAGTACTGACTTTGGCTCATTCTAGTACGGATCTCTCTACAGTATTGTTCTGAAGGAAGCATCCGGAGCTCGCTTCCCTCATCGTTATAGACGTCTGTGCACCGCTACAGAAGGATGCCAAGAGTTAATAAAAAAAATAAAAATAAATGAACAAAAACGGTTTTTTTTTTGGTTGAACAATAACTTTTTATTAAAAACCGTAAAACAGTCAGCTTTCACTTCGATTTGTACAGTAGACAATATGAGTAATATCACAGCACAAATATCACACCGCCCCCCTCTGCACACAATATTACACCGCCCCTCTGCACACAGTATTAGCGCCCCCCTCTGCA